>OY987323.1:9037212-9343321 GCA_963920655.1 Geranium rotundifolium
TAATGAAGAATGAAGTTTATTTTGTATGAAGAAGATAGAGGGATGAAGGAGATAGAGAAAGATATGGAGGAAGAAGAAGGATTGAGAGTAGAATGGTACATTTTGAAAATTTAAAACACTTACAAGTGTATTTTAGTCTTTTCACCTCAAAAGTTAAAAAAATTTTGAAAAAAATGGACGGAAATGGCTTTGGGGACTAACAGTGACAATTTTGTAAATTTAGGGAACCCACAATGTCAAAAGAACTTTTAGGGTACCCAGATGAAAAAAACGTCAACTTTAGGGGTAGTCAGTTGACATTATCCCATTTTATTATTTAATTTGTTTTCAAGAGTAAGGTTAACAAAAGTTGAAGTAAACGCATGGACGATATGAGAGAATCGTTCCGAGCAGGGACCTCGACTTAAATCCTAAGTTCATAAGCATCACCATTCACCACCACCAGGCAATCGTACTCAACCTCAAGACCTTATACAACCAATCCAACGTCACTATCAGTTTTTACCATAGTAACATCGCACATGGTGCGCTGTCACTAAACACATTGTACGATGTCACTCATAGTAACGGTGCACAAACGTCGTTTTAGCATATGTCGTTGGTAACGTACACCATTACTATAGTGACTATGCACATAGAAAATCACGATGTTACTATAGTAACGCCATGTCATACAAAGCGCACTGTCACTACATCACCCGTGGCCGTCTGTGGCGCCATTTACCAATCATGTAGTAACAAAGTACGTACATGTTTGCGCTATTAGTATAGTAATGACATACGTACATTTATTCAACGTTAGTATAGTGGCTGTTTCTTCATCTCTCTCGCACACCACAACCATAATACACCACCTAGGTCTACTAATGCGTATGCCACATGAGGCTCAACATATTTTTGCATCACAAGAGGAAATATGTGTTGAGTTAACACATGACAATCGTGAGTTTTCAGTCCATAAATTTTCTCGACATGACTCACCTTGTTATTTAGACTTCTCGTATATCCAGAGGGGAATTTGACTGCTCGGATATGCTCAATTAATTCCTTCTGTTCACAACCCTTCACAACATAAGATGCATTTGAGAGCATTGGACAGTCCTCCCCGTCTTGCAGTCATTGGTCTTGGCGCACTCCTTGGTCCTCATAAGTTCTCTGAGCTTTCTCGTCATTCTTAATCTCCCCAAGCACTAAGATTGTGCTTATGACATTTTCGCATACATTCTTCTATGTATGCATTAAATCCAGCGCATGTCTAAGTTGATGAGTTTTCTGTCAGATATGGGTTAGTCCGTAAACGTAAATTCGATAATTAAAACAAAATATACTCATTCATGCAATAATAAACAAGAATCAAAACGGTCAAACAGATTGAATAAATATGTTTATTTATTTGATATCACATTACAATTATCATAAAAATAACTTAACATGATATTCGGTATCGGGCGGTAGAACTTTGGTATATGGCGGTAGAACTTTGGTGTCTGCCGGTAGAACTTTGGTATTGGAATTTTGCCATTGCACAATAATCCCCTTTTCTTAAGACGATTATTGCCCCGTATGCCCAACTTGCTCCCTGGATACAACGACGAATGAGATCAAACTCTAACCAAGACGTAGAGAGTAATCGAGGAGGAACGACTGCAGAGAGACGAGGTTAGCTAGGGTTTTCGTTGTGTGTCTCGATGTGTCCTTGACTCTAGCATAGGGTTCGAATATATATATATATATATATATATATATGCTAAAGAACCTGAAACCTAAAAGAAATATGAATGAACGACTTACCAATTTTCTATTCTTGTGGAACAAGTAAAATTCTTCTTGTTGTTCAAGCCAGAGAATTTTCAATTAATAGCATAATATGACCACACTTATTTCCAAATAAAATTATATCGGAAATATTTTAAGCTCGAAAATATCACAAAAATATTTATTATTGAATAAAATTATTCCAAAAAATATTTATTTCTTAGTTATATATATTCTAAAAATATTTTATTTTATTTCCACATTGCAAGTTGAAGAATATTATTTCTGATTTTACAACTTGAAAAAAATATTTATTCCCAAATTTATTAATTTGAAAAATGTTTATTTTCGAATTACAATTGGAAAATATTATTCCTAACTTACAAATTTAAAATTCGTTGAGAATTTTTTTTGGGCCTTAGCAAAAATGTGGCAGAATTTTGACCCCTAATTTTTTTACACAACTCATTTTTCTCAACACCATTTCAAGTGATCATCTTTGAGGTTCAATTTCTCATTCACATTTTTTCCATTTAGAGCTTGTGATATACCGTTGTAAAGATCTCATATATAGATTATGTAAAGTGTTTCACATCACTCTAAGTTGAGTCTAAGCATTCCATAATCATGGCTCAGGTTGACACAATCATAAGTCAAAACATATTTTAACTTTTTTCATTTTAGACATTTTTTGTTCAACATTTTCTAATAAGGCAGTTCATATAAAATGCTTTTGCGAGTCCAACACAACGGCCCGCCTTTTCTTCTATTGTACTTCGGATGCAGACTTGGTGGTGGGTACTGATGACATTTAATCACCTTAAGTACTTGAGCACCATAAAGGCCTGGTGGCGCGGATATTGTCTCGACCTGTCCCTTAAATGTGTCTGCCGTGATCCGTGGTGGGTGGTTAAGTAGTAAGAACCTACAACCACCTTGGTAAGATATTTTTGAGTGATTGTATGAAGAATTGATCTCGTCCATGCATAGAGGACATGCCTTATGGTCTTTTGTTTGAACGCCTCCCAACACTACCTAACTAGGGATGTCATTGATTGTCCACATTATGAATGCCTCTTCCTTTTAACCATCCCAAGAGACAAATCTGTGATCCCCATAACTGATCAAACTCATCAACGGACGCATGAAGTAATCCACTAATTTCCTAGAAGATTTTGGACCAGATATCAAGAGGCGGGGATGTTGTATTCCTTTCTCATAGTCATCGATGACAGAAAATTCAACATGATCACAATTATATGCCACAAACTATAACCCAACGCATTATACCCAAATGGACATAACCCGTCTGTTGTCAGGTTCAGTCGCACATTCTTGGTATGTCTTGTCAAACAAAATCTAGTCCTCGTTGTCCGAAGTATGTGCTAATATCTCATCTTCTTCCTTCACCCGTTCCCCGTGCCATCACATTCACACAATCACCTTTGGTCTTTCTGAAAAATAAATACCTCATGGATAAAAGACTAGCTTGGAAAATGATTGTTCTTGCTCTACAACTCGCTCCACTCCTATAGATTCACCCTCTTTTTTCCTCTATACAATATATAATTAACGAACTCTTAAAATAAACTCTTAACCACTTTAGCATTTTGCCTTGATTGATTCCCTAATTATTTTTTTGTTTATATACTCCCAAAAACGTGCCATAAATAATCGTTGCAGTCAAACGCCCAATGAGAAGTATCACAACGTCTTCCTCGCAACAGATTTATTTTTTATAGTTTCATATCTTTCCTCTGCATAAATGTGACATTTTTGTCCTCCCAGAACTCTCTGTAGTACAAATTGTATACAAAAAGCATCGCATTTCATGCATGGCAGTTTGATTGTCTTCAATTTCTAATTTGTCGATGCGTAGCTTAATGTGTACATATTAGTTTGCAGCAAAATACGAGAATAATATCTGGCGACCAAGTCAAAAGTCATGTCGGACATTCCGGTCTCTGCTTAATGGACATCTCATGGAGCATTTTCCTTCGCAAAATTTACGAAAATGCTTATTCCTATCAGTCATTCCTCACTCATTTTAACTGATCTTATCCATCTCTGATCTATGTTCTATCTAATATACATAAATACAATAGTTGATTTATTAGAGTATCTCTAATGTTGCTCCCTACACTTAAAATAATGCAGTGAGTGATTTGCATTGGAATTAAAGTAGAGAGTCACTTATTCATGTTCAACTTCAATCATGCTCTCTATATTTAAACTACATATATTGTTTTATTAATATTTTATACTCTTTTCTTACAAAAAGTTTGTGTGAGAGAGTAAAGTGAGATAAATTGAACTAAAAGGTAATAAAGTAGTATGAGAAATAATGTGAGTAGCTCCCTACATGTATGAAGGAAGAAAAGAAATGCAGGGAGCTCTCTATTATAGTAGGGAGTAAGCATGGAGTCCCTCGATGTCCATTTTTTCTATTTTCACTCCATACATAAGCTTTTTAGCTATTGCAGAGAGTCACATTGGAGATGCTCTTACAACAAATATAATAAAGGGATAATTCTAGGTGAATACCCCTGAATATGTCACAGATGACTATACCTAGAATATTTCGTTTCAGGGTGACTACCCATCAATTTCAATTTTATCACTTTTGATTTTTCCGTCCGTTTCCGTTAGCTTTTAAACATTTTTAACGTGTGAAAATACTTACATACCCTTAAGAGAAACTTATTTTTTTAAGAGAATGAAATGACATTAATGCCTTTAACTATTCATTTAATTTTCAAAATATTACCCCTTCTTCCTCTTTTACTCATTTTCTTCTTTTTCAATTCCAAAGCCATAACTCAACTCCTGCAACTTCACCTGCGACATTCCGGCAAGATTTGCTGAGCCCCAGCACCTGGAGAGGCTCTCGCTCGAGGGGAACTTGTTAAACGACATCGTTTCGTCGTTTTTGAGGTAACCTCACGAATCTGAAGGAGCTCTGGCTCGCGTCCAACCTGGTCTCGTCGAGTCAGATTTTGAGTGAACTTAGTGACCTCACGAGTCTCGAGAATCTCTGCCTCTCCAGCTGCAACCTCGTGGGTCACATTCCTCCGAGCTTGACTCGGCTCAATCGGCTATGGAACTTGGACCTGTCTGTGAACGGGCTCAGTGGGTCGATCCGGGGTTTGATCACTGAGATGGCGGGTCTGGTCCAGGTCGAGCTCTACAACAACTCTCTCTCTCCGGCGAGCTCCCGGTGAACTGGTCTAATATGACGACACTCAGGCGGTTTGACGCGTCCATGAACCAGCTGGTCGGGACGATTTCGGAGGAGCTCTGGGCCTTGCCGCTCAGTTCTCTGGGTCTCTTCGAGAATTGGCTACACGGGTCTTTTTCGGAGAGCATAGCTTGGTCGTCGGAGCTGCTTGATCTCAGGTTGTTCAACAACAAGCTCATCGGGAAGCTGTTGAGCGACATGGGCAAGAACTCCCCATTGGACAACATCGATGTCTCCTACAATGGGAAATTCCAGAACATATGTGGGCGAACGGACAAAAACGACAAAATAGTGTCTTTCAACAGGTTCCTCTCGAGCGAGAGCCTCTATAGTTGCCAGAGCTCAGCGAACCTCGCCGAAATGTCGCATGAGAAGTTGCAGGAGCTGAGTTGTGGCTTTGGGATTGAAAAAGAAGAAAGTGAGTGGAAGATGAAGGAAGGGTTATATTTTGAAAATTAAATGAATGGTTAAGGGAATTAATGTCATTTCATTCAATTTTTTTTATAAATCAGTTTGTCACTTAAGGGTATTTTAGTCTTTTCACACGTTAAAAATGTTAAAACTAACAGAAATGGATGGAAAGATCAAAGGTGATATAACGGAAATTGATGGGTAGTCAACCTGAAACAAAATATCGTAGGTGTAATCATGTGATAATGTGACATATTCAAGGGTATTTACCTAAAATTTTCTATGTAATAAATTACATGCAAGGGAGGGATTCCAAATTTATGTGTGGAGGATGATCTCACTTCACAAAGTCTAATTTTATTTATTATTACGATGTCAATTTTAATATTCTTAGAGTACCATAATTTTGTACAATTCATCTTAAGGAGTGATATATAAATATATCATCTCTGTGCTTAAGGATGACAATTTTGTCATGCATTTCCAATTTGTTTAGATTGGTTAATGAGCTTGTTTACAATTTGTGATATTTAGTCTTTGTTGGAAATAACATTGAGATTGGTTGGAATTGAACATAATAATCTATGATTCACCCTGATTAAAACTGTAATATGAATTTCCATCTCATTTAAAATACTTTGCCATTCCTAAGAGGACAGTAGTGGATACTGGATAGATAGCCAAACCAAAGCCACCACTAAATATTCATTAATCTTAAGGTCTACAAAATGTAAAAGTCCATAAATGAAAACAAAACATTTGATTGATTTGAGATCATGAAAGCTTATGAGGTGGTCCAAATATGAATACAGTCTCGTATTTATATATTCCTATGGTTTGGACAGAATACAAAGTATGACACAGTACTTGTCTCTCTGTCTGTCATCAATCATAACCATTGTCTGTAGCAATCATGGAAAGGAGAGAGTCTGTGTGAGAGATTTTGAAATGCCATCACTATCACCATTATTGGAATTGGGTTGGGACCCAAAAGAGAAGCAATGAAATGGTCCAAAAGCAAGCAGCAGCTCATCAGTCAAGTCATCATGCAATGCAACTATGTGTAGTACAATTCTTTACAATCATAAGGTGATACATTGCCATGCCAAACAGACCCTGAAATGCATCTACATTTCATCTCCTCTCTTCTCCAACTCTGAGCAAAGAAAAAGGGAAATAAAAGATGAAAGAGACTATACTACAGCAGCACCTGCCCTCTCTCTCCTCCTCTTGCTTGCCCAAAGCCCACATGCTTTCTTTATTCATCATCATCATTACATTATTACATTTACTAGACAGAATTGCACCTGCCAATGCCTGACATATCATATCATCATTCACTACAACCAAATCATATCATCATTTTCTATACTGCAATCATATCCTAAATATGTAAAGAAAAGCAGGATTATTACCCGTGAGACTGGGAATCCTCGTGAGAAAACCTTCATCTCCAACCAATATTATATTTGGACTGTTCAAGACATTGTTTGTAATCACCGGTTCCAATCTCATCACAATTCTAATTGTATTTTGCAACGAGGTTGAAGTTGGTATTTAAAATGTTCTATTTCACTTTTCATGAAAAATGGTTATTTTAGATCATAAATATTTAGATTGATACTTTTCTCACTTTACCTCCTCTTTATTAGATTCCGTCAAGTTTCATTGAAATTAAAAGTTAAAAAGATTAAAATACTCATATATTTTTGGATGAACAATAAAAGTAGATTAACTTAAAACAGTTAAATACAAGTAATGCCCGAGAGGACTAAAGAAAAATCAAGCACAAACAATGTACAGAACCCTTAAAACTGAAGTGAACTAAAAAAATTGGACAAAATCACAAATAATTTCTAGTTTAGAAGAAGGAATCAGTCCAATTTGGAAAAGCCGAAGGCATTGCAAGGCATGTGGTCTCCAGCAGCCTCGACCAAGTCACATTCTTGCTCAGTGACCTTTTTGCCTCCGCCGACACTGGAAATCAATAGTCATGTCGATAGACTTCACTATTCGAAGCACTCGTTAGTGATTCAAGTCTGTTTTATCTTTAGAGGCAATTGCTAGGTGATACTTTCAATGCCGTGAGGTAGAAATCTTGTATTAAGGAAACAACACTTTGGTAGACTCGAACTTTCTACTGTTTCACAATCTCGGGTTTCACAAACATCTATGGTTCTATTTGTAAGTATTTGTTCTATTCTTTACATTCATAGTTTAGTGGTCTACAATGTGATCAAAACCCATCCAAATTACACATAAGTCTCTCCAGGTGAATTAGACTAGGAAAATGACAAAAAGTCTCCGTACAATATTTCATTTTAGCATATAGTGTATGTGTACTATATTTGTCATAAGAACCCCCAGTCCACCTTGTAATTTTTGGCACCATTACTATAATTTCATAAAAATAGAAGGAAATCTTGAAATAATTTCATAATCCCAAAAATACTCTTACAATTTTAGTATATACAATTGCAAAAACTCTCCATATAACTCTGCAAAAGTACAATAATATATAAAGAGTGTTTGCAATTGTACATAGTAAGTGGTGAGTATATTTTCGAGATTATGAAACTATTTCAAGATTTCTATTGATGCTAACATATTTTGTACTATTATGTACATATTTTCGTACATATGTCGAACACAATATTATCGAACTCATGTTTGAATAGTTCAACCAACCCCTATATTAAACGTAACATAAAGTACTAAATTAACAAAAATGATGCAAGCAAACTAATGAACATAGCAAACATTATTATATAACCTAATTCGAGATAGCAGACTAACTAATAGCATGCAAGCAAATTAATAAACATAACATACATTATTAGTTAACCTAATTAAAGCAAGCAAACTAACCAAAATGATGCGAGCAAACAGAAAATTAAAATAAAATTAGTTAACCTAATTGAAGCAAATAAAACTATTATAAAAATAAAATGCATCAGGACTAACATTTTGTTTATCAGACATAAACTCTCATCTGTTAATAGAAGCGGGGCCATAATCAGCCAAGAACGACTCCAAAAATCACTTCCAAGAGGACTTGTTTTCTTGCTATGCCACAGCAGAGGCTAATGGGAACATTCCATCGTTCGCATCCCATTCCACTGCAGCCAACAATTGTCCTCCATATCGTCCTTTCAAGTGACATATTCTTCGTCCCCGACTTTATAACGTTCAAAGTCAATTTTAGTCGTGCTCCCCAGGTTCGACTTCATGTTCATATCACAGTACGTGAGGAGTGTCTCGTAATGTTTATCCATAGCCTCAGCAACCAACTCCCTTGCCTTAGCCAAAGCTCGATACAGTTTCCTCTTATGCACGGCCACCTTGTATTTTTTTCTGATAAGTGCATCCAACGTACTCGGTTTCAAGTCAGGACAGACACGTATCTTCTCTAAGAATCTGAATTCACAAATAATGTTGGAAGTAAATATCAACAATAACACAACTACAAGTGTGAGCAAAATAATTAGAGAGAATTCAAAATGTGAGCAAAATAAATACAAATAATTCAAAATGTGAGCAAAATAATTAAAGACAATTCAAAACACTATGCAGTACCTCTCTGCGATGAATGTTGAAGTCATCTTCTTGAACTTTGTCGGCTGTCCACACGAGTGTTCATTTCTCCAAACACGAATTTGAACCATCTCTTTATCACCAACTGTACTGCACCAACACCAAAACCTGCAATTCGCTCCCAAACACATAGCCCCAAGTTTTGTTATCATATTGCGCCTTAAGTCGTAATCAAAACCACGCTTGAGTACATAGTGTTTGAAGACCTTACGGAACACTTATGGACTGCGGAATGTCGAATAAAAATCCAAACTTGGATTTTTCATATCTGAGTCCATCTCCTATATCGCTCCTCTTCTTCTAATAATGTGTTCCACATCATCAGTTGGATTTGGTTCAACTTCAGAAAACTCCTCTTTAGATTCAGCATCATCTTGGTCTCTCTCATCCTGTCTCTTTTGCTCTCTTCTTTTTTTTGCAGCACGTTTTTTATCCACCATTCTTTCCTCATCAGAGTCAAACGCTATGTCATCAAACCAATCATCATCAGAATCATCCCCACCACTTTCCACTCCATAGCCCTCACCACAAAATTCCACTCGAACACCCTCACCACCAGTTTCCCCTCCAACATCCTCACCACCAGTTTCCCCTCCAACTCCAACACCCTCCACACCAGTTTCTTCTTCAAAAGTTTCGAACACATCATTCAAATGATCCCATTAAGTTGATTTTCTCTTACTCTGTCAACAAAATCAGAAACAAAATAAAGCCCTCAAATCATAAGCAAAATAAAGCCCTAAATAAATTTCAACAAAAACTTCAGCAATCGAAAAATTACAAACAAACCCTAATAATTATTTTCTCAAGAAACAAGTGGTAATCCAGCTCAATATAAGGTTCAAAAGTATAGATGGAGTCAAGATTGAACATCAAATCCACATGCATGAAGGTTTTCAAACCCTAAAATCTGACAACAGTTTACCTTTCCTTGTAACTTCAATGTAGTTGTCGCCGACCGCTTCTTCCCCATCTTTGACGAGTCTTGGTCGCTGGAATAGCTCCTCTTTTCATCTGAACTCCAACTTTGTCTCGCCTCTTCGTCTATTTCACTCACCCTAATCGCTTCTGTGGATTGAGAGCTGAGGTAACGAGAGAATGAGAGGAAATGAGAGAGTTAATCAGATTTAGGGTTAATTAAGTCTATTTAAGGAGAGGTATTTTAGTCAATTACATCACTCAGTTAACATAGTTTAATTTTTGTAACAAAAACATTGTCATGGTATGAAAAAAGAGAAAAAGTTACTTAAGGTATGAAAATGTCATTTCGCTTAAGTTAGGTGTAACAAAGTGTTATTACCATTATATAGAGGATGCAAAAAATTTTTTTTTGCAATAAACATATTATCAGATAATCATGGTGAGATTCCTCCGAGTCCGCCTGTGCCCCTGTTGTCGGCCTCTTCTTCGGTTCGACTAGCTTTTCGGGTTATGCATGGGTGGCTTCCGGAGTTGGTACCTCGGTTTATGGTGTCTCGAAATTGAGGGGCGTGGCTGCTCGGTATCTGGTGACACATTGATTGTTTCTACTACTTGTGTTGGGCCGGTGATTTCTAGTGATGGGCCTTCCTAGATCCTTGATTCTTTTGACTCACATAAGCACTTGGTCGGCACTGGAACCCCGTCCCAGCTGTTTACCACCACACCCGTCATCGTGTAAAGAGGCCCAGATCGGAAGTGCATCCATATCCATGGCAAAGCAATCCTCCAAACAATGATATTCAAGACTGGAAACCACAAATACTAGTTAAGCCCATCAGGACAGCGAACAATAACAGGCACACAACATGAAATGAAATTGTTTGGATTAAAAAACACGCCGTTGCCGGGGATCGAACCCGGGTCGTCCGGGTGACAGGCGGAAATACTTACCACTATACTACAACGACACTGCCTGATATTACAATACTAAGCTAAACTTGCAATCAGAATTAGAGTAATAGTAATCTAATACTACACAGTCATTTTATCAACGGTTCGAGTTTGGCTTCACAGAAGCATTGTTCTCAAACTAAAAAAAATCACCAATGTTGTTGACATGCACGACCAGAGAAAGTGCAAGAAAATAATTGGTTCAAAGATTTGTGTTCATGCCTTCAAATATTTAAGTAAAAACTATGAAGCTAGTTCACATACCATAGAGCTAATCAGTACAAAATGGCTTCAACCTAATTCTGTAAACCTTAACATTCTACACTGCCGTGCTGGGTAAGTACCAAGTCAGAAAAATACTTGACTTGCTTATTTGCTTTAAGATTGGCATCAATTAAAGATTGAATTGGAAAAGAGTCATTTACTTGCAATCATTCTACAAAACCCAAATGAATAATAGCAACAATATCTGATTCAGAATCCATACATACCAGTTTCCTTTAAACTAGCCGGGATATCTGCAAACAAACTTTTAAAGTTGGGTGGTGAAGTTGGAAACGACCAAAGTTAGATATATTTATCTGTAATTATTCCTTAAAATTATATAACATTGATTAAGTCAGCTAGAATGATAAAAATGTACTTAACAAATCACATGACAAACACAACTCTATAACTTGTAATATTGTTATAAAGTTATAAACTTGTTATGATCTCTGTAATCACATGCTCTGTCTATTTCTCTTATATTGTGCTTGCAGCTCCACACCATATTCCATTTAAAATACCATCTCCTTAAACAAATTATAGTACATATTTAAGTGTGGATGAGAAAATAGAAAAACTGGTCTATGACTAGATGAACAAAGCCGCATAACATGAACAAGACAATGAAGATTCATTCTTAACACAGGTCAGTCTAGGATATTATTTAACTACTCGCACAATGTTGATTCAAAAGTTCTAAGAAGCTCGCATAATGGGTAAACAGATAGTCTTGGTAAACTCTATTTAAAAGGAATCAAGCTGACGAGGAAACCAATCAGCCCTGTTAAGATGGATCTGGCAATCCAAAAAACGAGAAAAAATAATGTGGCTCCAGCCAAAATGGTTAGCAACGGAGGGCCTTGGGGAGTTCCACCAGATGCCTTCTCAACAGAATTTCCATCTGAATTGTTTGATGCAAACACTTTGGAGAGCTTTCGCCTTATCTGCAACCTCACAGCTGCATTGGACCTAAGACAAAAAAACAACCAAAAGGCAACAATAGTTACATCAGTATATGCACCATGCAAGAAATTACAGAGAATTCAAATATAATCTTAATCCAAGACACCAAGGGCAATAACTCAATAAGCATAATCATGAGCATTTCACAAACAGAAACCACGTGTATTTTCACCCACGAAATCCTAAGAAGAAGGAACTACAGACGTAGAGTCACAATGAGGAAGCTGTGTAAGTTTTATCCTTGTTTCTAGTTTGGTAATGAACAGTGCCAAGTAAGCCGCTCAAAGGGTTAAATAGAAGTGCAAAAACTTTCAATAAACCAACAGCAGAGGCAAGGCCTGCAGATTCAACAGGTTTACCAAGAATAACATGTGTAGATCGTGGCCAATATCTTTTCCGTGATACGTCTTGCCTTCAACTTTCATGCCAATAGTTTTTTCACATTTCCCCTTCATCTAAACCACACACCAAACTATTATAATGTCTTTCTAAACCCTAATGTTATAACCAATTCCATTATCATGTTCACATATCACGCATTAAATAAATAAGGTGGACTCTTTCCTTGCTCATAATTTTAAGAGTTTTAGCATTTACCCGTTCCAAAGAAATGGAAAACACAATAAACATATTATTGAATTTTATTCGAGTGCCTAGAATTCTAGAACCAAATGAGAGGCAGCGGACTAAGATATAGGAGAGACATAATTGACTGCATTGAACTCAGTTGCTACGTCACCTAAACAATTTAATATAGGATTACAAATATGAAAGAAATATTCCTTTCCCCTAACCCTTACATGTTCCAAGCTGATACCCACTAGAATTCGAACAAATGGACTTACGAGAATAAACATAATTGAAATGAAAGAGCAAAACAAAATACCGATCCCAATCCCAATCCCAACACCATTTCCAATATCTACTATGCAAATTGTTCAGAACCATCAAGCCTTGTTTGGCCAACTGATCAAACACTTGAATGAGGGTCCTATGGACCTGAGTTCAAGTCTCACTGCAGTGTCTATTACCTCACATCTATCCTCTCTTTCTCCCCCCAACCTTTGCTGGACCTCTCTTAAGATGAGAGTCAAATGCAAAGTTAGAGTTACGCGCGACATAAAAGATGTCTCGAGCCTAATACTTGATACATCAATCTTACACCTTACCTTTTTCTTTTTAGTAAGTATACCTCTCTTTGCATCCTTAACCTTGGGTTACAACAATTCTTAAATTCTTTGTTTAGAGTCATCGATCTTGAGACCAATCACCTACTATTTTCTCCTGTGCCCTATGCTTCATGTTCATCTCTTTTCAAGTCTATATCAATGACATTTACAAAGGCTAAGACTTGACAAGGTACACTGCAATCTGCAAACACACACAAATACTTGTGTACCAGAAAATGTGGAAATAGGTTTAGAAAAAGTGCAAATTTGAACATAAAATGGAATAAATAGAGCGGAAGGAAGGAGAGCATATGAATGCAAACAAAACTGAAATGGGTATTACAGAGAATGCAAGGGCATGACATTAAGGGGTAAAAGGAGAAGAGAATGGTAGATGGAGAAAAGCAGCACCTTGATTTGGATTTGGATTTGGAAGAGATTGAGATTGGGGAGAGTCTGGGAGTGGGTCCAGAGACGGTGCGAGTGCAAGTCCAACGGTGAAGCCCTAGAACCAATCGGGGAGATGGTGCAGTAGCAGCCCAGTGAGTAGTGGAACCCATTTTTGGTTGAGATGCGATTGTGAATGGCAATAAAATATCATCAGATCGACACCATTCACCGACCGTTAGTCTATTTTGTTTTAGTCGTATTGTTATTGATTTTAGGGATAATTGCCTACTTTTGGAGAAATCGTTTTCCCGGATAATCCATATAATATATATTTTTTAAATTTTAATTTCGTAAGTCATCTAACTATGAATTTGTCTCACTATTAAATAATTGAGGATGGAGAAATAGATGCAGAGAGGGGTTTTGGAGCATATGGCTGGTCTGTAGGGACTCAGAAGGGCATATCGTGAATGCTCTATCAAGACGATTTTCGGGACATCTCCATTTCGAATAGGTGGAGGTTGTAGGCGTTAAAGAAGCGCTATCATAATCGAAAGGAAATAGCTGTAATGAAGTGATATTCGAAACAAATTGTCTTAGGGTGGAGGATAGTGTCCGAAAAGTGAAGCAAACGAGAAATATGTTCGGGGGTATCATCCACGACTGTAGGCGCTTCCTTTCTGCCCCAGAGGGTGATCTCACTCTAAGTTTCGCTCGTAGGTCCTATAATAAAGTGACTCCGAATTGACCAAGTATGCATTAACTAATAGTAGCTGAGATTATGATGAAGGGTCTGCCACACTAATGTAGCTTCAGTTGTTCGGCTTGGTGCCGGGTTAGTTGCTTTTCCATAAGTAAAATTTGTTTTCCTTCAGAAAAAAATAATACTGTTAATTTTTGAAATTTGCCAAAATATCCTTAGTCTAGTTAGGGGTAGTAGAATTAACAATAGTGCAATAATTATTAGTTACAACAACTTAGAGTTACAGAAATTTTAACAACATAATGCTTTCGTTTGGAGAGAGTTTTTGGTAGCTTAGGATTTTTCGTTGCCCCTAAGCTTGGAACACCATTTTATGCATGTTTACCGATCATCTCACCCAACGCTGTTCTAGAAATTTATTGCCCCAAATCATATTTCTCATTACTAACTCTATATTCATTTTCTTTATTTAGTCACAATCATTATTTTCCGAACTCGAATTTGTTTGAGCTTGATAACCTGAACTAGATTTTATTGATCACCGTCTTTGTACTTCGAGTTTGATAATTTTGTTTTGGAACTAACTACTAGCACTTATATTACTTGAGACTAGTACACTTTCGGTGAAGAAAAATGTGCGATATATTTTTATTGTTGCCCCAACTCGTTCTCAAACAAATCAATCACAGAAGGTTAATTGATTGCTGATGGTAAATTAAGATTGAGACCTGCATCTGAATGAGGTTGGTGGTGGATCTCTTCGAGTAGCTTGCAATTAAACCTTGGAATTGAATTGATTAAAATGAATTAGTGGAGTTGATACAGACAAAATGGTGTCTCGGTGATTGTCAGTGTGTTTGACATGGTCGAAGGGGTTAACTTATAGTTAAACTAATCATATGCAATTAGTTGAATAGCATATGATTAACTTATAGTTCTGAAATTTTTGTTGTAATCACCAATGGCACATGACAGAAAATTTAAACCCAAGTTGTTGATACACATGTATAGCATCACAAAGAAAGAAAAACAAATAATACCCTTGAAGAAGAAAAATAATGATGAACTATACAAAGTCAACCCATTTATGAACAAGAAAAACTCACTCACTAGTCCTTGTGCATTATGAGAAGAAGAGTTGCTCATAAAAAGAAATTCAGAAAACCATCTAAATCCACAAAGTCATTCAAGAAATCATCACATTCCTCTTCTTCCTTCTTGATTTCCATTGGAAGAGAAGCACCAGTTTTAGTACTCTTGTTGAGGTTGCTGCATTGATCGTCGCCTCCAAGTGCGCCGGGAGGCTTGCCTGTGAGAGCCTGCACGAGCTCCCGGAAATCGGCAGCATCGGCGTTGATGATCTTTGGAGCAATTAAGTGAATTATGCGAATCTTGGGGGGCTTCGGTTTCGATATTAGGCGAGAATCTTGGTGCACGCCGAGTTTTGGAGGAGGTGATGAGAATGAGTTTTGTTTCATGATGTAATTAAGAGACTAAATTATGGTTTATGTGTGTAGTGTTGTTGAGTATGGGTTTAAATAAAGGGGAATGGATGGCCATGATCTGGATTAGCTTAATGTTTGATAACAAACAAAGAACAAAGTGCCTCTTGGATTTGGAGAGTTGACATAATGGATAAAACCAAACTCTAACACAAGAGTCAACGGTCATGCCAAGTACAACATGCCCTTCCTTGCCCACCAACACAACATTTTTATATTGTTTATGTATATATACATAGAAAAATATATGTATATGTATTAGACCAACGTATACACCTAACTATTGTCAATTCCAAAAATACACCATTAACTAATCACATTCTATTGTCTTTAGCTCAAAAAAAAATTCCTCCCAAAACCCTCACAACCTCTCTCTCGCCCAACTCTCTATTTCGTCCCTGTTTCCTTTGGGTCGCAGTTGGCGCCTCCAGTTGTTACGCCCCAACAACCGTTCCACCTTATCCTTTTGCCTAAAGAGTTTTAGTGGTTTCGTTTTTATCAACTGAATCTCGTGCAAATTTTGAGTGCTCGGAGGGGGAGATTTTTTCAAATCTGGTTCGAAATCTCAGTCTTTCTTAGCATTCCCGGGGCGTTCGCCGGCCACGGGTGGCAGAGCCATGGGAGAGGAGGTCTTAAATCTAGTGGAGGTGTTCCAGATTTGAGTTATGGCTGTCCTTTTTGGGGGTGTCCGGATTGGACCGAGGCTCTGCTGGTCGGCGGAAGACTTCTCGGTCCTGGAGGCGTGTGCGAGTTGGACCCATGGTGGAAGGATTGGTCTCGTTCCTTGGCTTGGTCTGAGTGTTCAAGACTTTGTTTTTTGCTTGTGTTTTTGTGTGTGTTTGTTGTTGTGTTGTTTTAGCTTTCTGCTAAACTGTGTTTTAACGGTTAGTGATTTTGTTTAGTGCGTTTAGAGTCTAGCGGTCTGGTTATGTCCCGTTGTGGAAAGTCAGTGGTTGCATCACTTGATCCGAAACCATGTGAGTTTGGGCATAATTGTGTATAGAGCCGTGAAAACCCCGAGTGAGATGGACCGAAAAGCAAGCCCCTTATGGTGTTTGTATTGATGCTTGTATTGCCCCTCGTTGGGTTTGTATTTGTGCTCCTTTTGAGTATTTGGAATACATTGATTTGCTTTCAAAAAATAAAACTATAGTCAATTCCCACTTTAATATCATAGCTATTTTTTTCTTTCTTTTCGCGTACCTAACTTCACTTTTTCTCATTTTGTTGGTGCCGTTAAATTCAACCGTTAAAAACACATATAATGACAATTTCACCCCCAAATTTTCATCAAATTGATAAATTTATGTCATTAGGGCAAATAGATTGTCTCCAGTAAAACTTTCTATCTTCGTATAGACTCCCTCTCTTAAAGTATTGATGGTTTGTTTTTGGTTTTAAAATTATGGTTTAGTTTTGGGTTTTAGATTTTTGTTTGTTTTTGGATTTGATTTTTTTGTTTGGTTTTTGAGTTTGAGTTTGAAATATGGTTTGTTTTTTTATTTTGGAAAACAAGTTAACAACAATCGTAAATATACAATCTCGTTGGAGGGATAGAATATAGTCAGATAGAGTGAGTTTTGCCGGACTGTATCTCTGGAGACAACTTATATGCCCCAATAACATAAACTTATAAATTCAATGAAAATTTGGGGGTGGGGTAAATTGTATTTTATATTATTTTAATGTTATGATTAAACAACACTAATATAATGAGGAAAAAATGAAAGTTAGGGCACTCAAAAGAAAAAAAAACAGTTAGATTAGTAAAGTGAGAATTGACTATAGTTTGATATATTAAACTATCATTTTTCCTTCGTCTCACTAACACCTAACATTTTTTGAAACACTAAACTCAAGTTTATCATATTTCAAGAAATATAATATTTAAGATTATATGTACATGTCCTATGGCAAGTCTTGACGAATAAAAAGTGAGTTAAACAGAAATAATACAAAAGATATTTTTAGTCAGAGATCTTCTTACAAGTTACAAGAAGTAGCTCGTGCACTAATCCTATTTTTGTTGTTAATGTTGTGGGGTAGCGTACTCAAGTACAAGTTAATCTCATTCAAATTCACATGTCTTAAATCACATGTTGTCTCTGCTTCTAGCGCTGCAAACAAACGAAGATGACACTTGTTGTGTTAAGACTTCAATCTTAGAGCCAATTAAAGACTCATTCTTTCACCATATTTAACGTTATTATACACAATTCATTGACGTATGCAAACTATAAGCTCTGTAAGAGCCCGTGGAATTTGCAATCAAGCCTCACAATATTCAGTTGAGAACTGCCCCATACAGGTTGAATTGTTCATGGTGATTATAGAGATGATAATGTACCCATGGTCAATCCTGAACTGATTATTTATAGAAGTTGGCCTATTGTATAAAGTAGGGATAACAACGAAGGCCTTATTTCCAGCACTCTCTGATCCGAATTCTTCCCATCCCTCATCAACGGATGGTAAAGTAGAGTACGCTGTTGTGCGTAGCTGGGCACCCACCTCTCGCACGAGGTTGATGAATCCCAGTCAGCAAGCGCGCAAGGCCTATTTAAGTGCGCCATTTGAGCGTGAAGCAAGTAAAGAATGTGTTGTCTGCGCATACCATTATTTTTATAATTTCAATAATTCATATCCAAGGATGAAATGATGGCAGCCAGATTCGTATCATGAACTCAACAACCCATCGACGAATCGATGTAATTGGCGGGGAAGATTGAAACGCCGTCCTGCAATAATCCTGCACAAGTCCAAATCCGTTTTGCCCAAAATGCCCAATTTTAGCAATTTTCATTTAAAGGTGGTGAAAGAGGACTATGATTCATCCCTCCTTAAGTATGTGATGGTTGATTTTCAAGAAGATACGTCGGACGTCTCGCAGACCAGCAGGAGTTGAACCCTTGACCGTTTAGTAATAAGAGTTTTTCTATACCACTAGACCAATAAACTTTTCTAATATCTTTGAACAACATTTATATACATTATTAGAATAACATTCACGTACAAACCAGCCAAAACGTCCGAACCGGTAGAATGTTTGGGCAAATGGGTAGAATGTTACGGATTCAGTAGTTGAACTTCTCTGCCACGTGTCGCGCAAATCTTCAGCGATCCAATGGTTATGTGTGGTTCAAACACTCCATCCCGTTTGTATAAGAGTGGAGTGCACCCCTATATTATTATTTGGGGGAGGGGGATGCAATTTCAGAACAACAATTCAAACTAAAATTTTGCGAATTCTCAAGTTTAGGGGGGAGGGGGGTCTGCTCCTCTTTGCTCCCCGGTGGATCCGCCCCAGTATGACTACACCTATAATAAGTTTTTGTACACGTGTATATATATATTTCATTTGGCGGATACCCAAGAATTATTAATTGTTGGGAATGTGTGCCCTAACACAATATATTTTCAATCTACTCATGTAATGAGATTATTAGTTGAAATAAAATCGGCATTTATATTACTAAGTGTTGTAGTAATATCTTAAGTATGATTTGATTTGTATCATTGATGTGTCAACACATAATAGTAGATCTACAGATCAGATAAAATCTTACTTAAGTTGTCCCCGATCAGAATAGCTTCATAAGAAGCGATCGGTATGAGGCTAACTCTAAATGATCACGCTCTACTGATCATGGCCAGAAGGGGGCCGGAGTTAGGTCATAATATCGCCAGACGGGGTGATATAAGACGACCCGATCGTGAGTATGTTACATAGACACAGTCATGAACATACTCATATGTCGGTATGTGAAATCACATCCCCAGATGGAAGGATCTTTGAGGTCACTATGTGATGAGTGACGAGTTTGACTCAGTCTAACGTCTCCTGTAAAAGGGTTACAATAACGACTGTGATTGTCTCGATCACGAGTCACATGAGTTGGCTCAATAGATCGCTGAAGGATTTATCCCTCATACAAATGTATGGGCAGATATCTGTTTAGGCCACTTGATGAGTACAACTGAAATACAATAATATGACCATGCAGTCGATACAGAGTCTCTCCACGATTAACATATACATGCCCCATTGACTGCCTCGATGCGTTGGACTTCCTCGTCGTCACATGTAGTTGTCTCCCCAACTCAAGTATATTCATATTTGGTTGTTGTGTACGTCTATTCTTAGAGGGAGGAGAGAGAATCGTAAAAGAATGAGGGAGGAGAGAAGGTAAAGTCAAGAATACACTTTTAAGAATTTAAAATACAATAAGGGGCATTTATGTCTTTTTAATATAAAAATTTAACGAAAACAATATCGGTGGGAATTTTGCCAAACATAGGTATCCACCTCATGAAAAAAATATTCATGTGTAGTTATGTGCAAAACAACTAACTGTAGTTGTAGTGACGTTTTCTCTTAAATATTTGACTCGTTATAATCGACCTTGAATAAACTCGTAAGGTGACACGCTTAATTTTTAATTTGTTGCATATTTATGTTAAAAAATTATATCTAAAGGGAAAAATGTCACTTACCTCCCTCGTACTATGCACAGTTTTCACTTAACTCATCCGAAAATAGAATGCGTTTCGTGGAGTCCCCGAACTATAATAATATTTCACTTAGCCTAAACGATGTTAGTTTTTTTGAAAATTCTGTTAAGTTTTTCGAAAATGTCCTTGTATATAATTTTTTTTTAAAATTAATTTTCCTATAAAATAAATAATAAAATACTAATTTTAGTATTAAAGAATATTATTTTATACAAATCAAAAAATTAAAAACGATGTTTAAAAAATGTTTTTCATTTTTAATATTTTTTTAAAAAAAACTTTTAGAAAATAATATTAGAATAAGTTTTTATTATTTATTTTATAGAAGAAATATGTTTTAAGAAAATAATTTTTTAATTTTTTAAATACATAAACATTTTTGTCATTTTGATCAAAAACTAATTTCGTTGGAAATAAACGAAAGTTCGGGTATTTCACATAACTCATTCTGATTTTAGGAAGGTGAATGAAAACCACGCTGAACACAAGAGGCAAGAGGTAAGTAAGCTTTTCCCATTTTTAAATTTAAGTATTTGTATTGAAATTATTTTTGATAAAAATCCGGTTAACTTGAGCATTTGCTCTCCTTGTTGCAGCTCTGCAACTGACCTGTGATCGGCGGCAGAATCTACGGTTAGTTCGTCCTTCCTATGATTATCACGAACCTCAGTTCTTCCATTGCAGTTTCTTTCTTCGCTTCATTTTGTTCCCATCGTCATATTAATACAAACCCTAATCAAACACACGCACATTCATGAATTCATCTTGGATGGTTTTGAATGTTAAACTCTTTGGGTGAATGTTGTTGTGCTCTCTCACACAATTTCTGCTGAGTGATTTTGTAACGCTGTGGAGTGGTAGATGTGAATTTTCCCAATTCTTTTACTGAAATTTTGTCTGGGAACGATTTGAATTGTCATAAATGTATCTACATTACATTTGGTGTTTTGTCTTAGTGAGCTGATATATACATTAGTTCTCATAGAATCAAGTGTGGTAACAAAGTGCCTAAAATTAATCGGCCTTGTGGAGCTTGTTAGAAGCTTTATTTTGCTTAGAGTATTCTGGGTTGGGTTTAAAATGAGAGCTGCATCATTGTTGTTTGTGTAGCAAGCTTTATGATAGCGAGAATCAATGATATTAATGTAAGTCAATACTAAATTACTCCCTCCTCCTGAACAAAATTTAAGGATCATTAGAGTTATGGGTTCTGCTTTTTTGTCAGCAGTAGAGTTATGGCTTGATTTTCCATGCATACAGTTTAAGCACGTTAAATAGAGTATGGTTAACGCTTTCCATTTACTCTTTTTCTCGCGTCCACATTTCCTTGTAGCTCAGAATATTCTGCAGTAATGGCCCTACGAACAATGACTAGGAAGCTCGGAAGTAAGCTGTTGCCTAGGTTCTTGTCTGCTTCTCCGCTGCATTCCCACGCCACAAGCTTCGGTTTGTAATCTCTCGTCTCTCTATTGTGGGATACATGGCAATCATGTTACACTTTTGCTCTAACATGATGATAGAATCACCTAAAGTTTATGCTCTTTGAAGTGATTCGGAAGCTGTTCTAGAAGCCCAATTAGTTGGGTTTATTTGTTAAAAATTGCTAAACATGCAGCTGTTTGTTGGAAATGTATTCAATCCACTTGTATGTTTGTAAACAAAAACCAAATCTAAATGTGCACTACACTAGTACTGCAGAGACTACTGTTACTTGCAAGTACATGTAAAAATATTACAAATGGGACTTCACTCTCAGGGTTCAAAGAAGTAAAGGAAGAAGAAAAAAGCCATTTGGTTGGTAATGTCTTCACCAATGTTGCTTCAAGTTATGATCTCATGAATGATGTGATGAGTGCTGGGTTGCATAGATTATGGAAGGACAGGTTACAATCTTCTTAGTGCATGTGGACTAATTCTTGAAGTTTGTTACTTGCTGCGCTTTGCTTTAATAATGGTGTATGTCTCCTACTATGCAGACTGGTTAACAAACTGAATCCATTTCCTGGAATGAAGCATCTTGACGTGGCTGGTGGAACAGGTTAGAAAGTGGATAGTTGTAGGTAAACCTTGTTGAGATTTTATACTAGAGATAAGGGATGCTATTGGTGACTTTGGGGGGAAATTGAAAATGACGTACTATATAGATAGAAAGAAGACGAGTTGTTGGATTACATGAAGTGCAAGGTTTATTCATGTACATGCACTCTGCATATGGAAAGCTCATGTTTGCTGTAAAATATTCTATACTGAATAGTATACATCAGAAAACAACGCTCATTCTAGTGAAGCAATACAGCTTCAACTTTGAACTTATGGGCTTAAACTTTGCAGGGGATGTTGCTTTCAAGATCTTAGAAACTATAAACAGTGCGAGACGAAGAACATTTCAAGATGCTGTTGAAGACAGTTTTCTGGAAGAAACTAAGATTTATGTATGTGACATCAACCCAAACATGTTAAGCGTTGGTGAAAAGCGAGCTGAAGAGAGAGGTAAAACTAAAGGCATAAGCCTTGGATCGAGTAATTATTATATTGTTCCCGGAGTAGTGATGATGAAAGGTGCATTGTCCTGCTTTTCCTTGGGAATGAAAGTTGTCTCTTATTCTTTTTAGGTTATGGCCGTGACAAATCTCTTGTTTGGGTGGAGGGAGATGCTGAAGCATTGAGTTTTGATGATAATTCAATGGATGGATATACAATTGCATTTGGTATTAGGAATGTGACACACATAGAGAAAGTTCTTGCCGAGGCTTATAGGTAACTTTCTAACTTATTGGCTTGGTTGTTTTAATTCAACTTCAAGCTTTTATCCATATTGATTGGTTTCATTGATAATCATTCTTGCTTGGGTTGGATTATGCTGATGGCAGATATCCATCTCATTTTAGTTTTTGATTTGGTGCACCAGGGTATTAAAACAGGGTGGAAGATTCCTTTGCCTAGAGTTGAGTCATGTGGACGTTCCCATATTTAAGGATTTGTGAGTATCTCTATTTCTTGTCTAAATAATGTCAACCAAATAAACTACATGTTTTTCGTGTATTAAAGGTTCTGACACACTGGAATAGTTCTTCGGTTATCCCATATTTGGGTACTAGTGTATGCTTACTATTGATCACTATGACCACATAAAGAATATCGTAATCCTCCAGGATTTTGTTGCATGGTAGTTTCTATTTTTACGTTAGAGATTTCCCCTCCTAAAGCAGCTATAATCTGCCAATTCTAACAGTAGTCCAGGATTTGCATTCTCATCAACTTAAGTTGCGTTCTTGAAAGTCTGGCATCATGTAACTTTGTTGAGTTATCTTTTATATTTTTGCTGACAACCTATCCTATTCCTGAGTTCACCCTTAGATGCGTGCACAAGCATGCATTTGGAAATGTAACTATTCATTATGAAGAAAAAATGACTGGACAAACAATAACAAAAAGTGAATAATATATCATTTCCCATTTTCAAGGATGAAAATCTATTCCAGAGTTTTAGGATATGAATACCCCAGTCTGTTCTTAACCTGACACATTCGTTTTACCTTCTTTAACTCTGATTTCGTGATTCATTCTCTCTTATTGCAGCTATGATTACTATTCATTTTCAGTCATTCCAGCCGTTGGAGAGCTGGTTGCAGGTGACCGGGAATCCTACCAGTACTTAGTTGAGAGCATCCGGCGTTTCCCTCCTCAGGTTATAACTTTTCATTGTCCATAGCACTTGCCAATTTTTACTGGCATTTAGTAGAAGCACCTTAATGCTGAGAACATCCACTACAACTTTGGGAACTCCACGTTATATTTTTCACCTTGTCTGAAAGATTCTCCTTAACTGTCTTTGAAGATGAACTAACTTAATGAAAGTTTATAGCGAGTGAAATGGTTGGCGCTGACATATTTGCAAAGTTATAAGAATATAGGAGGTTAATCATATGTTTTGAAGAGGAAAACAAGTTGAAGGCCTGTAAAATCATCTGACTTTGTAATGAAACTCAGCCTAAACTCGCATTCATTCTATTACATGTAGGCATGAAAGCATGACTCTTTAGATGTAAACATAGACAATGTTACTTCACATCTTTGATACTCTTGGATCTTCAGAAAATCTAGAGAAAGAAAATAAAAGAAATATCTGCTGGGAAGTTGTGCTCGTTTTTTTAATCTTAGTCGGTAAAGTGGTAGCTTTCCTTCAACTCTTCGAAGCTCCGAACCTAACAATGATTGAAATTAAACAATTTAAACCCCCAACAAGCATGAAGAATAGTGTTGCCTCGTGATATGGTTATGAGTTGATGAGATGTTGTAAACAATATGTGCAGGAGAAATTTGCTTCAATGATCGCAGACGCTGGATTTCAGAAGGTTGAGTATGAAAATCTAGTCGGGGGAGTAGTTGCCATCCATTCAGGATTGAAAATATAGAGGTAGATGTGAGAACTATGATTCCAGGACATTTTTGGTTTTAATTCTTGAACCAAGTTATGTTCTTTAATTTTCTTGTTTTACTAATTTTACTTCCATAAAGACAATATTTTGTTCCTCGTATGTAACTAAATAAATCAAGAGTGCAGAGTAAAGAGAACTGTTATCTAAAATTGCAATATAGGACGAACTTATCTGACTCCACTGTTATTAAACAAAAAGTATTTGTTCATTGTTGTGAAATTATGTCAAACGTGAATGGTTAAAAGCAACAGGAATATTGGGTGGAATTTCACACAATACATATGTCCCACAAAATACATATTGGGATAATTTCTTGTTACATTATATGGGACGAAATCAAGTGAAAACCATGATTTACAAAAGAACATAAAAATTTATATCATTTATAGGATGGATACAATCAATGGTCTTCATAAATAGGCTAATTTCATTACCAATTAATCAAATAAATGATTGAAAGGGTATTAAAGTAAAACTAACATGTGAAACTAAATGGAAACCCTACTAAGTTTCACAAAATCATATGCATATAGTGATTTGTTTATGTTTTCTTGATTGCCCATTTAAAAATACATGCCTCTATTTTTTCTTTTTTTCTTTTCAATTTGTTGTATTTGATTTTTGTTTTAGAAATTTAGACTCATTATTGTCATTGTCCATTTATTTTAAATATGAAATTAGTTTATCTTTCATGGTTTTTTATTTCTTGTTACTACCCATGAAATTAGTTTATTATGTGTTTCATTTTCATTAGTCGCGTTTAATTTTTAATAACAATTTTGAAACGAGTTTCATTTTCACGTAAGTGGATTCCGATGAAAACAAGTAGCTAACTAAAGAAATAAAACATATTAAAAGAAATTGACTTGTGTGAAAATGAAATGTACAATTAGATAAACGAAAATTAGGTTCATGAAAAATGTTAGTACCCATGAAATTAGTTTACTATGTGTTTCATTTTCATTACTCGTGTTTAATTTTCAATAACAATTTTGAAACGAGTTTCATTTTCATGGGTTCCGATGAAAACAAGTAGCTAACTAGAGAAATAAAATGTGTTAAAAGAAATGGACTTGTGTGAAAATGAAATGTACAATTAAATAAACGAAAATTAGGTTCATGAAAAATGAAATTCGCATCATTAAGAATTTGTGAAAAATAATGCAATCGCAAAAGTAAAAATATGAACTTTTTTTGTAGATCATGAAATCGTACAACTTAAAACATGAGATCGAAAATATTGAAATACTAAAAAAATATTTAAACATACAATTAAAACAAATTAATCGAAAATGAGTGGTGAAAATATTTCATGATTTCATTGTTTTTTTTTCTTTAAAAAAATGAAATCATGAAATTGTTAAAAAAGAAGTAAGAAGTAAAATAAATCACAATTAAGTAAATTAGATATTGAAATTTATAAAAGGAAATCATTGAAAGGTGTAATAATATAAAAATACGAAATTACCCTTATATTTGTGTTAAAAGACAAAAATAAATAGTAAGTTAAAAATAATTACGCCCAATTGCCATTAATAAGTCAGCAAAAATTCAAGCCATCTAAATTTTCATCTTGTGGTCAATATTGATTCTTATTTTCTCATGTAACGTTATGGTTCTCACTTGATTACAAGCTTATATTATATTAGGTTTTCTATATTTATATTTTCTTTTCTCACATGTATTAGGATTTCCCTATTCCTCCATAAATAGAAGTCTATTGTCTATCATAATATACACATCAATAATATGTCCCTCATTATTTCTATAATTTCTGATTACTACGGTGAAATTTGACACATGTTCATGTCATTACGGTGAATTTTTGTAAGTGTCACTTTAATACGGGAATTATTTTTATGTGTCATTTTACCCTAACGCCGTTCAAATAGATGAAAAATATATTGTTTAACTTTCAAAATTTTATTAAATAATAAAAATTGATTTGAATATTTTTTATAAAAAATAAAAATGTGCAAATTTGTTTTTATTTTTATTTTTAATGTTTTATTTTGAATTTTTTTAAAAAATTAATAATATTAAAATCAGTTTTTAATCATTTATTTCATTATTATTATTATTATTTATTTTTTATTAGATTTATTTTAAATTTCTAATATAAGAGCAATGTGGACATTTCATATCAAAATTAACTATGTTAGAAATGGTAACACTTAAAAACATTTCGCCGTATTGAAGTGACACATAAAAAAGTTCACCATAGTAACATAAAAATGTGTCAAACTTCACCGTAGTGATCATGAATTATTCCTATAAATTTTGAGTCATATAACTTTCAATAAATTGTGATATGAGTTGGTTAAGTGAGAATTTTTAGAACTTTGACCTGGTTTTATTTACTCGTTTTTAATTATTTACGTTCTTTATTGAATTATTATTTAGTATCAAAATTTCCCCTTTAATTAAATTTGGATACACCCGTGAGTATACATGAAGGAGAGGGAAAAGGAAAAGGCTTCAAATATATATATATATATATATATATATATATATATATATATATATATATATATATATATATATATATATATATATAAATGCACTCTAATACAAATTCACCCAAAATGTCCAAACCAATGTATAATCGTCGGATTAGAGACGCGCGTTATCTTATAGATTGCGACACGTGACAATTATACAACGTTCCACTACATGTTATATATTGCTTCAACTATGCACAAGTCCAACATATTATACAACATTGCACTACATGTTCTACATAGTTATACAATATTGCACTGCATGTTATACAATTTGGATATTTTCCACTGATTTGTATTTGATACCTACTATGTATATATATAGAGTGAAATCTGATAATTTTCTTGAGAGAAAGTGATGGTGGAGACTATGAGTGTGAGAAGTGTTGGGTTTTGAGGAGAGTGATGAGGGTGAAGAAGAGAGGACGCCGGAGGCTGCTTGAGGATTGCCGGAAAGAGAAAATAAAAAAATAGAAATTGAAAGAGTGGCATTCACTTGAAAATTTGATAAATAATTGAGGGTAATTTTGTCTTTTTACACAATTAAAATTGGACCATATTAGAATAAATTTAATTTGGTTCAATTTTAAGGGTAGTTTAAGTATTTTAAAATTTCAGGGGTAAGTTGTCTCAAAATGAAATTCAAGGTACTGAAAAAAAAAGGTATAAAAATGAGAAAAATGTATATTTAAGTGCACAAAAGTGTCCATCTCCCAGAAATTAATACGAAGACAAAGAATTGTACACGAAGAAGATGAAAACGAAGTGTTACAATGAAAACGAAGAGTTTTAAAGATATGGAAACAAAGGGTTATAATTGTCACTTTAATGAGTGCCAACTTGAATGAGCAATATCCAAATTATGCTCAAATATTGAAAAGGACAAATCTTGAATTTTAAGAATTGAGAACACTACCATAATTCTCAACCCTCTTAAGGTTGGTTAAAGGCAACTGAAATCAATATACAATATATTTTATTCATAAGCTTATTTTGGATGACCTGATCCGTACTAGAAAACAATTAAACAAATGCTCCGAAAAGTTACGCAGCCATGAAATGACATTGGCGATAAATGATAATGTTTTCTTTAAAGATTGGACCTGTCCACAACCAAGATGGTAAAGGGAAAATATTGCTTAAAGAAGACGAACGAGTGGCTATCAAGAAAGGGTCGGTTGTTTATGTGCCACCAACTCAACAAACCCAATCTCAATCAAGCTTTATCTTATCCTAATGATGGAACTGAAACAAAGGCTCAACAACTATATTTGCAACTTAAACCATACACAGCATCTCAACTTCCCATTCATTAAGCAAATTAAATGAAGACGAAATCTGCTTACAATACATGATAGGACAGAGGAAAAGAGAGACTGCAGAGCGTGGCATCTGCCTTCTGCTTATTCTTCCGTAACAGGATGCTTTTCCGATACAGATTTACATTTCACTGGATGATTTAAGGATCTCTAGTCGTTTACTCATACATTTATTACCTGCAGCCAAATATTTAAAGTTAACAAACATTTCAGCCTTGCAACTTGAAACATAACACAGACTTTTGTCATAGACTGCTAGCTGCTACTTAATTACACGACAAGGCGTAATCAGGATTGGAGTGAGCATACAGTAACATCTGAGTATCATGAAAGCACCATACAGATAATAACTCTGGGTCCCAAAGAACATGAAGGGATTCTTCGTGAATAAATATGTCCCCACAATACCGTGCATACAAAGTTAAGTAGCCATTATTGAAGTAATATGGATGTTATAGATGAAAGAAATATAACCCCTTCAGCAAACAACCTAGTTGAAGAAAAAAACAAGCATATCCTTACAACGTCTTCATATAGCAAGTTGAAACACAAATTAGAAGGCTGATAAAAAAAAGAAACACTAAACAGAAGCGGACACTGAAGATAACAATTGGGCATACATTATCAACCTTTATTATCTAAAACTAAAAGGCAGGGCTTTTATGAGTAGCCCAGTAACAATGCAAGAATTGACTGTAAAAAATTGTGTATCTAGGAACAGTATAACAAACATATCACCCAGAAAAAGAAATTTCATCCTAGCTAGAGACTCTTGTAGAACAGTGCATTAAATATATCCTATCAATAGGTTTTCCATTGAGACCATATAATGATTCAAATGCCACTCATAGATTCAAACATTACAGCATTAGTAAGTGATAAAGTTTCATTCTTTTACCATCAATAATTAGCTCTCATGATAATTTTTCTTGGATGACTCAAACTAACACAAGAGTGACATCCCCAACAGGAAGGATGACAGATCTCCATTACCTAGAAAGCAGCCACCTCATTTCTACGGGTTCTCTCTCCCTTCCTCCTAGTCACATTAATGTAGATTGAGCAAATGTAGACAATTTCCTCTTCAAAGCCTTTACATCTATATGTTGATGACATCTACCAAGACCATTAAGTTAATGTTATATTTAGTATCAAATCTGGCTGCAAAAGTTATATTCTAATTCTGTATAGTGAAAGAAACTATTCTAATCAAAGGTTTTGAGGAGTGCAGATCACATAACACTTTGATATCGATCAAAACTAAACTAAACAGTTACTATAATACACTTCCACTTCAAGGCATCAGAGTTGACCCTTAATTCCTAAAATTTGGTAACATGATCACTCATGGGTAACCAAGTGAATAGTAACTGGCTAGTGTTTCAAGTATCAACCATAGGCTCTAGATACTTGAGCTCCCAAAAGGAGTTAGCATTCCATAAACAGCAGCTATCCGTTTCTAACAATCCAGCAAGAGAATTTCACATTTCAATGCCGAAGTGGAAGTGGAAGTACCAAATTAGATAAAACTACATAACTCTAGCAGTCCAATTGCATACATTTCTCAACTTCATTACTCATTGAAAAGTAATGAAACTGACTGACCTCATTTACAGAAGCAGAAGCTGTAGAAACCTGAACCCCAGACATCACAGCATCACCATCCATAATTACCACACATTCATCAGCTCCCATATCTTCCTCCACTTCTTCATAGTCATCATCATCATCTTCTTCTTCTTCTTCTTCTTCTTCATCATCATCAAAGCCTCCCCCGCCACCAGACACAGTGACCCTCCCATGCACGGGCCAGCTCGAGACCGTCTCGACACCAGTAGCCGTCTCAACAGGGACCAACGAGTCCCTCCTCACGGGGAAGACCTGCCTCTGCCTCCTCTCGATGTGCCTGAGAGTGTCCTGAAACCCGAACCAGTCCTCGCCAGCAGACATCTCCCCGAACCTGACGCCGGCGCTCTCCATCATCTCCCGCTGCCGGGCCGAATCGTCCTCGGTCGGGAGGCAGAAGCGGCACAGAGGGCACGAATTGTGGAGCGAGAGCCACGGGAGGATGCAATCGGCGTGGTAGAGGTGGGCGCAGGGGAGCTGCTTGGCCTCGGCGCCGAGAGAGAACTGGTCCTTGCAGACGGCGCAGAGGAGGACGGGATCGGCGTCGAGCATGGAGGGGGTGACGGGGACGGTGGGGATGGCGCGGACGGCGGCGGCGGAGGCGGAGAAGGGGCCGCGGGGAGGGGGCGGAGGGGAGTCGTCGAGGTGGTGGATGAGGCGGTGGAGGTAGGGGCTGTCGAGGCCCTCCGGAGAGTCGGAGGAGGTGGGGAGTGAGTCCATCTGCTCGAGGAAGTCGCTGTGGCAGTGGGGGCAGAGCGCCGGGGACGGAGAGGAGGCGCACCGGAGGAGGGAGATGCTCATGTCGCACTCGTGGCACCAGTAGGTACGGCTCTCCACGGTGGCTGTGGCGGTGGCGGTGGAGGACATTTTCTTCAGAGTCTGAGTGATTGTGATTTTGTTTCTGGTTCGGAGAGGGATCGGTTAGATTTGGGTGCAGGAGCAGGAGGTGGTGGTAGGACCCTCCACCTTTGTTTTGTTTCCAAGCGCCTCTCTGTCCATTTCAGGGGCGGTTTTGTCCTTTTGCTCTTCATCACATTACTAAGTAAACAATATAAAAAACACAAACAAGCACTATAAACACAAAGTCGCTTTGGCCGAGTGGTTAAGGCGTGTGCCTGCTAAGTACATGGGGTTTCCCCGCGAGAGTTCGAATCTCTCAGGCGACGTTTTTGTTTTTCCCTTCTTTTATTTTTTTATCTCTTTTCAGGATTAGGGTTTCAATCTGTGCTGCTATTTTTCTATAAATACCGAGGGACTGTACCAGTTAGCACACATCACAGCCGCGAGGCTTCTATTTTCTCATCCTCTTCCGTTTATGATTCAGTACTGTGTGCGGGTGTTTTGGTGATACTACAGAGGCAGCTAATTAGAGTCACTGGAGCGCTTCGTCTATGGCGATTTCAGTGCTATACGCTGCCGAAAGAGATATAGGGCTGACTCAGGCATTTGCTTTGCTTTCCACATTGCATTTGCGATAAGATGCCCCACATTTTATCAATTAGCTGTTCATATCTTGTTTTGAAAAAGGCAACAATTAAGAGTCGCTGATGCGCTTTTTCGGTAGTGTTTTCAGTGCTGTACGTTGCCGATAGTCATTCTGGGTTGAAAATCAAACGTTTGATTCATTTGACATGGTTTATGTGATCGGATGCCCTATATTTGTATTCTACAATACTTGGCTTCTTCAATTTATTTTTGGTTTCTGGATCTACTTTCATAGAGGATTAGTTGAAGCAGAGATTTCATGTGAATCCAGAAACCAAAAATACTGGATTTAACTTTTGGACAATTATATTGAAGGCTGAGATATTAACATACCGGAGTAATTATTTTAATTACTTATTGAGTGACCAGAAATTAAAATTCCATCACCAATGACGTAATTATTTCAACTTCTCCAAGTTCTTGTACAATTCCTATCGACACGCACAACCCAGTTCTTATGTGTTTGTAATGTATGCTGTCTTTGTTAGGCCTTACTTGATTGCAAGACCCGAATCTCCCTAACAGATCTACACATTCTCCCCGACATAAAAACCACTTTTGCAGAAAACTGCCATTATAATAGCTCTTCTTCATGGTCGCTACCCCATAAATCAGCTCTAGAATTTCCAGGGTAAGACAAAACCAGATCTAAAGAGAGGAAGATAAATAAATGAAGATTTGATCACATTTTGATTATGGCTGTGCTCGCTGGCAATATCATTCAAAACCTTAAACCATTCAGGTACCAACATGCAATTGCTTACATAAATCATTTTGATAAATGTGCAATTAATTGTAGAGAGTTATCATTTTGGCTCGTTAATTTCAATTATTTTATTTGTTTTTACTTTAATATGAGAAGACTAATATGTACTTAGACCGTCAAGTTACATTTATTATTTATTTGAGGGTAAAATAATTATTTCATATTGTCAATTAATTGTATTATTTTAAAATTATACCGTGAAGATATTTTGATATTTTACGAACAAATTATGTTATATTTAGGGAAATCTAACTTCAGTTTAACTAAAAAAAATACTTAAGTTACCTCTAATTTTTTTTTAAAGTTCAGTATAATAAAATAAAAAACAAAACTTCAATATGATAAAATATAAGACTCTCCACAACAAGGGAGTGGGCACTTCCAGCGCTGCCATATGACAACCACCCTATGGCAGCCACAACAGTGGGTGAGGTGGATGTAGGGTTGAAAGAGAAGAGTGAGTGCAGAAGGTAGGAAAGAGAGAATAAACTCTCACTTTTAATTTATAATAATGTGTTACTCATATTTTACATATAATTTTTTTAAAATCATAAATATATTATATCATTATTTATATTTGATAAAATATATAATATGTCTCTTAATATATAATAAAAATCAAATATATTTATGGAATATAATTAATATTCATTGTATCTATATATACTCTCATATTTGATAAATATATAATATGTCTATTAATAGAAAAAATAAAAATAAATAAAATATTCATGAAGCATATTTAATATTTATTGTCTCTATATATACCTATTATATTTTATCAAGAAGTTAATGGAAAATTTTAGGTTTTATTTAGGTATTTCAATTTTATAATAATGTAATTTTTATTAATTGTGATTTTCACATTCATGTTATAATAAAATAGTTTGTTTTTTTAAACTATAAATAAATAATAATTATGAAATATTTTATTATATATAAATAGTGTTAGTTGAATTAAATAATATAAACAAGAGACACTATGTTGTGACCTCCAAAAATTGAGTGCTTGTATCATCACACTGAAAATGAAATTACACATAATTCTCGAACATTCTTCTACCAACAAGCTCAATATTATCGCATTACCCAACCTTGTAGGAGCTTATAATAGAACTCATACAAGAGAGCACATACCTCAAAATATTTCCTATGCATTCGAACAAAAACGTAGTTATTAGACGTATCAATTTCCCTCATAGTACACTAGCGGTTACTCTTAAACTCAACCACACAAATTTTAATGAACAGAGTGGTAGCAAACAGCAAAATCTAGCACCCATTCAAAATGCCAATTCTATAGCCCATGCATTCCACGAGGACTCCAAAAAGTATCAATTCTCATTAGTCATCTAACCCTTTCACTATTATGTTGAAATAAACAGTAAAAGCATAAATTTAAACCTCATCTAATTTGTGTGGCATTAAGTTTTGTATTTCGAATTTAAGTAATATGTTTTTGGTGATTCAGATTGGAGAAGACAGTTTGAGTTAAAAATAACGATTAAAACATGTGTATAATAACCACGTAAACTAGAAATAATAGTTAAATTAAAATAAAATTGATGAAATAGGATGCAACAAAGTATTGACAGTATATTATTTTTCAAAAAAGCAAATGTATAATCACAGCATTATAATGGCAAAACGTACACATTATAAAAGAACTGTGTAATAGTCAATACAGAAACAGTTTTCCACAAGCGCCTGTTGTCAATGTGAAAATACATTCCGAAACACTTTGTTTTATACATACTATGAAACTGCTCAATCACAACTGTGTAATCTAAAGATGTTCGAGGACTCATATAATTCAGAAAAGCCTCATTTCCGATAACGTCATAATAATTCCCAAATTTGGATTTTCACGTTCATAAAAATATCTTACAATCTATCCTCAACTAAACGCCCAATTCTCGAGTACAGGCACACCACAACAAACACGAGATATTTTGTAACAGGCTAAAAGAAATCAAAAGGCATAGAAAAGAAAAGACGAGACCCATCACGCACTTCCACTTGCAGGGCCTACAAGGACTCCCTGAGCTGAAGCTTCCTTCAGGCTGCTGTCATCCACCATTGATCCATCAGATTTTCCCACCCTAATTTTGTATTTAGCCTCGAGTTCGGCAATTTCCTTTTTCTTCCTTTCAAGTGCCTCGTTGAACCTGGCAATTACTACCTCAAGTCCCTCTTTATTACGCTGGACGGCAGGTAGGACCTCTTTGATGGTCCTCTCCACCAGGACACCACCGATCATTCTGTAGCACCGTCTGGACTGATCAAGTGGCTGTATAGCATTAATGACCAAGGAATGCTCGCTCACTTCCATTTCCAGCTCAGTGATTTTCGAATAAATTTGGTTCAATTCGGACCTCAATGCACCATACGTGTTTGCAACTGCTTGTTCGTTAATAGGTTCCCGGCTATCACCTTCTGATCTGCTGGCCATGATTCTCTGCAAGTGAGGACAGATCAACATATAAGCCAATAAATAAATGTATGTATGATGAGAAAAACAAATGATACAAATGCGTGTGCAATAATAATTAATTACAATCATGGAGATATTTTACTTCTACTTACAGCAATAAATCAGCAAAGCTTCATTTATTCAGAGGGACGCATCTTCAAGTGAAAGTAAAGATGCTTGATAGAATAAGTGAACAAGTGTACTATCTCCTAAACATAGATACAATTAACTAGGAAGAATTGACTATTTTGGATTCCCATCTCACGGATTATGTTGTAACGATAAGAACAGAAGTTTGTCTTTACAATTACCCAATAAAGAAAATACAATCCAAATAAGAGCTGACAAGAAAAAGTGTCAGTGTGCAAACTGACGTTTGTTTTAACCAAAGAAAAGATTTTATTATTGTGATTGAGCTCCTAAAGAAAGGCGCACGGTGAGTACACAAATGACAAGTGATGTTTTACATAGTTGCATCTAATCGACAACTATCCAGAAAACAGACCAGAGAAGGCTACAGACTTGCAATGAAATGGTAACCAGCTATTGAATACACCATTTACCCAAACCAAACTTATACCTAAGATAACCAACTTGTTCCCAGGACTATTTGTAACACGAGAGCGCAAGTGGAAAAAGGATAGTAGTCTACTTTAGCAGTAATTCCCTCACTAGTCTAAAATATGCTCCCTCCCTATACATAAGAACAATCCGACAACCACTGCAAGGAAAACCCGTTTACAGGGAAAACAAAGGGCCTGGGAAAAGCTGCAATACCATTTTATTGAAGTAAATTCACCAACAAGCATAAGGCACATCAGCATATGAGATATAGAAATACAACAACAATAATTTCAGACTTTGTAAACCACAGTTTTAAATGGCCCTAATATCCCCTTTCCTTAGTCTGTTTAAGTAACACAAACCTCATTTGCAGTCTTTAACCTTTAAAAAAATGGAGCATCCAACACTTGAGTTACCAAATCAATTACTCAGATTACCAAAACCTTGAGCATATCTGGACTTTACACCCCACACACACAATAGCTTCATTTCTCAGTTTATTCTCTCCAAAATCAATTTAATCTGTTATAGATTCCAACATAATAATATTTTCTTTTCTACAGCTAAAAAAAATGCTTTTCCCCCAGAAATCATCAAAAACCATGATTTTGAATTTACAATTTCTTGTATGCAGTGTACATCTGAACTAATTCACGATTCTCACTCGATTGCCTCAAACGATCATGAAAACCAGTTCAACAAGTGGAAAAAGTAGCATCAAATTTCAAATCTTTAGATCGGAACGACAATATAGTTGTGGAAAGAGAGGATCTATTGCTTACCTGTTGAAGCTTGATTGCGGCAGAGTCGGTGAAGGTCGCTAGGTTTTAGCTGATGAAGAAGAGTGGCTTAGCTTTGGCTTCTCGGTCATTTGGGGGAAATAATCTCACAATGGGCCTCCAATCCAGTTTCCTGCGGAGGCCCAATACACGTATTTGTCATACAAGAAAATATTGTTTAATTAGTACACTCTTGATTACCATTTTTCCAACATGAAATTGATGGTTTAGTTTGGAAAAACTTTACTCGTTTAACTTTATATATCGACTATAGCCCATATCGTTGATAGCTACTTGTATACAGTGGAGGTACCGATAATTTATAAAAAGAGGGACATAAATTTTAGGGGTAATGATATTTTGTTACACGTAATTATATAGAAATAATACTTTGACACTCTAATTAATTTTTTCTCTTTTTAGTGTCCTGACTATTTTGATAGACAACTTACCTCTAAAATGCTCATAGTTTTGATTTTAATTTCACCTGCTTTACTCCGGGCTGGTCGTGAATCAGAATCGAATTTGAATTTAGTTCAAATTCAGAATGAAATTATGGTTAACCCTCCGAGCTCCACAAAGATAGCTCCGGTAATCTGTTATGAAATAAATAATATACATCCAAAATGTAGAATCAATACAACAAATCTGCCGAAGACATCTATGAATCAAAAAATCCAATAACCCTCTCAATCTGGATTCGATAAACGAGTATGAATTCAGCTACCCAAAAATCAAAGGAAAAGTTCCTCAATAGTAACAAAATGTTATCATCCCTAATTATTATCAAGCGAAAGCGGGTCAAAATTTTTAACACGAGCCCAATATTTCAATACTTGATGAGTTCATGATCCGAATTATTTAGAATTTAATTAATTATGATCATTTCAATTTGTTTAAATATTTCTAGTAAATTTTGACAAGTTGACTAAGTTGAGCCGAGTTTAAACTTGACTATTTTTTATCTGATCCGGTCGTAAATTTGATTATATAAGATATTTGTGTTTGTTGACCATTTTTTTGAACCTCGCCAAAATTTAATAATTTTAAATTCATTTCGGTTTATTTACAGTGCTAGTTCTGAAATTAAAGAGCTACAACTATTCACCCCTATATTTCGTTGCGCCATTACTTCTATATGCCATAACTATCCACTATTAATTTGTTCTTTCTTAAAAAAACTATTGACTTTGAAGCGAGTCATTTTTAGTGTATGCATAGTTTATATAGTTAAAGAACTGAATATAAAATACTATCTTGAGAAGATGATATAGCATGTAAAAATCAAATTGATCTTAACTATATATAGAAATACTATTAGTATATTTCTATTTTATTGTAATGCTATATTAATAATTTAATATGTGTTGTAAGCAAGGTTGTGGAACTTCGAGATATATCAATTAATTGACAAAAAGGAAGATCGAGAAAAGATCACGGCAAAACGCTTACATATACTCATAAATATTATCTATTAAAGACAAAATGAATGTTATATAATCATCATTTGAATTTCAAATTTGTCAATAATCACAATTTTCTTCTTATTAATTATATTAAATTAAAATTAATTAAATTACACCAAAATTAATTGATCCGAATTAGATTATATTTAATTTGAATTTACCCAATTGACTAGTTTTGACTGATATTTTAGTCGATATTCGTGTATCTTCTCAAGAAGGTGAAATTTTTCAATATATCGCTGATATTTACCGAAATTTGGCTGTAAGATAAAATATTTGAGATACAACTCACACAACAAAAATAAGAGCAATTGTTGAAGCCGCTAGTCACAATTCTATTCCTTGTGAGCCAGATAAAGAACCTACCTTATCAAACTTAGCTGGTAAGCATCAATAATGGGTCCATAAATTAATTACAACATTTTGCATTGGACAACACTTATGAATAATTACATATAACTCTTACAAGGACAAACTCGATAGGATAAAAATCGAGTAAATGAGTAATTTGAGTTATGCCGGACATGCATAAAGTTTTCTTGTTAAAATCTTTTTTGATAAAACGCTTTAAGGTAAAACATGAACAAGAAAAAAAAGAGTGCAAAACACATATGTCTCACGTGTGAAACAGAAGTTTCGCTTTCCCTAATCTCTGATCTCCTTGGTTGGTACTCTTATTGATCGTTACTCCCTTAATAAGTGACAATAGTGTGACTAAGTACTTCATAATTCTTGGTCCCCAAATAGATGCTCCCCTAATTTTTTTCTCCTCATAGTGTTGTAAGATGTAAGTTGGAATTGTGCTTTACACTATGGATTAGATGAATGGGGTTGGGCTCTATTCTATGTCATACGATGGGTGCAACTTCTGTTTGCTTATAATAAGAGATGAGTTTTTGTCCCTCTGCCTAATTAACAACTTCAAGAACTCCAAAAATCTCTTATATACACTATCAAGAAGAGTTGTTCTATGTTTAGATGTACCAAACCTTGAAAAAAGTGTTCTCTGATTCATGGTTATATGACTGTAGTTAGTTGATCCATATTACTTCCGCAATTAATCTTTTTTGTAATGCTTTTTATTAATATAAATCATGCCTAGATCGTCTTATAAAATCAACCTTCTTATGAAAAATATAATAAATGAACTTTTGAAAAGTTTTACTAAAGAAAATAGTTATATGTTCCGTTACATTTTCAACTTGCAATTTAATATGATGCCTTACTGTGTGAATACTGTCCAAAGTTAGATTGCGAATAAAAAAGGCAGAGATTCGGATGGAGCCTATGTCGTCTGCTTGCCACTAAGTGATGTTTACTTAAACACTAAATGTACGTTAACCAATTAGTTAATTGAGTAAATTACTAGTCTCGGATGCTAACTGTGTCCACATTTTCGTGCCACATGTAAGGCAAAGTTGAGAGGTTCTATGTATTAATACATTAAAAATACTCAAGAGATGATGAGACAACATATTTTGATGACCATTGATAGATACTTGCAACATATTAATATATAAATTTTGTTTTGTAACCAAGAATATAGACTAAACCGTTGAGAGTCTGGTTAATTTATTCTAGAGACCATGGCATTATCGATGTAGGAAGATTAACTTTTTTTTATCAGCAAAGAAAGAAGGAACATTAACTTCATCATGTTTTAAATGTATGAAAATTGATGAATGAGATATTATCATTGGATCTTCAACTTGCTTTCAAGCTGCAAGTTCAAGGATTTAATCGGTGATACGAACAGTTTTGATTTGAGAAATATATTTTATTTAATATTGTAAAGGACCGCACAATGCGGTCGATGAACTTTGAATGAACATAGCTTAAAACAAATTCTATACACATGCCAACAAATTTGACTTATGTTAGATGCACACGTAAATTTGAAGTTCAACATCAAAATATTACAATACATAAAAAGTAATTATATATATATTGAACGCTAAAATTAAAAATGCTAGATTTTTCGGTCAAATGTGAGCTCTAATGTCTATAGGGTTTTCCTTGGGTACTCTTTTCAGGTAAGGCCCGAATCTCTTCAACAGTGTTATTAGAGTCATGTTTTGGTAGACTCTAGGTAAAGTGGGTCGAGTATGTCTTGTTGGGCCTATATTAAATAAGTGGAGGCCCAAAACCCATGTAGTTAGTATCCTACATGGAAAAGGAAATTCTAGAAGGAAGGAAGACCAATTCAAGAGAGAAATAGAGTGAAATTCGTGCAGAATTTTCTGCTACTTTTTGGGCCGACCAGCAAGTTTCTCGAGTCCGATCGGAGGTCGATCCACCGTTGGATCATGCTGATTTTTGGACAGGGTGTTCGGAAGACGTGGTACTACGTTCTGACCATTGGAATTTGTGTTTGGAGGTCCGAGTGATTTGATACGATTTTTTGATCGTGCATCATCGATTCGGTGAAGTTTCTCTACTCTTTCTTGTAATTGTGGTTTAAGCCAAGATTGGTTAATCTTGAGATATTGTGATCCTCTAATTGTGTTTAGAGAGAACTCGTTGTACCCATTATATTGATAGTGGATATTAAGCGGCCTCGAGGGTCCTGTGGTTTTTTCCTCTCTCGCCTTGATGAGGTTTTCCACGCTAAAATTGTGCGTGCCTATTGTGTGTTCTTGTTTGCTATATTTGTTAGCTTGCTTGATTCGCTCTGCTTGATAGATTCCTACGAGATTTGCACAGGTGAGGAGAATTATTTAATTCCGCTGCATCTAATTATTCTATTAGATTCGTTTTTCTCCCAACATGTCTATGGCTGGTGAGACCAGGACTATGTCATGCTCCTCTCATATTGACGCATAGATAGGATGAAAATGACCCTTATGAGATTGAGTTGACCGAAGTGATGAGACTCAATATGGAGGGGGAAATTGTGAGGTCCACATGTGAGTTCAAAGTCCCACATCAGAAAACTAACGGGTAAAAGGAGGGTTAATACACATTAGATCTAATAGACTAATCTTTTGGATCAAATGTGCGCTAAAATGTGTGTATGAGCTTTTTTGAGTGCTCCTCTTATGCAAGACACAAATCTCCCTAACAGTGGTATTAGAGATTGGTTCGGTATACTCTTCTAGTATTGTAGGTCGGGTATTCCTATAACTGGCAATAATAGAACCATGATCGGGTTCTTCATGGTAAGACCCAGATAGGATGAAAATTGCTATTGTGAGATTGAGTAGACCAATTAAAGTTTAGACTTGGGGAGATTGAGCCCAATGTGATGAGACTCAACGCGGAGGGGAAAACTAATGGGTAAAAGGAAGATTAATACACATTAGACTTAATATACTAGTATTTTGGATCAAATGTGCGTTATAATGTGTGTATGAGCTTATTTGTGTGCTTCTCTTAGGTAAGGCCCGTATCTACCTAACATTATCAGAGCTTGGTTCGGTAGGCTCTTCAGGTAGAGTGAGACTAGAACCATGATCGGGTTCTTTCATGACGAGGCTCATATATGATGAAAATGGTCATTGTGGGGTTGAGTAGACCAAGTAAAGTTTGGTCTTAGGGGGAACTAGCCCAATGTGACGAGACTCAATGTGGAGAGAAAGATTATTAGGTCTACATGTGAGTTCAAAGTCCCACATCGAAATATTACAATGCATAAAGAATGTTTATATAATCATCAGACTAAAAATGCTAGTCTTTTGGGTCAAAAGTGTAGTCTAAATGTCTATATATGCTTCCTCGGGTGCTCCTCATACGTAAGGGTCGGATCTCCCCAATAGTAATATTAAATACCTCTACGTAAGGGTTGGATCTCCCCAATAGTAATATCAAATACCTCTTTGAATAGACTCTACTTGTAAAGTGGATTAAATATTATGGTTAGTAAGATCATGGTCGACTTTTTTTATGCGGAGGCTCAAACAAGATTGAGTAAATCAAAGTAAAATGCTATGGGAACGGTCAACCAAAAATCATGTAGCCGCTATCATAAATTCAAAGACGTTACAAACCCAAGCATGAACTAATTGTGGAAATAAGAAATGTTACCACATAGATTAATCAAACACGAACTATCATATCTTTGACCCAAAAATAATATTTTAACTACCGAGTTTGTGGCCGGCCAGACGACAACTGTGCACACGAGCCACTCTAAGATAGGCACTCAGATAAGATAGAAGGAAAATGCTTAGAAACTCCAAATTGGAGTCTACTAACCCCTTGATGCACGACTTCACCCTAATTAAATTTGTAAACGCATAAAAATAAGGGATAATGACACTTTGTTACGCTTAACTACAGCGAAGTGACATTTTTATATCCTAATTATTTTTGTCTTTTTTAGTACCCTAACAAATTTTTTGTGACAATTTATCCTAAAATGACTAAACTACCCCTAATTTAAGAAATCAAAATAAAACTAATCCAATATAATTTATAAAACTATATTTGAAATGGTTCAAATTTAATTTTATATTTTCGGGCATAATTGTATTTGCATCTTAAATACAAATCAAATTGAACCAAGGATAAAAAATTGAATCAATTCAATTTATAGTTTCTTACACCAAGGATAGTTTAGGTATTTTAGACATTTTAAAGGTAGGTTGTCACAAAAAAATTGTTAGGGTACTAAAAAAGAGAGAAAAATAGTTAGGGTATGCAAGTGTCATTTCGCTATAGTTAGGTGTATCAAAGTGTCATTATCCCTAAAAGTAATAAAGGCTTTCAAAGCTATTAACCTTCCAACAAACCGTTACTTTATTTTTTTAAATCTATATTAGTTTAATCAACAATATCGCTGACACGAAAATTACAACCGGACATCATGCCTCTTTTGATTCTAACTTTCTCCATGTTATTTTTGTTATATATATATATATAGTAGCATCAAATACAAGACATGGGAAAATGTTCATACGTCCAAACTGTATAATATGCAATGCAATGTTGTATAACCATGTAAAACAAGTAGTGCAATGGTGTATAACATGTTGGACTCGTGCAAAATTGAAGCAATGTATAATATATAGTGCAACGTATAACTATCACGTGTCACAATCTAAGATAATGCGCGTCTCTGATTCGACGATTATAATTGGTTTGGACGTTTGGACATTTTGGGTGCGTTTGTATTGGAGTGCATATATATATAATGAGAAACAATTATGTACAAGCTGGGTGAAATGTTCAAACTGTCCAAACAGGTATAATTTTTACGCTGAGGGTGGAATGTTTAGGTTCAGGTGAAACTTTTGCGTTAAGGAAAAACACCGCAGATCAGCCTTCCTGGCCACGTGTCGTACGCCGGGACAACACGCGCAAATTTCCACTGATCCAACGCCTGAGATTGATTCGAACGGTTTGGACGTTTGCTGTGGTGGAATCAAGAATTTTCGGTATGGGGCGACATTTATTATTAGGATAAATATAAGTGAAAACTAGGAAGATAGATTTAGACGCTTAAACTTTTTATTTATAGTCATAAATTAGAAATTTTGAACAAGATTTTAAATATTTTTTTTGAGACAAATTGAGTTTGAATATATGTATGAACCTGAGTCAAATAAATTTTCAAGTCAATTCATATTCGAGTTTGATTTTTGTATGCAAGTTGAGATTAATAAAGTTAGAATAAATTTGATTTGTTTACGTACATATAAATTTTGAAAATAAGAAACTACTTATCGTTAATATTATATTAAAATCAAAATATAAACAAAAAAAATGTATTTTATGTAAAATAAATATATTAATCATTGAATTAGATGACATGAATAATCTTATTGCAAAAAAAATAATTAAATTATATGTATAAAATACTATAAAAGTTCATGACCTCAAAGAGGTGAGAGTAAAATTGAACTTTTACTACTAAGCTAATAAAACTTTTTATTACTTTTGTCTAGCTTCTAAATATATTAGAATTAATGTATGGCAAGTGCAATTTCAAAACCAAAATTTTCATTCAAAATTTTTAAATTTTTTGGGCTGAGGTGGATGGAGCTACACTCGGGTCCTTTTATAATTCCGACCCTGGACGTTTGTACTGGTTTGTAGTATAAAGTGTATCCCTATATTCAATATATGCAATAACGCTTTTCATTTGTTAATAGAAATTTCTCCACTACAAACTGTATTATACATAGAACAAATATGTAACAAAAGAAAAGTCCTAAAACTCTGCCTTAACCAAAACCCAAAAGAAAAGAAGAAAAATGGCCAAAAAAAGAAGGCAGTTAATTAGAGGGCACAAAATAGACGTAATTAATTACAGAAAACGGGGTCGGTTTTGGCATCAGGCAAGCAGGGGAAACCAGGTCTCGCGCAGGTAGGACTGGTAGGAGAGCATGAAGAGGAGGAAGACAAGGAGGGCGGCAACGCCCCAGGGCGTGCCGCCCGCCCGGTGCAGCGACTCCCTCTCCGGCAGCGGCAGGTACGACGGGAACCGCCTCCCGTCGTCGAAGCTGGACAGCAGGTGCAGCGCCAGCAGCAGCAGCAGGGGCGACACCATCAGCACTAGCTTCAACTGCTCCAACACGCTCTCCATGATCGGCTCGTAGTTCACGTACCACGACACCCCCACGAACGTCAACAACACCATCAGGAAGAAGCACAGGTGCACCGGCACAGGAGCTTGCGAGTACTGATCCCCTCCGGCCATATATTTCTTGATTGGGTTTGTATTTGAGGAGAAGATGGTTTATTGCTTATATAGAGGCAGAGGTTGATTCTGATTCACTTCACTTCGGCTGAGATTTGTAGACTTTGACGACTGTGCAATATCAACTCACGCGCGCCTTTAACACAGAGGAGAACGCGCTTTGATTTTCTGCATGTGACAAGAATAATCAAGGGTAGGCACGGTTTCGGACTGATCAGAACCCAACCGAGTCATTCGGTTCTTAATATATAAGAACCAAACCTATAACTATCTCGTGAGAAATAGTTTTCGATCTTGAGTTAATTCTCGATTTAAAAACTGAGTTAGAGCCTAATTTATGATAACAACTCATTAAATTTACAATTATACAAAGCATTAAATAAAATCAAATGTTAAAATTCAGTTGTTATCGTACTGTTAAATTATATTATGTTTCTTATATTTATGTTTCCTTTCTCATATATATTAGGGTTTTTTATTATATTTCTATTACTTTTATAAATAGAGGTCTCTTGTAATTCACAACACACATATCAATAATATCTCTCTCATTATTTCTATCATGGTATCAGAGGCATAATCGATCTTTGGTCAGATCTCTATGAATTTATCGCTTTGCCCACTCGTCGATGATTCGTGATTCTGACGGGTGGGCGAGGCAATTCAAATCTCAATCTCTAGCCTCTTGCTTCCGCAAACAATCAACTCGACAATCTCGTAAGCCTCCGTCGCTACCTTCAGGAAATTTCCTCTACCAAGTTCAAACGCTGTCTCTACTCCTTTTTTGTCATTTCCCTTATTCTGTTATTTTCTTTCTCAAACCAATCGATTCTTGTTTTACTCTTTACCTTATTAATTTTGCGTGTCTCTCATTCTGTTCTCGTCCTATTCTGTCTTCTTCTGCTCTACTTCTTTTTAGCCACTTATTTTGTTTTATCCATCACTATTTGTCTTCTAATGTGCTTATATAAGCGTGCATACATACTGATTCAATTTGATTATGTCTTGAAGTGCTAACAATATTTAGTGTTATATTTTTTTTCCTACTTTTATGCTCCTCTCTGTCACTCTCTCGCTTCCTCACGCGCGGAAATCCCGTAATCCGGACATCTCGTAAGTCGAAAATCCAGTAAATCGGAATCCTGTAAGTCGGAAATCCCGTAAGCCGGAATCCCGTAATCCGGACACCGCACGTGAGAGGAGTGCATCCATCGTTATCTCGCTATCAGACATCTGGCAATCATCGGGCAGCTGCTATCTCAGCCATTAGGCACCTGGCATCATTGGGCAGCTGCTATCTCGCCATCAGCCATCAGGCATCTGGCAATCATTGGGCCTATGCTATCTCGCCATCAGCCATCAGACATATGGCAATCATTGGGCATCTGCTATCTCGCCATCAGCCATCCGGCATCTGACAATCATTGGGCATCTGCTATCTCGCCATCAGGCATCAGGCATCATCGGGCAGCTGCTATCTCACCATCTGCCATCAAGCATCAACCATCAGACATCTTCGGGCATCATGCATCCGCCATCGGCCGTGAGCGGCGCGCATCCTCCATCCTCACCACATCACTTTGACGACATTCTCGGCAGCCGCAACCCTCGCCACAACTCAATACTATCAAGCTTCAAACTCAATTCTTGTTTCACCACATTGAGTTTGAGGGAGGCTGTTAGATTATATTATGTTTCCTATATTTAGTTTCCTATATTTATGTTTCCTTTCTCACATATATTAGGGTTTCGAATTCTATTCCTATTACCTATATAAATAGATGTCTCTTGTAACTCACAACACACACATCAATAATATATCTCTCATTATTTCTATCACGTACAATTGAAACATCTAGTACAGACAAAAATAAAAATTAAAGATAAATAATACATGTGGGGAACAAGAGACGGACGCGTGGTGATGCAATTCGGTAGGTTCTTGTTAGATAATCGGCTATTCTAAATTTTGAGAATTAGAACCAAATCGAAATTGAATGTTTCTCCTAAATTCAAAACAAAAAATAGAATCATTACCCACAGTTTCAATTTTTTGATTTCGGATCCTCTTTAGTTTGCGGTTCAGGACCGATTTTGGGCTTAAAGTGCCCAACCTTAGGAATAGGGGTGTTAAAAAACCGAACCGATAAAAATTGACAGAACCGAATCAAACTGAATCGTTTGGTTCAATTATGATCGGTTCGGTTATGGGAAGAACCGAATGAGGGTCTATTTGATTTCGGTCCACTTAGCTTAAACTGACTAAAAACCGAACCGACTGGCCATGGTTCGGTTCACTCTATAAATTCACCGTTTATTACCTTCCCAAAACGCCCCTTCAAACCCTAAATCGTCTCTCAGCCTCACACACTCAAAATTGAATTTGCCGCACAACAAAGAGAGAGACCTTATCTTTGGTATCTTCACGTTTGGCGTCGACGTCTATCTTCGATTCGTGGTGTGAATCTTTGCATCGCCGGTATGAGTGTCAGGACGTCTTCGTGTGGAGAAAAAGTTTTTAGTGTTGAGGGTGCGATGTGGGTCTTTGTCTCTCCGGCGTCGATGACCTCAGATTTGGCGTCAATTTTTCTTCTCTTGTCTTTTTATCACATTTTCGTTTTTTGATAAACAATAGCCGGCATCGATTCCAAAATACATCATTATTTGGGATGAGATTGTTCAAACCGAAACCCGACCTACCGGTCTCTTCGATTCTGACCAAATCAGTCAAATTGAATGGTTCGATTTTAGTTTTCTTCTTTAACGAACCGAATTAATTTGTTCGGTTCGATTCTGATTAGTTTGGTTCGATCCCTAAACCGTGAACATCCCTATTCCCTATTGAATTATGGGGGATTCGTCTAATTTACAACTCATGGTCCATTCATTTGCTTAATGAATAAGAAACTTTATTTATGCTTCTGCAACATGTAATACGTGGCGCGTGGACTAATCTACGCATTCAAGAAAATAAAGAGAGACTTTAAGAGTGGCTTTAGTAAAAAGTATGTTTGTATTATAAATAAAATAGAAAGATTCTTGGTGTTGACAAGACCAGCAGGATGGATCCAAGGGATGGTGTCAGATGCTGACACGTACAACCGACCATGATTCATGAACCAGATCTTGAGGTTCACTGTTTAGTACTATATTTATACAATAGAAAAGGCATGACTAGATTGGCTAGATTTAACATGAACCACTCCTACTCTCAAGGGTTGGCTTGTGGTGGGCCTTCTCTATTTGTATTTTAGCTTAGCTTATATTTATTCGCAGCCATGAATTTTACCGACAAAAGATTGAAATTTAGAATAAAAAGTGTATCTGCGTATAGTGCACTTACGTAGATATGAGTGAATTTATATGGCTCGATATACTATACATTGTTTATGAGTTTAAATTATTGATAATATTTATTACAATAACTAATTTATGTAATTATTTACTATTTTTGTTATTTTTGCCACCAGCAAAAATAAGAAAAATGACAAAAATATGATATATACGATATTTTTAGAAGATAATTTTGTGTATTTTATTAATGATAAAATGTTCATGACAAAATGTATGTATTTTTTCTTTTATAAAAATGACAAAATTTCCATTCAAATAAAAATTAAAATTTTTATAAGTTTTGAACTAAAAATAATTTAATTACAAATTTGATCATACTAATTAAGTTGACAAAAATAAATTTCCCTTCCATAGTTATTTTTTTGAAGGGAAAACGAATTTTATTGATTAAATAGCAACTAACCGGCATCAAGCCAGACAACTGAAATTATATATGGTGGGACACTCCTTACCATAATTCTAGAGACTGTTAGTTAAAACAAACATGGTCAATTCGTGAGCCATTTGATTACGATCAAAACAATTAATAGAAGTTTCGATAATGGATAGTACACAACACCGTTTGCAAATGATTTCTCCAAAGTTGTTTAGCTCGACCCGTTTAGCATAATGTAGAGTCACGACCTAAAACTCATATGGATGGAGAAACCCCGTGATCTTGCTGCGGAATGCTTTACACAAGCATCTTTGATAACTCCGGAAACCAATCGACTCAAACCAGTTAGCATCATGCAGAGCCACGACCTCCAACTCATACGGATGGAGAAGCCTAGTGATCTTGCTGCATACCAACTTAAACCAGCTTCCTCGATCAACCTTGCGATCAATATGGGCATCGCGAAATTCAAATCTTCTCTGCTTATTGGGTTAAACCCGATCAAATCATCGACACCAGGGACCCCTCGTTTTCTTCCAGTACCGATCCCAAATAAGACACGTAATGAATTTTGAGCAAGCTGAGACCCCCTAGTTCGGTATGCTTGCATGAGTCTGCCCGGCGACGCCAGATAACTCCCGTTCCCTCCCGATATCGGCCTACCAACCAACCAAATGCAAAACCCCCCATCCCTCCATGTTCCATCGTCGCAACCAGGCGCGACCCATCTGTAACTCCAGCCTCACCTGTCTCAGTCCATCCCCAAACCACCCGACCTCGCCTCCATCAAAAACCAATCTACCACCCGACCATGCCTCCATCAGACCCAGATCTACCTCCACAGGAGCTCTGCTTCTACCGCCGCACCACGCTGACATCGCCGCCAGTACCACGCAGACGTCGACACTCGTAGGAGATCGGCGCAGCGAGATTTCGCCCAATTATGACGAAAACCCTAAAAGTTAGTCTAATATTTAAACCTTTTCAGGCAAACCAGGCTCTTTAAACAAAAATAATAATTGAACGTATTAGTCCACTTAATATAAATGGTTTCAACGACCATCAATAAATACTACTTATCAATCCAAGTCCTTTTCAATTTATATTGCTTGGTTCTAATATTATTTTATTAAGATTACTCTTGGAAATTGTTTTTGACAAATAATAAATACTTTTGAAAATATCACGTCGACCCTTGAAATTAGCTTCTCTACACTCTAGAAAATGTTTCTTGTTGATTTTTGAGTCACTATTTTGTCTTTATATCATCCCCACATATGTAAATATCTTTACTTGATTTTCCTATCTCGTTGCTCCTCTGGCTACAAGTGTGTCCCTTTCGTCACTAATATTCAATCGATGACAAAAATGCACAAGTGACGATGAGTTGTTTCTCTCGCGAGTTAAAAATAAGGAAAATGAAATTATTGAATGGTAGAGATTGAAGATAAGAAACAATAAAGTTGAATTAGACTATCTCATTTTCAGCTATATTTATTTATCATTTACGCTATTAAACATCAAAGAAGATAAGATCATGAATGTAAGAACTTTTGATTACGATGGAACCAACCATGTGTCATTAATTTGATAGCTCCTTCCACTTAGTTAATTATGAATTTTTATTAATTTCAGGTATGTAATTATTAACAGGTCGATTGCGCAAGCTGGCATGGTGATGAGAGATTGAAAGAGGAGGTTCTAGCAGCCAAGTGCTTTACAGGCAGAAGATTTAAGGAACCAGCCATTGTTTAAGTGGTAGCAGTGAGGGAGGTGATCACGTGGCGGCCGAGAAGCAGTGGACCAAGGTCCGGATGAAAAATGACTATTAGAGTCTTATTATGACTATTCAAAGAGTCGAAAAGCCGCCTAGTCTTTGAGGATCGTTGGTCCAAGCTTGTCGTGGTGAATCCTCTTTCCGATACTGCGTTTGTTGGGCCTAAAATTAATGGAGCGGCCCGTATTTTGGTCATATCCTTTTTGTTTCAAATTGATTGGATTATGGGCGAGGGGTCTATCTCTCCCGATATTCTGAAAGTCATCTTGGGTAATCGTACTTAATATATTTTTTGGTTTGTTTAAAAAACAAAGGGGTAGTTCCACATAGGTCACCAAAAAAATTTGTATTTTCACGTAGGTCACCACTAATTTCACACGGGTCACCAAAAGAGTTTGTATTCTCACGCAGATCACCACTTTTTGAATTTAATTTTTGAGGTCACCAAAACTTGTTTTTGTCTCACTCCATAAAAAAAACTTATGAAATGACCAAAATACCACCGCAATCAATAATTGAACCATTTCAATTTAGTTAAACAACAATTAAACCAATTCATTTAGTCTAATCTAAAGCAACCCGTCCAGAGCTTCGTGGCTGGACATCAACGGTGATGGTTGCGCTGGTGAGCTTGTTTCCGCTGACGTTCTCTATGGTAGACTCAGTGGGAAGCTCATCGACACCGAGTTGTTCGTCTTTCTGAAGCTAATGAGCAGCTGGTTGCTGGCCTCCCGAGAATGTATTCACACGACGTGTGCTCGAAATTAAGCGAATCGAACAAAATTTGTCATAATTTAGAGGTTTTGGTGCTAATTGCTAAATTTTGACCGATTTGAATGATGTGTGCTCAAAATCGAGAAAATCAATATGAACTAACCTAATTTTCGTGATTTTGAGGCTAACTGCTCGATCTTGATGGTATTTGAATGATTTCTCGACCAAATCGAAGAAAAACTAGTCTAATCTTGGTGAATTTGGGTCTAATCACTCGATTTTGACCTTTTGCTAATTAATTACGTATTTGAACGATTGGTGAGAATAGGTCACCAAAAAAGTTTGCAAACCACTCGATTTTAACATTTTTGGCTGGACCGGGTTGGTTTTGAGTTAGACCAAACAAACTGGTTCAATTGCAGTATAATTAACTTGAAATGGTTCAATTATTGATTGTGAAGGTATTTTAGTCATTTCATAAATTTTTTTAATGAAGTGAGACAAAAACAAGTTTTGTTGATTTCAGAAATTAAATTTAAAAAATAATGATTGACGTGATATACAAAATTTTTGCTGATTTCTGCAAAATTAATGTGACTTTCGGGGGAATAAAAAACCTTTTTGTGAACTACGTGGAATTACACAAAATAAAATATAGTCAACGATGTGTTAGTTGTTTCATAAATTAAAAAGTTAAGTGAGGTTTTAGGTGACCATTACGCTATAATATAGATTTTGACATCCGCATAATAATTATAAATATGCGCGAGTCAACGAGAGTAGTTTGCTTTTGGCGGGCAACTAAAGTCTAACTTACTTGTCTATATAGCTGCCTAGTTGTATCCTTCCGTTGTGTGCAGGGAAAATGACTTACATTCCTCGTAGTATATACTGTTTTTACTTACATCTCTCGACCGACTAATGCATCTTTACAAATTCTTGTACTTTCAGAATTTCTCACAGAAAACTAACGCCGTTAGTTTTTGGTCAAAGTCGACTATTTTTTTATAAAAATGACAAAAATAACCATCATATTTAAATGCTTGAAAATTATTTTTAAAAATATATTATTCTATAAAATCAATAATAAAAAACTGATTTTAGTATTAAAAAAAATATTTTTTAAAAAATAAGAAAATTATAAAACATAAAAATCGATGTTTAAAAACCGTTTTTCATTTTAAATATTTTTTTCTTTAAAAATATATTTAAAAAAAATATTAGAATCAGTTATTATTATTTATTTTATAAAAAAAATATTTTAAGAAAATGTTTTCAAAATATTTTAAAATGTTTTTTATTTTTTAATATGGGGCATTTTCGTCATTTTAACAAAAACCTAACACCGTTGGGCGTCTGTGAGAAATTTTGAAAGTACAGGGATTTATCAAAATGCATTAGTCGGCCAAGAGAGGTAAGTGAAAATCGCGTATACCACGAGGGAGGTAAGTGACATTTTCCCTTCTTTTTATCATAAAACATAAAATATAGAATATTTCTAACTGTAAAATAAATAAAATAGAATAAAATATTTTTAGATGCAAATGAATTCACGTAAAACTCCTCTTATAAGGACTATTGCTATTCGTAGTATCATAATATATCAATTAATACAGTATTTCCTTATTTTATTGATGAAATTGATAAATAATATCTCAAAGGATACAATGTAAATCGAACAATTTTTTGGGTCATGCTATTAAATGTGGGTTAGTTTATAAGTGTAAACTAAACAATTTAAACATACGATAATAATAACAAATTGAGACATTGGAACATGTTTAAAATAATACTTCACTTTGTTAACATGATAATACAATATAGGACAATTTTAAATAAATATAGTCAAACTTGTAAACCGGTACGAGAAGCGTTGATTGAGATGGGATCAATATTTGTTGAGGCACAGTAGTCTGTTTTTGTAAGATGTTTATTGTCATGCAGCACATCAAGTCTCCCATGATATAACGATAGACAAAAATAAAGTATAATCATGTGAAGAGAATTAACAAGAGAGAAACAAATTTCTCAAATGACTAGAGTTTTATTTTGTATATTTGGCTAGGATGAATAAGTTCCTTTATATAAAGTATAAACCCTAACCCTAAGAGCAAAGGGAATCCTAAACCACTTTGACTTCTAGAGATAAGAGGCTTATTTGAGCCCAACAATTCAATTAAAATAATTGAATTAATTAAATTCAAATGTTTTCTTTCAATAATTCCCAACATGAATATAGTTGAACGCGTAAGAATTTCGACACGTTGATTACTTTTTATAGTAAATATCGTTATAGAATATGTAGGCGACACCGTTGAACCTTTTCTTATAAAAGCATATTTACCTTTGAAAACTATGTTCTCGAACTATTCTATCTTATGTGGAAGCGATGATATACCCCCACACGGATACCAATAAACACGGTTTTGTTTCTCACGGTCATGTTCATTTTGGTTATGAACATCTCCTGGTTTTGTAAGAGTTTAAGAGAACTAAATCTCGATATTCTCCCTTGAACTGACCTCACTTGGCTCTCACATCGAGTCATACTTGTAGAGCCGAATGATGTTGCGAGAACAAAACGAATCAAGCACAAGTAATATCGAGTAAGGAGCTAAACTCCAATCATTTCCTCGGGAATTAACAAAGGGTTTGGTGTTGTTTATCGTGTGATTGTGTAATTGAGTTCGTTAACGAGTGTAAATCTATTCTATAATTCTTTTAGGATTTTTGAGTAACAAATTCTATTCAACGGATTGTGATGTAAGCAACTTATTAAAGATCAAAAGAACTAATGTATCAAGCTACAAAGGTTTAGGAGACTAACGCATGTAATGCACTAGTGAAACCAACAATTGAGGCAAACATTCCAAGCAATTCAAGTACGAAGATATTTATCCGTCCTAATGTCAATTTCGTCTCTCGACATTGAAATCAACATACAGTGAGATGTTCACGACTCTCTCGAGCTAGATCCTAACTCATTTCACAATAGGCTCGACGGTCATTTTGGTGATGTACAATCCTAGGATCGGTGAGGATTAGTCTATGCCTTAACCTACTAAACTCGTGTCTCGACATTGAGTTTAGCCTAGTGATAAATCGTTCTTTACTCTCTCGAGATCAAGTACAATAATCACCGCACTTAGACCGACAATCTTAGACCACAAGTTCATCTTTGTGACAAATGCTAGTTCAAGCAAGTCCTATCCTCTCGGAATCGCCCGTTAATGATAGCATTTTTGTGCCCTAGTCCAATTGCTAGTAGTCTATAAATGTCTATATATATTTATCATCGTTTGTAATACATAAAACGGCTTTGTATTACTTATGTGTTGAAGTAATATGTTAAACATGATCTGATTTATGACCACTAAAGTAGTAGAACCATAAATCTGTACGGATCACACTTAACGAGTCCCTGGTCAATATACGCTTCAATAGAAGCGACCAGTAAGGATGGTTCTCAATGATGTAGTTCTGCTTGTCAGAGGGATGAGGGATCCCGGAATCATATCATAGATATCATGAGGTGATTGATGTCGGACGACCCGCTTTGAATAGTGTTTCGTAGATTAAGCCATGAACATATTCAAATGCGATAGCTTGTCACGATATCCTTAGACTAAGGAGTCTTTGTGATCGCTATGCAGTGAACGTGCGGCTTTAACTTGCGCCTAACGCTTTCCGTAACAGGATTGCAATAACGGGCATGATTGGGTGGCGTAACGGATTGCATGAGTGACACGAAAGACAGTTAAATGATTTATCCCTCGTACTACGGTATGGGAAAGATATCCGTTAAAGGCCTCTTGATCAAGAGTGACTGAGAGAAAGAGCATGGCCATGCCAGTGATACGGGTTATCGGTTCTCAGCCATCTCACATCTCACATATCAAGTAACAATGATTGATTAAACAAGGATGACAACTCTAAGCCTTGTGATCAATCGGGATGTCTAGAGATAATAGGATAGTGACTTGTGCGCACAAGGTTAAATCGAATTATCGATCATCATGCACCTTGGGTAATCATAATGTCTTACTAGAGACCACTTATGATGGATCGGACAAGAGAGATCTCTTACGCCGATCTGCCAACGGTGGCATGAGCCTGGAGGGTCACACACATACAAGACGGATAAGTTGGGACAAGGAAACTTGAACGTTTCTTGAGGAGCAATACATGGACAAAACTGAAGGTTTTAGGCCATGGGTTCGGTTTGAGAGAATAATTAGCAAATCGAGAAAACTGAGATTTTTGTCGATGTCGCGTCGGACTTTGTTTGATAAGTAACGACAAAAGGGTCGAACAACTTTTGGACACGGCACGGGACCACATGGGCAAGCCCATTGGGCTCGGCCCATGAGGTCTTATGGCCGTCCCAACATAGGCCTATTTTGGGCCCAATAAACCCTTATGGCCGGCCACCTTGGTGGGTCCAAGGGCGGGGCCACATACACCATGCTTAGTTGTTGGTTGTTGATTAAGAGGTGAGTTATTTAAGGGGTATGGGTAATGACACCTTTAAGCCCATGCTTTCACTTTTTGACCCATGCTTATGAGTCGATGAAGTAGATCTTTTTGGATTAATTACTCACACTCTCAACTCTCTATTTCTCTCTCCTTTGGCCGGCCACTCCCCTCTACTCCTCTCTTCTTCCTCTCTTGTTCTTCCTCTCTTGTTCTTCACTTAATTGTTCTAGTAGACTTTAAGTGAAGGATCTTGAAGATCATCCTCTTGGTGTGGACTTGCTCTAGAGAAGAAGATCACAAAGTTCTTCTTTATTGATTCAACAAAGACTAAAAGGTAAATATCTTGTGGAATAGCTTTTGCCTTGAGATTTAATGGTTCATGTTCTTGGACAAGGTTTGGAGTTGCTTTTGTTAATGCTTCCGCTATCTCGATGATCTAGAACGCTCCAAAACCCAACACTTAACCTATGTAATCACTCATGAGTAGCTAATTCATGGAAATTTCTCATCAAGCACAAACACTCATTCAATCAACACCACATCACCTAAAACTACTACCTCGATCCGTCAACTCACCGTCTCTCTCGAGAATCAAAGAGTTGACTAAGGTCAAACTATCCTAGGCCTTCAACATAGAATATCTCTATCCTACACATTCAACCATGGATAATCATAAACAATTCAAGCAAATCCACATCAACACACCAAATTTCCTAGAACTAATACCTCATAATTATGGAATCATAGTGTTTTATACAAATTAGCCTTCATAACCAAGAGACTACTCCCTAGCCATGGACTCTAAAGAAAATATCATGAAATCAACCACCAAACTACAAGTCATATCCACAAATCAACAAAACTAAATAAAAAAGATAGAGAAAGTTTAAGAAATGATGAAGCTCTTCTTCTCCAAGCTAGGCTCGATCTCTCCTTTCTTGCTCCCTTGCATCGGTGCTCCTATCTCTTGGATTCTTCACCTTGAAGCTCCTACCAATGGCTCTCAAGCTCCAAAATTCGAATCCAAGCATTCTCCAAATTCCCAAGTGTTTTGAGTCTCCAATGTTCAAAATTTCTAAGTTTTACCCTAAAAAACGGCCTTCAAAATGCCTAAATAAAGATCATAAATTTACCCTCCTTCAGGCCCTCCAAACCAGAAGCTCCAAAGGAGTCCCTTAACTAACTCCAGGGATAGCCTCCATTTCGGCCTCCGCTCCGGAGGCTCTCTCCTCTGGCCCCTCTGGTCCGGAGGCTCTAAAGGAGGGGTCTTAGGTGTACCCTCCGATTTCCCATCCGCTCCGGTGGCTCGAAAAGAGACCCTTGCTAACCTCTTTCCTTCACTTTTCCACTTCCCCAAATAGACTCTAAACCCATGCTCCTCCAATAAAGACGGAAAAAGCCTTCGCATCATAAAAACTTCCCAATAACATCACATTGAAGCATATAGAAGAGCAATAAACCACTAAATTATGGGCGAAATGCGTTGAACGTTGTCGTTGAACGTTTTGGTTGCGTGCAGTCTTCACTCACGCGATCAGTAAACCCTCAATCACCTAACTCTCAATAGTTAAGGTGATACACAATATCCTTAGCACAATCTACTACCTCTCAGCCCGCAAACCTTCACGTCTAAGAGCTCTGTAAATTATTGCCAGGAAACAATAAAAGACCCACGATTGCTAAGGGGGGTAGCATGAGCTTTTATAGCAATCGATTATGAGTACTAACCCTAATGGGTTTCCTCTTTGTCACCGTCTTTCTTCTTTCCAGAATCGGAGACGCGCTGGAACTTTTACAAGTCCTAATTGTAGTCGTACTTTATGAAGAGCAGGGACTTTCCTAATTTGCGTCGAACAGGATGTTAGCCGAGATGTCGCAAATAATGTCATCCAAGATGTCGCATACGATGTTTCAAAATTCTTTATGACATCTATTCTAGTTCCTTAAAAAATAAGCCAATCACCAAAAACTTCGTAACTACAATCTCCCCCTTTGGCTATTTTTAAGGTCAGCATCCTTCGTCGCATTCGTCGTCAGCTTTTCTTGCAGCGATCGACATTCATCAAGTTTTGTTCGCGCATCATCTTGTGCGTCTTACGTGTTACTCCTCCTTGGTGGCTCAAAAAGAGACAAGAACTCAAAGAAAAAAAAATCGAATCGATAGGGAAGAACAAAAGAAACTTAACTCACGCACATTCTCGATTAGCAGTCGAGGACATGCGTGAAGCATGTTTAGACAGATTACAAATAAAAAGTTTGTTTATTTTTTGAGAATCCATAAAGTATTTAAAATTTAGACAGAATTGCTGCTGGAACTAGCAATATCTTCTTCGGTAGCTGTTGCAGAGGCATCTTTGGTGGTGTCTTCAGTAGAATCTGGTAGGGAGGAGGAACCATTGTTGCCGGAGTCTTGGGGAGGCTTCGTCTTCAGCAGGTTAGCACAGTGGGATCTACGCTGGGACAAGTGCTTCAGTTCCATCTTTAGATTGATGATGTCCTCGTCAAGCACATCGATCTCTCTCTCGAGCATTATTGCATCTCTTCTGGTAGTCTTTGTTGGAGGGGCAGTACTGGTAACTCGACTAATTGTCGCTTTAGTTGGCTTGACTTCTTTACTGATAAGATCAGGAGCATGCTTGCCCTCGAACAACTTGTGGCTCACCACAATCATTCCTCCGCGCTTTCCTGCCTTATCGGTTGACTTTAACACAACAGAGTGTTGGTGCACTAGTAGCTCGAATATAAGGGAGGGAAAAGCAATAAGTATTTTCACAGCTTGTGATATGGCATGTCTAACAAGGTGGTCAATAACAAATTGGTCAAAATCAAGTGTGGAACCAGTACCAATTTGGAAGATGAGAACTGCCAGCTCTGGTTTGATGGAGGATCCATATGTGGAAGGTACCTAATTTGCTACTCCAATACGGAACAATATGGAGTATTTTGAAGTAAGATCCGAGGCCGCCACGGTTCCCTTAGTAGGTCACACTCTGCTCTTATCACCAGTTATCTATTTGAGAACTTTCTAAGTTTTCCCCTAAAAAATGGCCTTCAAAACGCCTAAATAGAAACCATAAATTTACCCTCCTTTAGGCCCTCCAAACCAGAGGCTCCAAAGGAGGCCCTTGACTAACTCCAGGGATAGCCTCCGTTCTGGCCTTCGCTCCGGAGGCTTTACTGATTTTGTCATAAGACCAATTTCACCATTAAGTCTGGTAACTTCTCGTTTTAGCTCAACGATTGTCTCTAGTAATCTAGACTTGTCGTTGGTAAGAGTGATGATCCGTTCTGCTTGTTGGCCAAGGATTAGAGTTTCCTCGACCCATAGGGTATGTAAGCTTTTATATGCCTCGGTCAGTTGCTCCTTAGTCCAATTATCGTTGGGAGTCGGATAATGAAGATCATCTTTGATATCAACAGAGTTATGATTGTTACACAAAGAAGTGGTAGTAGTGAATGCAACAAAATTGCTTACCTTCTCAGACCACTATCCTCTTTATCCTCGTCTGACAGGGTAGCATTGTATCCTTGTTTTTTTTCTTTTGAGGAAGTTTGGGCATTCTCTGCGAAGATGACCGAATCCCTCACATTCATGACACTGAGGTCCTTTGGTCTTACTGTTTTCTTCTCCGCTTCTGTTCGGTTTGTCAAGATTTCCTCATGTCTGATCATTTTGTGTAGCTTTATATCTGGCATCTGTTGTGCCATTCCTTCCGCCCATTCGACTTGTCAAGATTTCTTCATGTCTGAGCTTTTTGTGTAGCTTTATATTAAGCATTTGTTGTGCCATTCCTTCCGCCCATTCGACTGAATCTCCTCATAAGTTTGTTGTAATTCTTTGTAAGAAGAGCAATTGTGGAGTTGATGTCTTCGTCAGAGTCAGAGTCCTCTGATTCTGGTTGCTTGTGTATTGAACTTTTGAAAGCAACTCCTTTACTCTTTTTGTCGATATTGGGTAGTGCTCATAGGTCATTAGAGATCTCATTAATTCATCGAATTTTAGGATCTTGAGGTCATGAACTTCTTCTATTGCGGTGATCTTCATTTTAAATCTAGGGCTAAGAGCACGCAGGGTTTTTCTGACCAGTTTTTCACCCAACATCGGTTCGCTCAGTGAATAGGATTCATTGGCTAGATCTCGAATTCGAACGTTGAATTCAACGATTGATTCATCCTCTTTCATGACAAGAGCTTCGAAGTTGGTTGTCAAGTATTGTAGCTTCTGTTCTCGAACTATTGCTACGTTTAATTGTTGGCATAATTTTTAGCGCAAAAGTAAGAAGTCGTGCAACATGTTACATGACATGTGGAGCGACTTGTTACGATCCAGATTAGGAAAGATCTGAAACTTTCCTATTTCGACGAAGCTTGGAGCAAAAGAAGAAAAGCGCCATGAAGACTTGGAGCGCAAGAGAGTGACGTCGACAAGTCAGGCGACTTCCAGCTGGCAGTTACACGTCAGCAATAGGTGGCAACTCTACTTGCTTGATTTATTCAGGAAGTCAGAAACAGGCAAGACGACTTCCAGCTGTCGTGGAAGGCGGCAACAACTTGCCTGACTTTCCTGTTCCTGATCCGAGAAGGATTAGGAATGTGAGCTGCTATAAAAAGCCCTTGGCTTCCCATTAGCAGATCATCCGTTCTTGTTCTAACACTGCAAGATTTCTCAGAGCTCTTAACCGTGCACCATCGGCGTGTTGAGAGTCTGATTAAGATTCGCCAGAACGGACCTTTGCTCCGATCAAACATTAAGTCGCGAAGACTAAGTGTTTGGATCGGTTAGGGTTTTTGTTTGTGATTGAAGATTCACAACTCCGTCCAAGAAGACAACGACACCGAGCATAGGCTTGCTCGAAGGGTGGAATTGAGGGAATCTCAAAGACAGGGGGAGAGGCCTTTGGTCGAGGTTGTTCACGGTGAGATCTATAGTAGCTTAGGACAATAGCTTGTGTGATAGCTAGTTGGTGCTTGAAGTTGTACTATTGACTACCTAATAGTGAAAACCTTTCCACTGACAAAGTGCCCCCAGACGTAGGTGCGGAGTCACCGAACTGGGTAATCATCTCTGGTGTCGTTATTATTATCTGTTTACTGTCTACGCTTACGGTTTACTTTTTAGACAAGTAGTCGATACACAAGATACGACTTCGTGTTCGACTTCTTGACTCGGCTACGAATTCAGAATTTCAATTGGTATCAGAGGAGGCACATTTTCTTTTAGGTGATTTTCCTGCAAAATTTCTGAATAGCCAATATGGACTCAAAGGAAGGAGGTTCAGTAAATCGACCACCGGTGCTCGACGGAACAAACTATGGATATTGGAAAGCACGGATGTGTGTCTTCTTGAAGTCCCTCGACAGCAAAACCTGGAAGTCTATCATCAATGGATGGGAGGAACCTTACTATGCTGATGCTCATGGAAATCAAACTAGCATCAAACCAGAAAAGGAGTGAAGCGCAGAAGAAGATGAAGCCGCCCTAGGTAATTCTCGTGCACTCAATGCTATTTTTAATGGAGTAGACAAGAATGTGTTTCGACTCATCAACACATGCACAAGTGCCAAAATTGCCTGGGACACGCTTGCTGTTGCTTACGAGGGTACTTCCAAAGTCAAAGAGCAGAAGTTACAGTACCTCACGACTAAGTTTGAGGCCCTGACCATGAATGAAGACGAAACGATTGCAGAGTTTAATGTGCGCATCAAGGATCTGGCCAATGAATCATATTCACTTGGCAAGCCTATGACCGATGAAGATTTAGTCAGAAAAACGCTGAGAGCTCTAAGTTTCAGATTCAAGATGAAGATAACCGCCATAGAAGAAGTCCATGACTTGAAGACACTGAAGTTTGACGAGCTCATGGGATCTCTAATGAATTTCGAGCTCTCCCTACCTCTTATCGAGAAGAATCACAAAGGTGTGGCTTTCAAAAGTTCTACTCAGAAGCAGAAGAACTCAACACACTCTGATTCGGATAGTGACATTGAGGAAACTATCGCCATGCTGGCCAAAAAACTACAACAAAGTCATGAAAAGATTCGGCCAGATGACAGGGAGGAACGTCACCCGAGTGGTCAGAGACAAGCCGCAGCACAAGTTTCAGAAGCTCGAAAACACAACTAACGATGGTAGACGAGGAGAGCGATCAGGTAAAGGAGTTCAGTGCTTTGAATGTGAGGGGTATGGACACATGCAAAAGGAATGTCCCAACTTCTTAAAGAAACAAAAGAAGGGATTCAATGCCTCTCTAACTGACGATGAAGATGAGGAAGACAGTGACCTTGAGCATACAAGTAACTATGTTGCTTTCACTTCCTCCACAATAGATCAACCAGTGGAAAGCTCAAAGAAGTATGACTCTGATGATGAGATGTCCGATGAGACCCTCAACAACGCTTACAACGAATGGTATGTCAAGTGGCTTGAAGACTCTCAGGTAATCGAAAAACAGAATGCTCTCATTCTTACTCTTAATGAAGACAAGTCAAGACTTCTCGAGACGACTGTTGATCTCAAAAAGGAAGTTGCTCGACTAAAAGGCGAGTTAGAGCAGGTCACCAAGTCTGTAAAGATGATGAATCCAAGCACTGACACTCTAGACCAAATACTTTCGATCGGGAAACCATCTAGAAATATGGAAGGTCTTGGATACTCAAAAGAAGCCTCATCATCGCACACCGTCTTCTTTCCGCAGAAGGTTATCCCCCAGAAGTCGCGTCAGAAGTCTCCTGACTTCACGGCTGACCAAGCAAGCAAACAACCTCTTATCCTGGCTGCTTCAAAGACGCAGAACAAAAGACATAACTGGGTATGTCACCACTGTGGACGAAGAGGACATATTCGACCCTTCTGCTATCAGCTATATGGGAAGAGCTTGGTCAAGAAAAGGACCACCATCAAGAAAAGCCAACCACGGAAGGAATGGCGAGTCAAGGAGGTAAACTATCGAGCTAACATCGCGTACACCGCTCTAAAGGCTTCAACCAGCAACGATTGGTACTTTGATAGTGGATCCTCTCGACATATGACGGGTAATAGCTCTTTCTTGGTCACTTTAATACCTTGCACAAATAGCTTCGTCACTTTTGGAGATGGAGTAAAAGTTAGAGTGCTCGGGAAAGGAAAACTCAACCTTCCCAACTCACCATGTCTAAAAGAAGCTCTACTAGTAGAAGGCCTCACAGCAAATCTCATCAACATAAGTCAAATATGCGATTTAAATCTGGATGTCCACTTCACTCGTGACAAGTGCTCGGTCAAAGACGAACAACAGAAGGAAGTCATGACAGGCCACATGTCCCTTGATAATTGTTATCTATGGTCCCCAACAGCCACAACTTTGCCAACCAAGTGCCTATTGTCCAAAGCTCAAGAGACAAAGCTATGGCATCAAAAACTTGGTCACATCAATTTAAGGAGCATGCAAAAGATTCTCTCTGAAAAGGCAATCATTGGAGTTCCCAACCTGAAGATCATTGAAGGAAAAATCTGTGGAGAATGCCAGATTGGGAAACAAGTCAAGACATCACACAAGAAGGTACAACATCTTACTACTTCTCGTGTCCTAGAACTTCTTCATGTTGACCTTATGGGACCAATGCAAGTAGAAAGTCTAGGAGGAAAGAAGTACATATTTGTATGTGTAGACGACTTTTCAAGGTACGCCTGGGTAGACTTTATTCGAGAAAAGTCAGACACCTTCTTAGTCTTTGAAGTCCTATATCGGAGAGTTCAACGAGAAAAGGGAGAAGTCATTGAAAAAATCGTTCGAAGCGATCATGGAAAGGAGTTTGAGAACATCAGCTTCGCAAATTTCTGTGATGCTGAAGGAATTGCACACGAATTCTCTGCTCCCATCACTCCCCAGCAAAACGGGATCGTTGAAAGGAAAAATCGCACTCTTCAAGAAATGGCAAGAGTCATGATGTTAGCCAAAGACATCCCGCAACACTTCTGGGCTGAAGCTTTGAATACGGCGTGCCATATTCATAATAGAGTGACTCTCCGCCCTGGAACTTCGCTCACTCTTTATGAAATATGGAGGGGGAGAAAGCCGAATGTCAAATATTTCCATGTCTTTGGATTGATCTGCTACATACTTGCAGATAGGGAACCGCGACGCAAACTTGATCCTAAGAGCGACGAAGGCATCTTCCTCGGATACTCCAGAAATAGTCGGGCTTTTCGTGTATTCAACAAACGCACCCGGACTATCATGGAATCCATCAATGTCGTAATCGATGACAGTAACGACCAACCCAGTGACGAGGACAAAGAAGTCCTAAAACTCAGGAGAAGTCAGACCAGAAGTCAGAGGAGAAGTCAGACTAGAAGTCAAAGGCGATGAGCGCAACAAAGAGTCTGAAGACGAAAGCCCAATCATCCCGGATAAAGAGGCATCTCCTATAAGGCAAAGAGCTTCGTCAAGAAGAATTTAGAAGGATCATCCACCCCATGATGTGATTGGAGACATTAATGAGGGAGTACGGACTCGACAAAAGGCATCTCTTGACTACAACAAGATGATAGGTAACGTTTGCTTTATTTCCAAAATTGAGCCAAAGAATATACAAGAGGCCATCAATGATGAGTACTGGGTCTGCGCCATGCAAGAAGAATTGGTTCAATTTACAAGGAATGAAGTCTGGGAACTAGTACCCAAGCCTGACAATGTCAATGTCATCGGGACAAAGTGGATATTCAAGAACAAGTCTGACGAGCAAGGAAACATCACTCGAAACAAAGCAAGACTGGTGGCTCAAGGGTACACACAAGTAGAAGGAGTTGACTTCGAAGAAACTTTTGCTCCAGTAGCTAGACTAGAAGCCATACGACTGCCATCTGCGCTTCAAACTCTATCAAATGGATGTAAAAAGTGCCTTCCTAAATGGAAATCTCAACGAAGAAGTCTATGTAGCCCAACCAAAGGGATTTGAAGACCATGACTCTCCGCACCATGTCTACAAGCTAAAGAAAGCCCTCTACGGACTCAAACAAGCTCCACGAGCATGGTATGAACGTCTTACCCAATTCCTTGTACAGAATGGCTATATTCGAGGGGGAGTAGACAAAACTCTCTTTGTGAAGAAGGAAGGAAGGGACATCATGATTGCTCAAATATATGTCGACGACATAGTATTTGGAGGGAAGTCAGACAAGATGGTGGAACGTTTCGTCCAACATATGCCGTCTGAATTTGAGATGAGTATGGTCGGTGAGCTCACATACTTCCTAGGCTTCCAGATCAAGCAGATGTCAGATGGAATATTTATCTCCCAAAGCAAATACGCAAGGAACATTGTCAAGAAGTTCGGGTTAGAAAAGGCCTCACACAAGAGAACTTCTATTGCCACACATAGCAAATGCACAAAGGACGAGATGGGAGAATCGGTTGATCAAAGCATTTATCGAAGCATAATCGGAAGTCTTCTCTATCTAACAGCAAGTCGACCCGACATCGCTTACTCCGTGGGGGTCTGTGCTCGATATCAAGCCAATCCAAAAGTCAGTCACTTGGCTCATGCCAAGAGGATCATAAGGTACATCTCGGGAACCTCTGAATTGGGTTTGCTATACTCCTTTGATACCTCTCCTACTCTGGTTGGATACTGTGATGCTTACTGGGCGGGAAGCACACCAGATCGAAGAAGCACCTCTGGAGGTTGTTTCTACCTGGGGAACAATCTTGTATCATGGTTCAGCAAAAAGCAAAATTGTATTGCTTTATCTACTGCTGAGTCCGAATATATTGCGGCCGGAAGTAGCTGTACTCAGCTTCTTTGGATGAAACAAATGTTGGCAGAGTATGGAGTCAAGCAAGAAGTCATGACTTTGTTCTGTGACAACATTAGTGCAATCAATATCTCGAAAAACCCAGTGCAACATAGCAAGACAAAGCATATTGACATCAGGCACCACTTTATTCGAGAGCTTGTAGAAGACAAAAAGATAAAGCCTGAGTATTTACCCACTGAGAAACAAGTCGCAGACATCTTTACAAAGGCATTAGATGCCAACAGGTTTGAAAGTCTGAGGTCAACCCTTGGACTTTGCTGTCTAGAATAGTCAGAAGTCAAGAAATAAGAGGGAGAGCTTTTGGTGAATTTTTGCTCTCTCTCTATCTGGACCAAGCAGGGTCCACAAAATCTAGCTGGGCCTAAATCTCATTATCAGAAGCCCAGGTGGAATTATTTGGTTAAAAAATTCGAAAAGGGGAATGATTGGAAAAACTGACGACTATCCAATCAGCCCTCAACCCCCTTCAACTTCCGGAGAAAAAGCCTGCACAATCCTCTCCATCTTCCCAAAACTGCTAGGGCACCTCGAGAAGGCTAAAACGAATCTGCATTTGTAAGATTTTTTCTCTTCTTTCCAAAACCAAAACCGATCGAACAAATGGTTGGAACAAGGAGCGAGCGCATACCATCTGCTTCCAAATTACGAGCAAAGATGCGTGTGAAGATGATCGCTCGAAAACTGTCAGCTTCAAAATCCGCGACGAACAAGCATGGAGTGAGGATTCGAGGAGGAAAAATCTCAGGGGAAAGTTCGGCAGCACCTCAAGGAGCAACAAGTTCACCTCCAACCATCACACCAGTAGACACAACTCCCGTCGTTGAGAAGGACGACGCTCAAACCGACTCTGCGAACAGAGAAGAGGAAGCCTCTCTTTCTACTCCGGCTTTAACACAAGGTAAATATGCTATCCTCTCTGAAGAAAATACGGTAGAAGTAAGCCTGCCTGTAGAGGATCTAGAAACCCTTGTTCCTGAAAGTCAAGGCACTAACACCAAGGACCAATCCAGCCCCTCTAAGTCGACACCAGCACCAGAGAAATCTCCTCTAAACGAGGACTTGCAGAAAGAAGGAAGTTCCCATGTCGCCCCGGACAGTGATTCAGGGCTTAATGAAAATCCGGAAGCTATTCCAGAAGTCACTCGACCTTTAGAGGAACTTGTTAACATCGAAGAAATAGTCGACACTGAGACCATGGAAAAGGAAGAAGCTGTGCCCAAAAGGGTAGTGAGAAGGAAGCTACCAACAAGAAGGTTGGTCGATGAAGAGGAAGAACCTCAACTACCGAGGAGATTGACCCCAAAGAGGAAAACCACATAAAAAGGAGGAGCATCTGCTTCTAAACAACAGAAGAAGTCTAGAAGGAAGTCACTAACTTCTGTAGCAACATCTGCTCCAGAAGAAGAGGAATCTGAAGAAGAAGACACCCAGATTGTGCTTCCACTCTGTAGACAATGCGGTCAAGTGACAATATGTTTACCAGCGCAAGATCTACCCAGAAAGAGAGCTTTCCACAGAGACGCAGGGGATAAACTCGATCATAGAACTTCTCCGAAAAGCAGGCCTGACGAATACGGTCATAAATATTGGGCCATTCTATCCAGCTTTGGTCAAAGAGTTTATTGTCAACTTTTCAAGCGAGTTTGATGATCCAGAAAATACTGAATACAGAAAGGTGTTCGTTCGGGGGGAATGCTTCGAGATGTCTGCCTCAACCATCAATACCTATCTTGGCAGAGAAGACCCAGAAGTCACTGCAGAAGTCCCGCACTTGAATAAAGTAGCGGTCAAGATCACTGGAGGACGAGAGAAGGTCTGCCCCGTCAAAGACACCATTGCGGCTACTGAGCTTACAGCAAAATACTCAATTCTCTACCAGATTGGTCTGGCAAATTGGGCACCTTCTACACATGGGTCGAGCATCAAAACCGAGTTGGCTAAACTCATATACCAAATAGGTATGCAGTCTTCTCTTGATTTTGTCTCCTATGTTATTGAACATCTAGTCAAGCATGCCAAATCATGCGCCATCAAGCTTTCTATCGGGTTTCCTTCACTGATCACCGGTCTCCTTCTCCAACAATGTCCTCACATTGTTCGAGAATCGGATATTCCGGGTAAGAAGCCACTGCCCCTTACTATCATCCTCAAGAACTTCGAAGGGAAGCAGTTGAAGGACCTCGGACTTCCCATGGCCAAAGCATCAGGAGCTGGTTCAAGCTCTCGACCCTCAGGACTGAAAGAGATCACCACGGGTTCCAAACGATGAATATCATGCAACGGACTTTATGTAACCGTGGTGATCGTAAAAAGCTAAGATCTTAATGCCATTTGAACATGTTATATACATAAATATAAAACTGATATTTACCTCTTGTAACCGACAAAAACACAAGTGTAGTGTTCTCTCTATCAAGTCCACACAAGCACCACAACCGAAATGATTTTTCACTCAATATTTTGCTAGAAATTTTGAGAGAAAACAAAACAACAATGGAGGAAGAGAGGGAGCTGAAAATCAGCAATGAGGGAGAGAGAAAAGAGGGAGAAGTTGCTGAAAAATTCAAGAGATAATTGAATAGATATTATGTGATTTTAATTTGAAATTAAATTGAATTTCAAAATTAAAATTACATTATCTATCCCTTTATTCTTTCTTATTTGCATCTGTTCCCTCTCTTATCTTAAATCCATAAATGGGCTTTAAGCCCGTTTAACTAAAACCCAAATTAAACCCATTAACTTGAGTTTTAATTTCGGTTTAGTCAAAACGGCTCAATTTCCTCGAATTGATTTCTTCAACCGTCTGGTTAAAACCTTAGGCCAGAAAACTACTGAATTGTTCTCAATTCTCATCCATAATTGTTGTCATGTATCGTGCTTAATGCGTGTGACCCTCTAGGCTCACGAATAATTGGCAGACTGGTAAAATTACTATTTTACCCTTTCCATCATAAGTGGCCTCTAGCAAGACATTATGATTATCCAATATTCGTGATTATCGATTATTCGACTTAACCTGTTATCGTACATGTCACTGTCCTTTTATCAAACCGATATCCAGATTGATCAATAGGCATAGAATGGTCATCCTAATTTATCAGTCACTGTTTCTTGATATCTGAGATGACTGAAAACTGATACTAAGGTATCACCTGCATGGCCATGCTCTTTCTTCAGTCATACTCATCAAGTGGCCTAAACGGATATCTTTCTCATACCGAAGTATGAGTGATAAATCCCTCAGACGCCTTTCGAGTTCACTAGTGCAATAAATGCCAAAGCCAATCGAAGCCGTTATAGCTACCCTTTTACAGATAACGTTAGACTAGGTCAAACTTAGGTATTTGTTACATAGTGTACACAAAGACTCCTTGGTCTTAGGATATAATGACAAGTTACGATATGTGAGTATCTCATGACTGGATCTATGCAGCATACTCACAATCGGGTTGTCCGTTATCATCGACCTGATGATATCTATGATATAACTCCGGCACATACTTTGCCATGATCAGTAGAGCGTGATCACAAGGAGTTGGTCTCATACTGATCGCTTCAGAAGAAGCATAGCTGATCAGGGACTCTATCGAATGCAACTCTTTCTGATCTATAATTCTACTATAAGTGATTACACACATTATGACATAGATCAAATCACATTCGATATATTACTACAACACATTAGTAATATATGCCGATTTATTTATTCGGAAAGATGATAAAACATTACATCTGTAGATCACTTTTATATTGTACTGGGGCATAACTCTAACAATTTCCCACTTGCCCCTAGTTCCAATTTAAGTTCTGATCTACTCCCATAAACCCTGCATGTTACTCATGCCTAGGCTGCGGCTGAGCCTTTGTCAAGGGATCGGCCATATTATCATCAGTCGAATAGTGTTTAATCTCCATATCACCTCTTTATGTGATAAATCTCACGAGGTGATTCCTGCTGAGTATATGTTTGGATCTGTTGTGGAATATGGGCTCTTGAGCAATAGCAACGGCACCTGTGTTGTCCCACAACAAGCTTATCGGATAAGACGCTCGCGACGTTGCATCTAATCCGATCAGAAAGCTTCTAATCCATATGGCCTCTTTAGCTGCTTTTGTTGCAGCTATATACTCAGCCTTCATTGTAGAGCTGGCAATTTTTGCTTGCTTAAAGCTTATCCAGCTGAAAGCGCCACCACTCAACACATAATAAGTCCTGACTGAATTTTAAAGTCATCTGGATATGTCTGAAAACTAGCATCGACTTGTCCTTTGACTGCTAGTTCTCTATCTTCATCCCCATAAACCAAAATGCATCCTCGATCCTCCTCAAATATTTGAGGATGGCTCTTGTCAGCAATCTAGTGTAATTGGTCGGGGTTAGATTGGAATCTGCTGGTACAGCTTAGTGCAAACGAGACTTCCAGTGTCGTGCACATCCTGGCATACATGATGGATCCCACAGCCGAAGCATAAGGGATCTTACTCATCCTGCTCTGCTTATCAGGAGTACTAGGACTCTGTAGCTTGCTGAGCTTAATGCCATGACGCATGAGTATGTATCCTTTCTTAGAATCAAACATTTAGATCTTCTCAACACTTTACCTATGTACATGTTCTTACTTAGCAACATGTTCTGACTTAGGCCCAAAATCCTTTTGGAATGATCTGTAGAGATCCTGATGCCTACATTAAATGTAGCATCACCTAAGTCCTTCATCGATAAGTATTTCCCTAACCAAGCTTTGGTGGCAAGGTAGGGATGTCATTCCCGATGAATAAATATCAAGAATACAATATTACTCCCACTCGCTTTCTTATGTACACAAGGCTCACTTTTGTTTTTGATGAAACCGAGTTCCCTTACAACTTTATCAAAATTACGGTGCCAACTCCCTGAAGCTTGCTTAAATCCATAAATGGATCTTTGTGGCTTCCATATCTTTCCAGGATTCTTTGGATCTACAAAACCCACAGGTCGTGTGATATACACGCCCTCTAGTAAGTTCCTGCTAAGGAAGGAGTTTTGACATCCATCTGCCGTAGTTATGGCTAATAATAATCCGGATTAAACTGACCATTGCTGCTGGTGAAAAGATGTCATCATAATCCATGTATTGAATATGACGATAACCTTTTACAACCATCCTAGCCATATTGGTCTGAGGACTTCCATCCATGTCGGTCTTGATCCTATAGACCCACTCAGAACCGATGGGTTTTATCCCAGAGGTTTGATCCACCAAACACCCGACTTAGTTTTCATACATGGATTTCATTTCCTCACTCATGGCATTCTACCATTTTTCGGAGTCTGGACTGGTTAAAGCTTGTCTGCAGGTTTCTGGATAATCCTGATCCACCAACATCACGTCATTTCCCTCAGTGGCTGTGAAGCCATATCTGTCTGGAACATGACGAGATCTTTCAGACCTCCTTAGACCATTTGGAATTTCTGTAGGGATTGATTCTTCATCGGCGACCATCTGAGGCTCCAGTACTTCTACATCTTGCATAGCAGGCTCCTGAATTGCTTCAGGCTGTTCCGTATCCTCTCGAATTTCTTCGAGATGCACGAGACTCCCACTAGCTATTTTGGAAGTAAAATATTTCTCCAAAAGTACCCCTCCTCGAGCAACAAAGACTTTATACTCGCTGGGTATGTAGAAGTTGTATCTCTTAGTTTCTTAAGGATACCTTACGAAGACACATTTGTCTGATTTAGATGCCTGCATCTCTGCTACCCAAATCTTTTTAGGAAAAACATACTAGGATGTTTCCCACACCATATATGACTATGGTCCATTTCTTATTTGGCTACTACGCGAAGGCGCACGCATCCAAATAGAACTGACCATCTCATCCCGCTCCCATCCCAATGAATACTACGCGGAGGCGCACGCATCCACAGTAACGGGAGACGTAATGAGTGTCATGTGGTGTACCTTCTGTGACTCTGGCCCAACTCTTATTTGGCTACTACGCGGAGGCGCACACATACAAATAGAACTGATTACCTTATTCAGCTCGCATCCTAATGAATACTACGCGGAGGCGCACGCATCCACAGTAATGGGAGACAGAATGACTGTCACAAGGTGTACTATCGTTGTCTTCATCGGAGCCCGATTCAAAATGAATGCGGCCGTTTCCAGAGTCAAGTATTAGTTCAACTCTCTTCTGGCCTGAGTACTCATAGGTCCACATACGTCGGAATGTATTAGACTTAATAAGTCACTCGCCTTTCACATAAACCTGTGAAATGCGCCTTTGTCATTTTGCCCATTAGGCGAGACTTGCATCTTTCAGTTTGAGTGAATTCAAACGGACTTAAAAAGTCCACACTTGTGAAGTGTTGAAATGCGTTTCTCGCTCATTAGGCAAGACTTGCATCTTTTAGTTTGAGTGAATTCAAACGGACTTAAAAAGTCCACACTTGTGAAGTGTTGAAATGCTTTTCTACGCCTATGTGCCTTTAATGACAATGCCAGATTATAACTTGGTTTAGATCATTAGATTTAAGCCTTTTTCTTATTTACGTTATAGTGATTAAGCTTACCAACATAAATATCTGATCCTGAAGACGTGGATACCCACTCTTCTTCACATGATCCTTGTATTGCTTACAATCCCTTATTCCCGTGTCCTGGCTCATTGCAGTGATAGCATATCTCCTCCAATTTGTCCTTAGAATTCACAGCAGTTTTGGGAGCTGCTTGAACCTTTGGACGCTTGGGGTGCCTGATCTGCCCTGCAAGGTGCCCAGGAGCCTTACCCTTACCCAGATCAGCTTTCTTGAAGCTGATCTTCTTGTTGACCATAAGGACCTCCTTGGTCTTGCCCTTGAGGTTCTTTTCAGTGGTCACAAATATCCCGTGAAGCTCTGTTAAGGACTTGTCCATGTCATGCATATTGTAATTTACTATGAAATCACTATATGTATCTGGAAGTGACTGCAACATAAGATCTGCAGCCATTTCAACCTGATCATCAAAACCGAGTCTGGTTAGATGTTAGTGAAGACATTAAATCTTCGTGACATGGGGACTAACAGGGCTCCAGCCTTAAGTTTGCAGGAGTTAAGTTCTATGAAATTATCATATCTTTTGACACGAGCTTTCTCCTTGAACATTTCCTTGACCTCTGCCTTACAGGTATGAGGGTCATCTGAAACGTTCCTGAACTGCTTCTGCAACTCTGGCATCCTACTGCCCACCATAATGCATGACACGTCAATTTGGTTACTAAGGAACTTTGACAAGTATCCTTAGTGCCCTAGCGGCGTTCAGCGGTGGCTCAGCAGGAGGTTCCTTGGTAAGGATATACTACTTGCGTTCATGCTTGAGTACAAGCCTCAAGTTTCTATTCCAATCTGAGTAATTCACGCCCTTGAGTCTGTCCTCAATCTGGACTCTCAGTGCGCTATTACTCCTTTGTGTTGTGTTTGCCTTTTAGTTCTACATGGTAAAATTAATTAAAATTTAAGTTGGAGATTAAGTTATAAAACACTTGTCTGATTCTAACATTAGAATCTGAACCAGGATCCTATCATACCCTCAATTGAAGTGAACGGAGGCTCACTGGTCCAATTGAGAGCATCAAGGTAGGAATACATCCATCTACAAGACTATGTAGTTCCTGGATAGGGTCTGTACTAAAAGTACACGGCATACCCTATACTGATACCCTAGGTCAGCCCTAGCTGACAATCGTAGACAAGTCTACCAAGCTTGAACTATGGAGAGAACTAATGTGACTATTACGCGGAGGCGCACGCACCCACATAGAACTACCCATCTCATCCAGACTTTTTCTCTATGAATGTTACGCGGAGGCGTACCGACATCCATAAGGTCAAAGCCCTTTTGAGTGCCCAAACTTGGATGGTATCACACTTGACTTGTAATTATTTGCGTTTAAGTGAATTATAAAAGTCTGATTGTATATCGATACAATCTTAATCTGGAATCATCAATTGCAAATTCATGCAAAGATGACCCCTTAGCAGGTTACATGCGAGTCTGATTAAATTCCGATTTTAATCTTTGCATGTGGGTGATAGCAAATCTTACGTAAACTTGTATATTTAAACTATCATACATTCATACATTCAAACATACAAATGTAACGATAAAACATGCATAGCTAAGCCCATCTTTAGTTCCTAAGAATCTAGCAAAACCGATCCTAAAGACATGGTCTTCAAGATCCAAACTTGCTCCTTTCTTGTGAACTCCCAGTGGCTTCGAGCCTCCTCCAATACGAGTCTCCCTCTTGGCTTGATTCTTGTGTCGGTTTTCGTGATTACATATTAAAATAAATTAAATAAAATACAAATCACGACACAAAGGCCGTATTTACAAAAACCCAAAATTAAGCAACACGCAGGTTGCAAAACCGAAATTAAAATGCAAATCTAATGGGCTTAGCTAGCATCATGTGGAAAACATCATGTTATCAAAGATCATGTTATCAATCAACGTGCTGATCAAACAAATAATTTTTCCAAATTTTATCTTTCTTAAGTGTGGAAAAATTCCGGTTTATCGAAAACGGACGGTTTAATCGATTAATTGAATTTTGGACCGGTTCTCCCTGGTTTATCGAAACCGAACCAAATCTGAAAATTAAATTATTTTAGAGTTTCCAAATATCTTCGCAAACAACCGGTTCAGCTCGAATCTGGTCGAGTCGAACCGGCTCAACCGAAGGTCGCCCGCGGAGGCAACCACGGTGGCCCGTGAGGGCTGCCGAGGTCGCCCGCGGGGCTGACCGTGGTCGGCCACGGGAACGACCATGGTAGCCCGCGAGGGCAGCCATGGTCGCCCCTAGGGCAGACCCTGGTCACCCGCGAGGCAACCATGGTGGCCCTCACGGGCTGCCATGGTCGCCCGCAAGGGCAGACCGTGTCGCCCGCGGCAGCGAGGGTCGCCCGCGAGGGCTGCCATGGTTGCCCGTAGGCGACCCTCGTCGGCCCATGGTGCTGACCATGATCCGCCCTAGGGTATTCCATGGTTCACCAAGGGACTCGACCTGGTCGGCCATGGCTAAGCAATGGCTAACCCGAAAAACCCCCAAAAAATTATTTTTTTCCAATTTCCAAAATCAATCAAATCTGAATTTTTTTTTCAATTTACATGCATGCTAATGATGAAGAACACATATAAACATAAAAAATATCAGATTTAAACATATACAAATAAACATATCAACCATGGCTCTGATACCACTGAAAGAGATCACCACGGGTTCCAAACGATGAATATCATGCAGCGGATTTTATGTAACCGTGGTGATCGTAAAAAGCTAAGATCTTAATGCCATTTGAACATGTTATATACATAAATATAAAACTGATATTTACCTCTTGTAACCGACAAAAACACAAAGTGTAGTGTTCTCTCTATCAAGTCCACACAAGCACCACAACCGAAATGATTTTTCACTCAATATTTTGTTAGAAATTTTGAGAGAAAACAAAACAACAATGCAGGAAGAGAGGGAGCTGAAAATCAGCAATGAGGGAGAGAGAAAAGAGGGAGAAGTTGCTGAAAAATTCAAGAGATAATTGAATAGATATTATGTGATTTTAATTTGAAATTAAATTGAATTTCAAAATTAAAATTACATTATCTATCCCTTTATTCTTTCTTATTTGCATTTGTTCCCTCTCTTATCTTAAATCCCTAAATGGGCTTTAAGCCCGTTGTTGTGGGGTCAAAAGGTCTCGTTTCGAGATCGTTTAACCTCACAATTCGGTGCAATTGCGTCCGTTAGTGGCCGAGTAAGGCCCGGGAGTGCATATTTTATGCTTTTTGGTGTTTTGAGGTGCGTACGCAGGTTTGGGAGGAAAAAGGGCCAAAAACGAGGCACCGAGCAAAAAGTCAAAGGGCGTTGACCAAACAGCCGGGCAGAGAGCTTTAGTCACGATCGTGCCTCCATTAGGCACGATCGTGGCTCATTAGGCACGATCGTGACTCAGCCAGTTTGCACCCGTTTGCACTTGCACGTGGAAACCATTGTGCGACGTTACCACGTCACATTTTGGCCCAACAAGTTTTTGGCGCCGTTGCCGGGGATTAATCGGTCTACGATTGGTAAATGCTTGTGTATGTGTTGTTGTGATATTGATATTGTTTAGTTTAATTGAAGGTACTTATTTGGTACATGACCCGAAGCTCGGGAGTGCCAGAGTTTAATTTCAACCCAGAAATCGAAGCTTTGTGCCGGAGAAACAACGCTTTGAGGAAACGTATTAGTGGAAGTATGGCTCAATCAAGAAGTATGGACGATACTCCCGCCAGAGTGGAGCAAAGACCTCCCATTTTGGGACGGGATCGGGAAGAAGTTCCCGCTGAGGTAAATAACAATGAAAGGTCGTACTTTGGATCCGAGGATCACGAAGACTACTATGCCGAGGATGAAGACATGCCTCCGTTATCTCCGCTTCCCCCTAGAGGACCGCGAGGGAGGAGGGGAAGAGGAACGCCACGGCCTCGTCAACCTAGACATAGAAGAAGAGTAGACCAATACCACCAAGCTCCGGACTTCGAGCTCACATCAGTAATGCTGAGTGTATTGAGGACAAACCCGCAGTTTATGGGCAACAATACCGATGCCCACAATCATCTCAAGCTTCTAGAAGACGTCGTGGAGACTACGGCCAGTGGTTATCCGGAGGATCTAGTTTAGACCAAGCTACTTCCCATCTCTTTGGGAGTGGCGGCAAAACCATGGTACATGACGCTACCACTTCGTGAGAAGCGAGATTGGGTGAGTCTTGAGAAAGCATTCTTGTCGAAATATGTGCCACCTCAAAAGGAGGGTTTGCTTCGGAAGGACATCAACAACTACACCCAATTCCGGGGGGAAACTCTTGGAGAGACGTGGGAGAGATTTAAGCAGTTGCTGAGGAAGTGTCCGGACCACCAAATCTGTGATGAGGTCTTGAACAAGACGTTCTACTGGGGTCTGAATCAAGCGTCTCAAATGGCGGTGAATGCCGGTTCGGGAGGGTCACTTCTCTCAATAGCCCCGGGTGCAGTGTTTGAAGTGGTGGAGCAAGTTGCGCTCCAAAGCTATGAGTACAATGAAGCTGATGCGGGCCAAAATAACCAAGGATCATCCGTCGCACGAAAAGGAGAAGAACAAGAGACAATGAAAAGTCTCTCAGACAAGATGAACAGGCTTCTTAACATGGCGCAAGGAGATCAAGGAAGGAATTTGCGGCCTCAAGCGGGGGTGAATCGCATGGACTACAACAACAACAACAAGGGCAACTTTGGGGGACCGGGAAATGCACGGGGATACCAAGATCGTCCGGTGCAGAATCACCCCCAAGGATATGGAAACAACTACCAAGCTAGACCACAGGCAAATGCGAGTAGCTATGGCAAAGTGTATCCGGATCGTCCTCAAGGTGGCAACAATGGCCAAAACAACCGTCCGTCTACCTACGACAAGGGTCAATACTCAAACTCTAAGGGCGATGAGTCGCTAAAAGATGTGTTAGAGGCCTTCATCAAAAGCCAAACGGCAGTGACCGATGAATTGAGAAGAAACCAGAGGGACAATGAGGCACGATGGGAGCAACGTAATGCTCAAAGACCAGCGCGAACTCTTCCGAGTAACACCGAGTGTCCGCAGGACAATGGGAAGAGGCATGTCAATGCCATCTATGTCGGTACAGAGGTGAGCTTCTTGTCTAAGTCCCAACCCCAGAAGATGAAGGACCCCGGAAGCTTTGTAGTGCATGTCGGGATAGGCTCGTCTCAACTAATGGCACATTGCGATGTAGGTGCCCGAGTGAGTATGATGCCTCTTACCTTGTATAAGAAGCTTGGGTTGACAAGCATGGAGGAGACGAAGGTGGTGTTGCAACTCGCCGATCATTCGGTGGTTACCCCAGTGGGAGTTGTTCAGAACCTATTGGTGAAGATAGGCAACCATCAGGTGCCTACAGACTTCGTTGTGCATGACTACAAAGCAAGTCAGGATGTGGACCTCATTTTGGGAAGACCGTTTCTAGCAACCACAGAAACTTGCATCAAGGTCAGAAGCGGAGTGGTAACAATGTCCATTGGAGGTGAATCAATTACCTTCAAGAACCCGACATCCGATGAAAGGTCAAGCCCCAGAAAGAAGGAGAAAGGGGCGGTTGTGGTTCCCAAGAAGGTAGTGAAAGGGCCAAAAGCTTCCAAAGTAGAAGTAGACCCGAGGCAAGAAGGACGAGAAGTTAGGCCAAGCTCCATGAGTTACGAAGTAAAGGCCATATCTGTGGTTGAGGAACTCGAAGAAGTTGAGTTCGAGAAGTTTTTGTTTGATGAACTCGAGGATGAGGCTAAGGCCAAAAAAAGAAGCAAGAGCCGTACAAGAAATATCCGTGCTAGAGACGCACGAGAAGTTGGGAGCTAATGCTCCAGGAAAGAAGCAGTCTCCCTGAACCGGAAGAAGAGGAGTAAGAAGAAGAGGAAAGGCGTGGTGACGCCAAAAGCAATAAAGACGGTTTGGATACCTAAGAGTTGGGTAGACCAGCTGTATGTGGAGAGCACCAAAGTGACGGTGCGGAGGGCAAAGGACCTACAGTGGAACTGGTGGAAGCCACCGGATTGCACAGAGCCCGAGATTGAAAGAGCGGTGTAGAAACCGCCGTCTCGTCGGGCTAACGACGTTAAACAAATGCGCTATTAGGAGGCAGCCCAAGTTTCTAACCCCATCTGTGTAAATTCCCGCAATTTAGTTTATTTGGGTAATAGCAATGCACTAATTATTGTTTGTTTATCGCATGAAGGAATCGGTGCAATCACGACGCATGGCGTACACCTCTCCTTCGCAAAACGAACAAGTCAACACCCGGGACAAACCATCACGCCAAGTCAACCATTTTATTTCGAGAAAGGTAGTATGTACTTTCTCCTATGGTTATTAAGTTGAGTTGATCTTGCTTAAGGCTTGTGATCGCCTTGGAACCTTGAATGGTTTGCCCCTCTATGTGGGTTGTTGTGCTTTGATTAGTAGTATTGTCGGGTTTATTTTATATAAGGGTGTCGCCGTGAAAGTTAGGCGCAGTTGAGTCTTAAGTGTGGTGTGTACGGGGTACACACCACTGTCGGGTTTAGTTAAATTTGGGTATAGTAATACCCTAAGTGTGGTGTGTGTCCCACACACCACTATTGAGTCTAGGATTTGTGTATTTTGGGTCGGTTTGGATGACACTTTTATTTTGGTGATGTATGACTTTACATGTTTAGTTTCATTGCATTTGACATGTTAGTTGTATTTTGCTAAATTGAGGGTTGTTTGATTTTGAGCATGTGGGGCATTTGCCCAAGTTGAGATTGTTGTGAGCATAATGAAGTGATGGCATGATAGTGTAAATGTCGAATTTGGGATAAGTGTGGAAAAGGCCATTGTGGGCCAAAGGGTATGAACACATTATAACACGTTGTGTGTGAATGTCATGCTTTCTATTTACACTATATGCATCCTCATCAATGCTTCGTGATTATATGATTAATGGATTGACCATGTGGCCTCGGCCAAAACGATCATAGACCCAGGGAAAAGATTCGTAGGCATTACCCGCCATCCATAGTACCCTCTCTTGCCAAAAAGCCTTGTTTATGAACCATGCATGTTGAAACCTAACTCAATTGCCTAACTGTGACACGAACCCGAGTCTCTCATTGCTTAGTTGCTTCAACGAGTGGGGGGGGGGGGGGGGGGGAGGGGTAGTCAATTTTATAGGGAGGAAGACGGTGACATGAGGTTTTGGGGAAATGAAAAGATAGAAGGGCCATTGGGAGAGAAAAATTACTGCTAGGAAGACACCAAATGTGACACTTCAGAAACTGCTACGTTTCGGGTTTGAGGACAACAAAAGGAAATGAAATAGTGTAATTGAAGTACTTGGCATGCCGGAAGATCCTAAGAAGGAGAGCAAAAATGCCGAAGGAAAGAAAAGCACTATGAAAGGAAAACCAACAAACCGAACCCGGACGAAAGCCCAAATGCAAATCGCCAAAGTGGTCGAAATTTAGCATTGTGGAGCAAACCAAAAGCAGAAGAAAGTGTCGGTGATCAAAGCAGAAAAGATGGGAAAGGATGATGTGGGGTAAAAAAAGGGGTAACAAGTGATTGACAACGAGTCTTGGGGATAGATTGAAGTGTAATGGGGTTTGTGAGGTTGAGGCAACTTAGGAATTGAGCATCATTGATCTTCCTGATTTTTCCCTCTTAAACACCCACCCGAGTCTATCCTACACTACAAGCCAAATAAGCCCTACCGTATGGATTCACTTTTGGCTATGGTCTAAGAGATCATCGGGATCGGTTCGAACCATTAAGGTATGATCACCAAAGTATTGAGGAAAAGGGATTTATGTGATGCATGTTGTGTAAGGGCAAGTGTAGCTTAACATGTATGCGGAGTGAAAATGATACCCTTCGTGCACGGTGTCCTTTGCATGAGTATTTCGAGTTCACATGAATACTTGATTGTCATTATGAACTGTGCTTATGGAGTCTCAATGTGTGTGTTAGGAATAGTGTTGTCTTGAGTCTAGTAGTGTCGTGTTTTGTCGTTGTAGGATAGTGGTAAGTTGTCCCGTTTGTTTTACTTGTTTCGGTTCGGGGGTGTTTGCCTAAAACCCCTAGGAGATGCCAAGCTCCTCCTATTGAGTTGACTCAGAGTTCTTAACTCGGTGAATTTTGCAGTACACTTGTTGACTTATCGGGACGATAAGTGTTTAAGTGGGGTGTGTTTGTTGTGGGGTCAAAAGGTCTCGTTTCGAGACCGTTTAACCTCACAATTCGGTGCAATTGCGTCCGTTAGTAGCCGAGTAAGGCCCGGGAGTGCATATTTTATGCTTTTTGGTGTTTTGAGGTGCGTACGCAGGTTCGGGAGGAAAAAGGGCCAAGAACGAGGCAACAAGCAAAAAGTCAAAGGGCGTTGACCAAACAGCCGGGCAGAGAGCTTTAGTCACGATCGTGCCTCCATTAGGCACGATCGTGGCTCATTAGGCACGATCGTGACTCAGCCAGTCACGATCGTGGCCCCCCTTTGAAGTATATTGCCGAATTAAATCCCCCCGATCTCAGTCACGGGGGAGTCACGATCGTGCCCCAGGGAGGAATGATCGCCCCTCGAAGACCCACGATCGTGGCTTTACACGGGGACAGGATCGAGGAGATTCAAAATATCTTACCTACCCCAGCCACGATCGTGCCTGAAAGAGTCACGATCGCCACCAAGACCAAGTCACGATCGTGCCGCGACCAAGCCACGATCGTGACCCAGACAGAGGCATGATCGTGCCTTGCTACCCACGATCGTGCCTTCCATCAGAATCAGAAAAGTATAAAAGGGGTAGAGACACTTTTTGAGAGAGAGGAAGAAACATAGAGAGAGAAAACGAACCAAGGAGCTTTTGAGCCATTTCTTCAAGCGTTCCTCGTGGTTTCTCGACCGTTCTTCATCTTCCTCGACACCAAAGGCATCGTTAGTTCCACCGTTCTTCATCGCGCATTGAAGACACACCTTGCTCGGGATTCCAAGAGCATTTCCTATCCTTTTATTTTATGTTCTTCATGTTCTTCATTTGTATTAGTGTAACCACCATGTTGATGCTAAGCTTGAGCACCATGGTTATGGGCTAAACCCCTTAGCCATGGGTGCTAGACAATATATAATGTGAATGTAACGTTTAATGAGATTAGCGATTTATTGATGAACAAATGTGTTGTGTGGATTGTTGTTTGAATGCATGTGTTGTTTAAGTGACGTTTTACAATATGTGATTGAGGTGTTCTATCCGATACCAAAAGGGAAGGATTAGAACCCGGACTTAGCAACCACCGAGGGTTGAAGGCTCAAGACCGTGTCTTGGCACCTTCTCTTAACCCTTAGCCGTTTATTGTCGATTGTATGCGATCTCGAGTTTTCTCAATACCGAAAGGGCACGGGAACACTCGGGATTAGGCCAACCTCATTATCGAAAGGCGAGGTCGGCATTTAAGACATAGGCTCGACCAACCGTTTAATCGATAGCTTGCTTATCTCTCGAACTTATTCACTTGATGATTGTTTAGCACCCTAGGCGTTTGAATCTCTACGTATTCACTATCGCGCTTTGTTATCGTTGTCATAATTGCAAACACGTTTATTAACTAATCGTAAACCCCATATTAATCCCTGTGGACCGACTCGGTATCTTACCGGATCATATAAATATTATTACTTGCGACCCGTGTGCACTTGCACGTGGAAACCATTGTGCGACGTTATCACGTCACATTTTGGCCCAACACCCGTTTAACTAAAACATGAATTAAACCCATTAACTTGAGTTCTAATTTCGATTTAGTCAAAACAGCTCAATTTCCTCGAATTGATTTCTTCAACCGTCTGGTTAAAACCTTAGGCTAGAAAACTACTGAATTGTTCTCAATTCTCATCCATAATTGTTGTCATGTATCGTGCTTAATGCGTGTGACCCTCTAGGCTCACGAATAATTGGCAGACTGGTAAAATTACTATTTTACCCTTTCCATCATAAGTGGCCTCTAGCAAGACATTATGATTATCCAATATTCGTGATTATCGATTATTCGACTTAACCTGTTATCGTACATGTCACTGTCCTTTTATCAAACCGATATCCAAATTGATCAATAGGCATATAATGGTCATCCTAATTTATCAGTCACTGTTTCTTGATATCTGAGATGACTGAAAACTGATACTAAGGTATCACCTGCATGGCCATGCTCTTTCTTCAGTCATACTCATCAAGTGGCCTAAACGGATATCTTTCTCATACCGAAGTATGAGTGATAAATCCCTCAGACGCCTTTCGAGTTCACTAGTGCAATAAATGCCAAAGCCAATCGAAGCCGTTATAGCTACCCTTTTACAGATAACGTTAGACTAGGTCAAACTTAGGTATTTGTTATATAGTGTACACAAAGACTCCTTGGTCTTAGGATATAATGACAAGTTACGATATGTGAGTATCTCATGACTGGATCTATGCAGCATACTCACAATCGGGTTGTCCGATATCATCGACCTGATGATATCTATGATATAACTCCGGTACATACTTTGCCATGATCAGTAGAGCGTGATCACAAGGAGTTGGTCTCATACTGACCGCTTCAGAAGAAGCTTAGCTGATCAAGGACTCTATCGAATGCAACTCTTTCTGATCTATAGTTCTACTATAAGTGATTACACACATTATGACATAGATCAAATCACATTCGATATATTACTACAACACATTAGTAATATATGCCGATTTATTTATTTGGAAAGATGATAAAACATTACATCTGTAGATCACTTTTATATTGGACTGGGGCATAACTCTAACAAGGACCAATTGGCACTAGGATGGTGGAAGAATTGGTGGAGATGATCGATGATCTGGAGAAGTCAATTGCGATGCTATCAACTCGCAAAGTCGCCTGTGAAGCTCTTCTCGATGACCTCCGCTCTGCTGCTGCTGCTGAAGATGATGTTCACGACTCCACGTCGTTTTAAGTATTTCTCTGAATTTGCCATGATAACTTTGTTACACACACTTTTAAATTCTCGGGGTATGTCCGAGTTATTTTCCGCACACTATGACTTTTTATTTTTGGATATTTGCTCATGTTTGAGCTGTTTATTTTGCTCATGGTGTGAGCTGGCTTTTTACCCTGCTGTTTAGTCGAATTTCATTGCATGATTGCCTTTGGCAATATTGTTAGACAAACAGGGGGAGATAAATATGATACGACAGAAGTTACGCCAGAAGCTATGCATAGATGTCGCGCCAGAAGCTACATCAGAAGCTACGCCAGAAGTCGCCGCTCCAGAAGATACACCAGAAAGACGCACAAGAAGTCGCATCAGAAGTCACAAAACTTGCTGTATGCGTAACTGCCTCAAGGTGACGACGATGTGCCTGCTTGGAGTGAGAAGTCACATCACTTGCTGTGCGTAACTGCCACAAGATAAGTCACTTGCTGTGCGTAACTGCCACAAGATGACGATGGGCTTAAAAAGGTGTTTGCCTAAAAAATTGCCAAAGGGGTAGATTGTTGCTACGTTTAATTGTTGGCATAATTTTTAGCGCAAAAGTAAGAAGACGTGCAACATGCTACATGACATGTGGAGCGACTTGTTACGATCCAGATTAGGAAAGATCTGAAGCTTTCCTATTTCGGCGAAGCTTGGAGCAAAAGAAGAAAGGCGCCACGAAGACTTGGAGCGCAAGAGAGTGACGTCGACAAGTCAGGCGATTTCCAGCTGGCAGTTACACGTCAGCAATAAGTTACAACTCTACTTGCCTGATTTATTCAGGAAGTCATAAAAAGGCAAGACGACTTCCAGCTGTCGTGGAAGGCGGCAAAACCTTGCCTGACTTTCCTGTTCCTGATCCGAGAAGGATTAGGAATGTGAGCTACTATAAAAAGCCCTTGGTTTCCCATTAGCAGATCATCCGTTCTTGTTCTAACACTGCAAGATTTCTTAGAGCTCTTAACCGTGCACCATCGGCGTGTTGAGAGTCTGATTAAGATTCGCCAGAACGGACCTTTGCTCCGATCAAACATTAAGTCGCGAAGACTAAGTGTTTGGATCGGTTAGGGTTTTTGTTTGTGATTGAAGATTCACAACTCCGTCCAAGAAGACAACGGCACCGAGCATAGGCTTGCTCGAAGGGTGGAATTGAGGGAATCTCAAAGACAGGGGGAGAGGCCCTTGGTCGAGGTTGTTCACGGTGAGATCTATAGTAGCTTAGGACAATAGCTTGTGTGATAGCTAGTTGGTGCTTGAAGTTGTACTATTGACTACCTAATAGTAAAAACCTTTCCACTGGCAAAGTGCCCCCAGACGTAGGTGCGGAGTCACCGAACTGGGTAATCATCTCTGGTGTCGTTATTATTATCTGTTTACTGTTTACGCTTACGGTTTCCTTTTTAGACAAGTAGTCGATACACAAGTTACGACTTCGTGTTCGACTTCTTGACTCGGCTACGAATTCAGAATTTCACGAACCTTGGTTGTTCCTTCATATGCAACGGCTAGGATATCCCATGCATATTTGGCAGTCGTGCATGTGTTGATTAGTCAGAATACATTTTTGTCAACACCATTAAGGATAGCATTCAGGGCTCGAGAGTTTCCCAGTGATTCATCGTCTTCGTTATCAGTCCAGTCTTTCTTTGGTTTCGGGCCGATGGGGTTACCATCACTATCACTGAGTTGTGGGGCACTCCAACCCTTGATCAAAGCCTTCCATGTTTTATTATCAAGCGACTTCATGAATGCACACATGCAGGCCATCCAATAGCCGTAAGTACTCCCATCTAGAACCGGTGGTCGCTTATTAGATCCTCCTTCTCTGGTATTGTCCATCTTGATGATCATAATTTTTTACTAGGAACTCACCTAAAGCTGTAGGTGCCTCCTCTGATAACAATTGAAATTTTGATCAGATAGTTATACAAGACGCCACACACAATGTTACATATAATGCTATAACACAGTGTATCACAACTTGCGTAGATAAAGAAGGACAGTAAATATCAAACGTAATGACAATGACACAACAAATTGTTTGCCCAATTCGGTGCAACATCACCTACGTCTGGGGGCTCTCAGCCAAGTGGAAAGGTTTCACTATGTGGTAATACGTCAAAACATACAAGTACCTATGATCATCACCAGATCTATACTTTATGCTACTATTACAAGTGCAAACCTATCTCAGGGTCTCCCCCTGAATCCAAGACGCTGTCTTAATTCCACTATTCGAGCAATCGCCTTGCTCTGTCAGTTTAAGTTGTCGTTGAACGTTTTGGTTGCGTGCAGTCTTCACTCATTCGATCAGTAAGCCCTCAATCACCTAACTCTCAATAGGTAAGGTGATACACAATATCCTCAGCACAATGTACAACCTCTCAGCCCGCAAGCCTTCACGTCTAAGAGTTGTGTAAATTATTGCTAGGAAACAATAAAAGACCCACGATTGCTAAGGGGGTAGCCTGAGCTTTTATAGCAATCGATTATGAGTACTAACCCTAATGGGTTTCCTCTTTGTTACCGTCTTTCTTCTATCTAGAATCGGAGACGCGCTGGAACTTTTACAAGTCCTAATTGTAGTCGTACTTTATGAAGAGCAGGGACTTTCTTTATTTGCGTCGAGCAGGATATAAGCCGAGATGTCGCCTATAATGTCATCCAAGATGTCGCATACGATGTTTCGACATTCTTTATGACATCTATTCTAGTTCCTTAAAAAATAAGCCAATCACCAAAAACTTCGTAACTACAATCTCCCCCTTTGGTTATTTTTAAGGTCAGCATTCTTCGTCACCTTCGTTGTCAGCTTTTCTTGCAGCGATCGGCAGTCGTCAAGTTTTATTCGCACATCATCTTGTGCGTCTTACGTGTTACTCCCCCTTGGGCAGCTTCTGGCTCACTACCTTATTCACTTCTTTTATTGTCACAACTTCTGCATCATCATCGCTTTCCACAATAACAAGTCTCCTTTTGGAGTCAATCTTCTTTCCTTTGTCCTTTATGGAAATCTTTTTCTTCTTGCTGGGGCCTCCACCATCCTTCATTTCCTTTCTCTTTTTGTTTTCCTTCAGCTTTCCTACCATTAATGCAAGACTTTCATGTTCTTCTAACACTTTCTTCTTCAGGGACGAGAGCGATGTATGTGCTGTTTTAGTGGCATCCTCTGTGGTATCCCCTCTGACAACCAGAGGCGGTTCTTCCATGACTTTTGCTGCGGCGTCTTCAGGAATAGACTCTGTGGCAGCAACGGTTACACCATCTGGTACACAATCTGTAGTAGCAGTATCCTTGGCAATTCCTAAATCATCTGCAAGGTCGTTCTCCTTCTCAACATCTTCTAGACCGACATCTTTGTCTCCGGTCTCCTCTTTATCAGAATCACTCTTGTCACTGGTCTCTTCACCAGCTTCTTCAGAATTAGCAACTTCTTATTCTTAGACCACATCTTCTTTTGTGGGTTTAAGAACATCATCTTTCGCAACTTCTGCTCCACCATCTCCTTCAACGATCCTCTCTAGCCCATGACTGATCGGAGTAGAATCATCCTTTTCCCCTTCAGTGTTTATCAGATCCTCAACCACTCCTTCGCGAAGAGGGTCCTGATTTTCTAGTAGTGACTCTAACAGGTCACTGTTCCTAGAGGTATCAGTATTTGAAACGACAGAGGAATTGATACCTGGTGTGGGAAAAATTGCATAAACTAGCGCAGAGATGATTTGCATGGAAGCTTCCTGACTTCCTTGGCTAATGTCAGCCCCTTGTTCCAGGCCTCTCAGATCTGTCATTGTGAATACAGAGCTTCCGGTTTGAGTTTTCTTGGGAACTCGGGAGAAGATAGGTGTTGGAGCCTCTACTGGTGGGATTTCTCTGGATGAACCCTCGGCGTCCTTCTTTGGCTTCAACCCTTTGATTCGTACTCCATATTTGTTGGTGCCAGGTTTGCTGTTTTTGGGGCTTTTCTCCTCGGTCTTCTTGGATTAGGTTTTCCGTCCGTCAGTGGCTTTCTTCGGCGCAAGATTGCTCCTGGTTTTCACCATTTTTGCCGAGAGTAGCAGTGTTTTGCGCAAGGGTTGAGAGTTTTTTAGAGATGGGAGCGAAATAGCAAATTGAGGCAGAATAGGTTTTTTGAAAAAAAAATCTGTAGGTTTCAGATCATATATTGTGACCTTTCCTCTTTTTGTATTTGATTGGGCTTTTGGTATGCTTGGCCCAATGGCATGAGTTGGGATTTTGGACCGATTCATGAAAATGCACCAACTAACTCCTCTCAACCGTTTAGCAACTTCTTTTATTTGCTGATGATGCAGAGCTCGAGTGATGATCTGAGGGACTCGAATCTGACTGAGTCTATTGGCTTAGTAAAAATATTAGGTAATTGCTTCTCTGTGTGGATATGTTTTAAGAAGATCTTCTTGTCTTCGCCAACTCGCGGATAAAGTGGTGCCTAATATCAATATGTTTGGTTTTGCTGTGTTGAACTGGATTTTAGATACGTTGATTGCACTGACATTATCACAATAAAAAGTCATGGCTTCTTGTCTGACATTATATTTGAATAGCATTTGCTTCATCCATAGTAATTGAGTGCAGCTACTCCCAGCAGCGATATAGTCCGATTCAACGGTGGACAAAGCAACACAATTTTGCTTTTTACTAAATCATGATATGAGATTATTGCCAAGAAAGAAGCATCCTCCATATGTGCTTTTCCTATCTTCTATGCTTCCAGCCCAATCCGCATCGCAATACCCCACCAGGGTAGAGGATGTGTGGAATGAGTACAATAGCCCAAAGTCTGTAGTCCCAGAAATATATCTTATAATTCTTTTAGCTTGGGATAGATGACGAACCTTAGGACTAGCTTGATATCGTGCACCTACTTCCACAGAGTAAGAAATATCAGGTTGACTGGCAGTAAGGTAGAGAAGACTACCAATGATGCTTCTATATAGGTGTTGGTCGACGGCTTCTCCTGGATCATCTTTAGTTAACTTGATATGTCTAGCTGCAGGTGTACGTTTATGTGAAGCCTTTTCTAGCCCAAATTTTTTGACAATATTTTTTGCATATTTGCTTTGAGAGATGAAGATGCTGTCTTTTAGCTGTTTGATTTGGAAGCCTAGGAAGTAGGTAAGCTCTCCCACCATGCTCATCTCGAATTCTAATTGCATTTTTTTGAATAAATTTCTCACCATCTTTCTTGACATCCCTCCAAAGACAATGCCATCGACATATATTTGGGCAATCATCAGATTTCCGTCCTCATTTTTCACAAATAGAGTCTTGTCGACTCCCCCTCTAGTGTAGCCACTTTGAATAAGAAAATTTGTGAGTCTTTCATACCAAGCCCTTGGTGCTTTCTTCAATCCATAGAGAGAATTCTTGAGTTTATACACATGATTAGGGGAGTGAGGATAAACAAATCCTTTTGGTTGCGCCACAGAAACTTCTTCGTTGAGATCTTCATTTGAGAATGCACTTTTGACATCCATCTGATAGAGCTTGATCTGTAGATGACATGATATTCCTAGTAGAAGTCGGATTGCTTCAAGCCTTGCTACAGGAGCAAAGGTCTCATCGAAGTCTACTCCCTCAATTTGAGTGTACCCTTAAGCTACTAACCTTGCTTTATTGCGAGTGATGTTTCCAAGCTCATCGGATTTATTCTTGAAGATCCATTTTGTGCCAATGACATTTCCTTCACTTGGCTTGGGCACTAGTTCCCATACCTGGTTTTTCTCAAATTGAATCAGTTCCTCTTGCATAACATTGACCCAATACTCATCGTTGATGGTTTCGTTGACATTCTTAGGTTCAATCTTGGAGACGAAGCATATAATTCCTATCATCTCGTTGTAATTCTCAGGAGCTTTTTTCCGAGTTCGTATGCCTTTATTTAGATCTCCAATTACTCCAGAGACAAGATGATTAGCCTGGATTCTTCGTGAGGGGTTCTTGTTGCTGGCTTCAGGAACCGCCTTATCGTTATTGACACTTGGACTAGCATCATTGTCTTCTGGCTTGCTGCTAGCATCCTCACTGACATCAGTAGTAGCGTCCTCCCTAACATTGTTGTGATAAACTTCAGTTAGGACTCCTTCTTCGTCTGTCGCATCTTCTGGGGCATCTTCACAGTCATCATCAACAACAACATTGATTGATTCCATCATAGTCTTGCTTCGTTTGTTGAAGACCCGGAACGCACGACTATTCCTTGAATAGCCAAGGAAGATGCCTTCATCACTCTTTGGATCAAGTTTCCGACGAGGTTCTCTATCAGCCAGAATATAACAGGTGGACCCAAAGATATGAAAGTACTTAACATTAGCCTTTCTCCCTCTCCATATTTCATAATGAGTTACTGACATACCTGGTTGGAGAGTGACTCGATTGTGGATATGGAAAGCAGTGTTAAGTGCTTCTGCCCAGAAGTGAGTTGGTATGTCCTTGGCTAGCCTCATAACTCTAGCCATCTCCTGTAGAGTCCTGTTTTTGCGCTCAACAATGCCATTATGTTGGGGGGAGATTGGTGCTGAGAACTCATGTGCTATCCCTTATGAGTTGCAGAATTCTGCAAATTTACTGTGTTCGAACTCTGGACCATGATCACTGCGGAGACGAATTATTTGTCCAATTGTCTCCCCCTTTTCTCGTTGGACCTGGATGCATAGAGTCTTGAAGATCGAAAAGGTATCCGATTTGTCACGAGGAAAATCAACCCATGTGTATCTTGAATAATCGTCTAACACACAAATACGTAGCGTTTTCCTCCAAGACTTTCAACTTGCATTGGTCTCATGAGGTCAACGTGTATTAGTTAAAGTACTCGTGAGGTGGTGATATGCTGCAGCTTTTTGTGTGCCATCTTTATTTGCTTTCCGATCTAGCATTCTCCACAGATCTTTCCTTCCACAATTTTCAGGTTTGGAATTCCAGTAATGGCCTGCTCTGAGGTTGCATTATGCATGCTTCTAAGATTTAGATGTCCAAGCTTTCTATGCCAAAGTTTGATTTCTTCTGCTTTGGAGACAAGACACTTTTCCCTTTCGATATGTGAATCGGGCGACCATATGTAACAATTATCCATTGAGCGGATTCCATGTAGGACAGTGACTTGATCGATATGCTTTACTATACAGACTTCTTTTGTAAATTTAACTTCTGAACCCAAATAAAAAATCTGGCTGATGCTAATTAAATTTGCCTTGAGTCCTTCTACAAGTAATGCTTCAGTTAGGCAAGAAGCTTCTGAATGTTTGAGTAGGCCTTTTCCAATGATTCGAGCTCGAATTCCATCTCCAAAAGTAACAAAGCCGTTTGTATATAGTTTGAGATTGGATAGAAACTCAGGAGTACCTGTCATGTGTCGAGAACATCCACTATCAAGATACCAGTCCTTATTGGTTGAAGTACTCAATGAGGTGTATGCAACATTTGCTCGATAGGCTAGATTCATTGGTCTCCATTAAAGGCGGGATGTTTTTAGAGGAGTCGAGAGATGACCTTGATATCTCCTTTGATTTTGTGGTAACTGAGCTTGCTTCTTACTATGGAGTTGAAAGCAGAAAGGCCTGATGTGACCCTTTTGACCACAATAATGACATATCCACTAATATTGATAAGTTGGAATTCTGGAAGATCGATGTCTGCGTGGAGGACGTCTTTTGATAGTTGATTGACAAGAACATGTTGTAAGAGATGTCATGACATTTGTCATAGGTTTTCATGTAGGATGTGTCATGTCATTTTGTAGTTTCTTGTCAGCCACGACTTGTTGTGGGACAAACTTTGTGAGTGCTGATGAGGAGGTATTGTGTGTGTACCCTTGTCCCGTCATATCTTTGGACTGCTTTCCTACTGATATGATCTTGTCAAGGCTTTCTATGCTGGGATTCATCATCTTTACTGATTTTTTCATAAGACCAATTTCATCATTAAGTCTGGTAATCTAGACTAGTCGTTGGTAAGAGTGATCATCCGTTCTGCTTGTTGGCTAAGGATCATAGTTTCCTTGACCCATATAGTATGTAAGCTTTTATATGCGTCGGTCAGTTGCTCTTTAGTCCAATTATCGTTGGGAGTCGGATGATGAAGATCATCATTGATATCAACAGAGTTATGATTGTTACACAAAGAAGTGGTAGTAGTGAATGCAACAAAATTTCTTACCTCCTCAGAACCACTATCCTCGTTATCCTCGTCTAACAGGGTAGCATTAAATCCTCATTTTTGTTTTTTGAGGAGGTTTGGGCATTCTCTGCGAAGATGACCGAATCCCTCACATTCATGACACTTAGGTCCTTTGGTCTTACTGTTTTCTTCTCCGCTTCTGTTCGGTTTGTCAAGATTTCCTCCAGTCTGAGCTTTTTGTGTAGCTTTATATCTCCATCTGTTGTGCCATTCCTTCCGCCCATTCAACTGAATCTCCTCATGACTTTGTTGTACTTCTTTGTAAGAAGAGCAATTGTGGAGTCGATGTCTTCGTCAGAGTCAGAGTCCTCTGATTCTGGTTGCTTGTGTGTTGAACTTTTGAAAGCAACTCCTTTACTCTTTTTGTCGATATTGGGTAGTGATAGCTCATAGGTCATTAGAGATCTCATTAATTCATCGAATTTTAGGATCTTGAGGTCATGAACTTCCTCTATTGCGGTGATCTTCATTTTAAATCTAGGGCTAAGAGCACGCAGGGTTTTTCTAACCAATTTTTCATCCGACATCGGTTCGCCCAGTGAATAGGATTCATTTGCTAGATCTTGAATTCAAACGTTGAATTCAGCGATTGATTCATCCTCTTTCATGACAAGAGCTTCGAACTTGGTTGTCAAGTATTGAAACTTCTGTTCTCAAACCTTGGTTGTTCCTTCATATGCAAAAACTAGGATATCCCATGCGGATTTGGCAGTCGTGCATGTGTTGATTAGTATGAATACATTTTTTTCAACACCATCAAAGATAAAATTCAGGGCTCGAGAGTTTCCCAGTAAATCTTCGTCTTCGTTATCAGTCCAGTCTTTCTATAGTTTCGGGCCGATGGGGTTACCATCACTATCACTGAGTTGTGGGGCACTCCAACCCTTGATTACAGCCTTCCATGTTTTATTGTCAAGAGACTTCATGAAGGCACACATACGGGCCTTCCAATAGCCGTAGTTCCTCTCATCTAGAACTAGTGGTCGGTTAATAGATCCTCCTTTTCTGGTATTGTCCATCTTGATGATCAAAATTTTTGACTGGGAACTCACCTAAAGCTGTAGGTGCCTCCTCTGATAACAATTAAAATTTTGATCAGATAGTTATGCAAGACGCCACACACAATGTTACGGTTAATGCTATAACACAATGTATGACAACTTGCGTAGATAAAGAAGGACAGTAAATATCAAACGTAATGAACAATGACATAACAAATTGTTTGCCCAGTTCGGTGCAACATCACCTACGTCTGGGGGCTCTCAGCATAGTGGAAAGGTTTCACTATGGGGTAATACGTCAAAACATACAAGTACCTATGATCATCACCAGATCTATACTTTATGCTACTATTACAAGTGCAAACCTATCTCATGGTCTCCCCCTGAATCCAAGACGCCGTCTTGATTCCACTCTTCGAGCAATCACCTTGCTCTATCAGTTCAAGTTGTCGTTGAACGTTTTGGTTGCGTGCAGTCTTCACTCACGCGATCAGTAAACCCTCAATCACCTAACTCTCAATAGTTAAGGTGATACACAATATCCTTAGCACAATCTACAACCTCTCAGCCCGCAAACCTTCATGTCTAAGAGCTCTGTAAATTATTTCTAGGAAACAATAAAAGACCCACGATTGCTAAGGGGGTAGCATGAGCTTTTATAGCTATCAATTATGAGTACTAACCCTAATGGGTTTCCTCTTTGTCACCGTCTTTCTTCTTTCTAGAATCGGAGACGCGCTGGAACTTTTACAAGTCCTAATTGTAGTCGTTCTTTATGAAGAGCAGGGACTTTCCTGATTTGCGTCGAACAGGATGTCAGCCGAGATGTCGTTAATAATGTCATCCAAGATGTTGCATACGATGTTTCTATATTCTTTATGACATCTATTCTAGTTCATTAAAAAATAAGCCAATCACCAAAAACGTCGTAACTACACTTTCATCGAATCTTGTGCAATCCTTCATAACCAAAAGGCCCATATTCCTCACATACATGTTAGCAACTTATGGATTGACCCATTCCACCACACCAACACAAACCCAAATGCTACATTCAATGCACGAGTATCCGATTTATTAGTTGAATGCTTCTCACGTGTTGTTTTAGTTTGCCAGAAGTAACAAGTTCAACTACATGATTTTTTTACTGATGCTCGTGCAGAAAACTTTGTGATCCTTGAGTTAACAACTAGGTAGTTTTTTTATCTATGGAGTGAGCTTATTTCTTCGCATTCTCTCCCCTAGTGTATTTGTATTTCCCTTGTTCCCATTTCTATTTCTCATGACTTGAGTCTATCCCGAAATTGGCCTTTATATGATAATGTGTCATTGTGACTTTAGGCTTTTGATTTGAGGGATCTTTTTGTGACTTGTAGTGAAGAATGGTTTCTTTGTATAAGAGTTGTTGAGTTTTCTAAATATATCCCATCATCTAGACGTTAGGGATTGAATATTTGGAACACACTCTCAATCTCCCCCCTTTCTATGTTCGAGTTTGGGGATCAAGGAACATACTCAAAACACTATTTTTTTTTCTCTCAACACACTTCAACTCCTTGCTCAATTTTTCTTTCTCCCAACCCCTTTTGTTTACCCTTAAAACCATCACTAACCCTAACTCGGGATCACGTGCTAGTGTGCGAATACTCAAAATAGCTCAATCACTTGAAATTGACTCATGAAAAACTAACAATCATGCAATACTCCATTTTCACAATGAAATCATACCTCAAATTTCTCAAGTAATAACATTGCATCCAAAACCAACACAATCCAAAGGGCTTCACCACACGTCACTAACATGCATAGGAATTTTCGAAACAAGGCAATTGAATAAAAAATCCAACTACTAGCAAGTCAAATGTTTCAACAAGCAAGAAATTATCCCAAAGGTCTCAACCCTAAAAATGCAAGAAAAATTTATTCTTAAGCTACTCAAAAGCAACTAACAAAACCAAACTAAAGTGGATTTACAAAGATGGGGAAGGCGATACCTCATTCATTAGGAGCACGAATGCATGATAGGCTCCAATGGCCCTTGAGTTGCTCCCACTTCATCCTCATTCTTTCCATGTTGCTCGGCTCACATAAGACTTTTACCCACGCCTTGGGTAGCCATATCATTCTCAATGCGCTACAAGCACTAGAGTTACTCATCTTCTTCTTCTTCTTCTTCAGCCTAGCTTTCTTAGGCAAACTCCTAGTCATAAGAGGTTTAACGTCCATTTCCCCACATTGTTTGAAAATGGACAACCCCTTCACATCATAGCAAATAGAGATTGACATTTCCTTGGCTTTAGCTCCTTCCGGACCACTCTTAGCCCCAAGAGCCTCTAACTCATGTTCTACATGTTCAAGCTTACTCATTTCTACTTTCACCTTCTTGCACTTAGGGCTCGGCTTCTCATCGAGCGAGGACATTAGAAAAGTGAGCGACTCCTCCCCGATGGTCATTCTCAACTCTCCCCTCTCAACACTTACGCATGAGTCGGTCGTGGATATAAGGGTCTTCCTAAAATAAGATTCACCTCTTTGCTTGCTTTGTAGTTATGGAGTACGAAATCCGTGGGTACGATGAAATTTCCCACCTTCATTAGCACATTCTCCACAACACCTTTGGGATTCACCACCAAATTATCGGCAAGTCATATATCTAGCTTTGTCTCTTGGATAGCGGTCATTCCCAACTCTTCCTATAAGGCTAGAGGCATCACATTAACTCCGGCGCCTAGATCACATAGGGCTTTACGATGTGTAAAGCCTAAACCTATTGCCACAATAAAGCTTCCAGGGTCCTTTTCTTTCTTGGGAAGAGAATTTAACAATAAAGCACTTGCATCGGGGCTCATGCTCACCATATGACCTTCATGCGTTTTAATTCTCATTTTGCCGAGTTCATTGACAACTTCTTGTATCTCCGGTTTCCTCTCCACTTGTTTCATGAGTAGAGCATTAACTTCAACTTTCATCAAGTCTCGCAAGCAAACCCGAGCATTTATAGCATCCTTTCACTCTTTTATCATTTAGGGGAATTGAGGAATGAGTTTAGGCTTCCATGCTTCAACTATGGGCTCGTCCTCCACTACCCTCATTGGGCTACCCTTCGCTTCACTTTCCCCAAGAAAGATGGCACTTACTTGTCTCTTACCATTATCCCGAGGAACCTCGGTGTTACTAGGGAGAGTCCCCGACGGTCTTGGTGCACTTCCTAGATTCAATCGGGTCTCAATATTCTTGATCCTTTCTCGTAATTCTTCGTTGATAGCTATTTGAGTCTTCATAAATGCCATGCGTTTTTCTTTCAACGATTCATCTCCACCCACATAGAGGCGTGATTACTTTTCTCCCAATCGTAACTTCCCCGACCATTGTTGTTCGGACCATTATAGTTCCCCCCTTGTGGAGCACCTCCATAAACACTATCATAACCACCCCTTCCACATTGATTGTTGCTAGGTGGTGGACGATTGTTGTTATTGTTTCCATGCCCTTGATTACCACCACCGGGATAAGGCGATGGCGGCATTCGATCTTAGAATCCTCCATTTTGCCTTTGGTTCGGACCACCTCCGAACCCTCATTGTTTATTGTTGTAATCTATGCGTTGCCCATCAACTTGCGGGCCCAGCCCTTGTACTTGGCCTCCTTGCATCATCATTAGAAATGCATTCATCTTTTTCGACAAGCTCTTCAATGTCTCTTGGTCCTTACTACCATCAGAAAAATGAGGCCATTTTCCTCGAGTCTCTCTCTCCACCGTCGTTCCATTGATAACTATTGAGGGCGTATTTTTCCATGGTATCATACACTCTCTCCGGTGGCAATGATAAAATGCTTCACCTCCCCGGCGTTAACCGCCATTTGAGAAGCTTGGCTCAACCTGCCGAAAAATAACTTATTTAGCACCACATCATTAATTTGGTGATCGGGGAACTCTCTCAACATAGACATGAATCTTTCCCATGTCTTACCCAACATTTCACCATTCAATTGGGCATAGTTGTAAATATCCTTGCGCAACTCCATGCTCTTTCTTGGCGGCACATACTTTGCTAGAAAAAGGCACTATAGCTCCCCCCAATTATGCTTGTCTCTCGGATCTAGTGCCATATACCACTCCTTAATGAATCCCCCCTAGCGAAAACAGAAATAGCATACACTTCACCACCTCGATGGGTTAGCCTCCCGCCGTAATTTCCACACCTTGATCGAACATTCTAAGATGACAATGTCCCTCATCACCGGCCCCTTTGAATTGGGGGTTGGTTAGGAGAACACTAAGCATCATGGGCCGGAGCTCAAAATTGTGCATCCAGTACATTTGCTCTTCCCGTCCCCCGTATCTTGAAGGATAGGGACATTGAGGGTCTCTTCGCTCCTCATGAGGTTGTTGGTGAGGGCGAGAGGAGTGTTGAATTCGTCTTCTCGTTCATCCACAAAATCATCCTCTACTCGATCCATTCGAACATCAAATTATTCTCTACCACGCTCACTTTTCGCGTCATCTCGGGCCGCAAGACTCCCATGGTTACCTCTACTAGAAAATTGTGCTATTTCTACCATCTCTCGAGATTTCTTCTTCGATGCCTTATTTCTCCAACCAAGTGCTTCTATCTCGGGGTTGTACTAAAACTCCACTGCACCCGAAACTCGGGTCATGCACTAATCAAGGGTACCCTGCAAACCAACAAAAACACGTGTCAAACAACTTCAATACAAAAATCACACTTCCAAACGCAACTAATGCCGATAAATCCCCCATAATGGCGCCAACTTGTAGAGCCGAATTGTGTCGCGAGAACGACACAAATCAAGAACAAGTAATATAGGGTAAGTTGTTAAACCCCAGTAATTTCTTCGGGGATTAACAAAAGGATTGGTGTTGTTTATCGTGTGATTGTGTATTTGAGTTTGTTAACGAGTGTAAATCTATTCTCTAACTCTTTTTGGCGTTTTGTAAGATACGAGTAACAAATTCTATTCAACAGATTGTGATGTAAGCAATGTATTAAAAATCAAAAGAACTAACGCAGCAAGCTACAAAGGCTTAGGAGACTAACACATGTAATGCACTAGTGAAACCAATAATTGAGGCAAACATTTCAAGCAATTCAAGTGTTATGATATGTAACCTTCCTAATGTCCATTTCGTCACTCGACATTGAAATCAACATAAAGTGAGATGTTCACGACTCTCTCGAGCTCGATCCTAACTCATTTTGCAATAGGCTCGACGGTCATTTTGGTGAAGTGTAATCCTAGGATCGGTGAGGATTAGTCTATGTCTTAACATACTAAACTCGTTTCTCGACATTGCGTTTAGCCTAGTGATACATCGTTCTTTAGTCTCTTGAAAGGCCAAAAAGCGCTCTCGCTAAAGAGACTCTTTAATCGTCCAAGTACATTTATATTCTAGCTTTGCCGGGTCGAACACTAGGGGATCAACATGTGTGTCGCTTACCTAGTCGATTTGCGCTCTCTCTTAGATTTGATGGGGAAGGAAAAGTAAAGACGCAATTTTTTGGGGTTTGGAACTAAGAAATATTTAACTAGCAAACAACTAAATCACGCAAACTACGCTAGAGAACACTATGTTGGATGCAAATAAGTACAGCGAGGGGAATGAAAATCAAGGAACTAGCAACCACGGGTGCTAGACCGACGGCGATAAGCCAGTCCATAATCAATATTCATGCAAGCAAGAGACAATAGCAAGTGGTCTAAGTCTTAAGTACTCAATCCGCCTCTCGGGCTTGAATTAAGCCTTTCCTCGGGTTGGCTACCCTCTCGGGATCTTATTACCAACCGTTCAAAGCTTTAGAAACAACTATTTTCAAACCAAAGTATAGGGGATAGGCTCCAACACTTTGACTCTACTTAGTTCTACTCACAATCCGTCCTTTCGGACAAGTACATAAGCTCTAACATGGAAAATCACATACATACTACAAGTTTTCACTAATAGATATGTAAAATTATCACCAAGCATTTTATTTGGGGTGCCTCTCAATAGCGCATTTGCTTAACGTCGTTATCTCGACGGATCGACGGTCTACATCGCTCCTCTTAACTCAGTCGCCTCTCGGGCCGAGTGAGTGCAAAACACTCCACTCTAGAGACAATTGCAACTCAGCAATTGCAGATCTTGATCTCTTGAACATTAGGTTCTTCCGCTTCTCCCAGATCAAGATCGTTCTTTCGTAACCTCCTACTCCACTTGCTCTCCTCATTTATCTCTAAGCTTGGAGTCGTTAGAGGAATAGGAGAAGAATAGTGGACAACTCGCTTCTTAAACATTATAGGTACTTCTTCAAAATGAGGCTCAACGCTCTCTTCATGAGTTCCCACATCATCATCTAGCACAACGTAAGTTTCCACCCTCTTGCACACATCTTCAATGCCCACCTCGAGTTTCGCTTCAACCATGTCGCAAAATTCTTCATTAGTCCCGTGGAAGTCCAAGTCGAGATTAATGATTAGTGCGTCTGTACCTTGCCAAAGCACACCTCACACGTCTCGCTACATTCATTCATTTCATAACGTGGTGAGGAGGCTTCAAGGTTCTCCGGAAGAATCGAGACTTCTTTCTCGTCTTCCTTCTCGACCTTTAGAGGAGATTCGACTTCAATCACTCCTTGAGGCAATTGTGACTCTTGTTCGACCTCTTGAGGTAGTGGTGGCACTTCAGACACTTCATTCTTGATCTCTTGCGGAGATTCATCATCAAGTTGGTCTTCGAACCAACATATCTCATCTTCGGTCTCTTTAGCCAAATCTTGCACTTCGGCATTTTTCGGCTCTTCGACCATCATGCCACTTGGTGCCATGTCACCATCCCCCCATCGCTTCCTGCGTATTTTTTTCTTGGGCAAGATGATCTATATAGTTGCGAACCAACACTCCCACTCTTTCCAAATCTTGAGCTTGTTTATGAAGCATCGCCTCATTTTCCTTGTTTATGGCCTCTTGACTTCACATGAATGATATAAGAGTATCTCTTAATTCCGATGACTCCTCATGAGGAGAATGGTCTTGGGAATCATACTGATACTCCTGCATTCCATAGAACTCGTGGGAGGAATAATTATCTTGGTAGGAAACTTCATCATTGTGGTAATATTGGGGTCGTGGTTCTTCATGGTAAGATGGTAGAAGGTCATGTTTGGGTTGAAAATTTGGAGGTGGGTCTTGGTAGGCATAGCCATAGCGGGGCTCATGTCAATTGGGGTACTGGCTACAACCCTTTCTCGAAATAGCTCTCCCAATTACTTTTGTAACCACTGAAATTCTGATTCGTGGCAGGGACAAGATGTCGAACACAATGTTGTGACAATTGGTTCGACAACTTGTCTGATCACAGATAATGAATAGTAAATAACGGAACAGTAAACATAAGATACACAATATGTTTACCCAATTTGGTGACTCCGTACCTACGTCTGGGGGTACTCTGACAGTGGAAAGGTTTTTACTATTTGGTAGTCAATAGTACAACTTCAAGCATCAACTAGCTATCTCACAAGCTATTGTCCTAAGCTACTATAGATCTCACCGTGAACAACCTCGACCAAGGGCCTCTCCCCCGGTCTTTGAGATCCTCTCAACTCCACCCTTCGACCAAGCCTATGCTCGGCGTAGTTGTCTTCGACAATTTCTTCGTGAGACTTCAATCACGAACAAATACCCACAAATCACAAACACTCAAACCCTCAGGTTTTGATGTATGTGATTGACATCGTTCTTCTAAAGATCCAGTTTCTCAATCTGCCAACCTTGCACGGTTAATAGCTCTGAAATTAAGCACATAGAAGGTGTGTATTGCTATGGGGGTAGCACATGCTTTTATAGCAATTCTACATGCCTAATTGGTCTTCAACTCCAAATAAGAAATACAATTCCAAATAGGAATTCCTTTGCCACCTTGCATTATTGGCAAGTTGACAAGTTGGCATTGTTGAATTAATTTTCCTTGCTTACGTGTATTCTTCCAGCTGGACGTTGCCTGATCTTGTATTAACTCGTTTTCCCTTTGTCCCACATTTATGAAAATCAAACAGGAAAGATCGAAAATTTTCCCTATCCTGCGCGCGGTATGTCGCGCCAAATGTGTTGCAACATGTTGGCTGACATCTTGACCTTGCGCTAAAAAAATATGTCAACACTAATCGTAGCAACAATCTCCCCCTTTGGCAATTTTTTAGGCAAGCATAACTTCACAATCTTCACAGTAAACTTCTGGCAAGCAACGTCTCCAGCTAACACGATCATCTTCAGCCATCTTCATTAATGGCACATAGCGGAGCATTACTCTTTGTCCTTCATCTTCTTAAGTGGCACACAATACCCTAATCGATCACACACTCAATTCTCCTCGAATGATGTATGTCGAACACATGGTTCTTAACGAATAGTCTTGACATTAGACTAGGTTTCCTCTTCAGTGCCGTTACGCGTCTTCGAGTACTTTCGTAATTCCACAAGACTTGGGTTTCTTCTGTAGTGCAGTTACGTGTCTTCGAATACTTCTCAGCGACATATGTTGTACCACTTAGAATGACCTATATCTCCCCCTAATTGCCTCAAAAATGGCAAAGGGCAAATAGGATTGCACGACAATCGTGTAGGAGAGCAACATAAACACAGAAAGATGTCATTTCTAAAGTCAACACAGGTTTCGAGACATGTTACCATGATACCTCTCCCCCTGGTTTCTTTAATGTTATCTCCTTCTTGAGTTCAGCCATTACCTTCCCATGGACTGACTTTCTGGTCACTGAGCTTCCTGCAATCTTCTGATGTCTCCCCAGATAGTCTGACAATATCTTTAGCACACTTTTCCTTTAAAAAGCTTGGTTCTTATGGAGAGAGCACTAGGGCTTTTCCTGGTACATGGGTGGGGCGCAGAATAGAGTTCATGACAGGGACACGGTCTGTAGATATGATCTTCTTTCTTTCTAGGAAGTCATTGATTGCACTAGTGGAGAAATCGAAACAATGCCCTCGCACACACACTTTTCTGAACTCGCGGTCTACAAGATCATCACAGGCAGCAGACAGGTTTATCATAAACTCTTTCACCAGGGAGGGTTATAGTGTAGTGATATTTGAGACTGTCTTGAGCAGCTGTAATAATTCTGGAACGCATTAGGGTTTCCTTACCCGTTTACGATCTTGGTTTCCCAATTTCTTATCGCCGAATATCTTTTCAGAATCTCTATCAGGGCATGTAGCTTTCCAGAATCATAACACAATCAAGACTTTCCAAAAGTCTCAAAAACAGATGGAGATCCTCCAGATTCCTAATCGCAGTCGATCTTCATATTTAGGAAATTTTTCAAAAACTGCGATGCAAAAGTTGTTGAACAAGATGTTGTGACATCACATTTGACATCTTTCCTGACCATATGCTTGACATATTTCCCAGTATCTCATATGGTTTTTTGCTTGCTTGGCTCCATCTTAGAACTCCATCCTCTATGTGGAAAGACACATTGTCCGTAGAAACAGCAGGAACATTCTTTGGTGGCTTCTGGCCTGCCACTGATTTCTTGTTTTCATGAGAGAGGGGCACCACAAGATCTTCTTTTTTCTCTTATGGTTCTCCTTCCTCTTTAGGAGTATATGATACATCAACAATAGGCACAACAACCATCTTCTTCTTCTTGTTCTTTTCCTCGATAGGATTCACAACTTCCTCTTCGTGCAACAAAGCTTGTAGATCATGAACCCGGAGATTGGGAAACAGATTAGGAAGAGTCACCTCCCTCAGAGTTACCATTTTTATTCCCCTCACCAACTTCATTTTCTTCAGCTTTATTTTCTTGGAGAAGTAGAAGCATCCGCATCAGCACGAACAAGATCTGTACATACAAATTTTCTGAGAAAGAGGGTCTCGATGGTCTTCTTGAACACGCTGATCTCCTTACTAAGCTTCTCTCCCAACATTCTCTTAATTTCTCTCTTCTCAGCCAAAATCTTTTTCAGAATCGTAGTCTCCTCGTTTTGAGGCGTATTTGTCTCATCGTTATGACTTAGCTCCTCAGCCTCAGCGAAAGTAACAAGGGATGTTGGAACATCCTGCATACCATCTTGCACTTCCCCAATCTCAGGTAGAGACTCATCAAGTGTAGATGAAATTTTGGGAAGAATCTTTGCGGCTTCGGCTTCTTCATCTCGTAACTCAAATGCTTCAGTGATATAGTCTTCATCATTGGACATCAAAACCACAAGTTCCTCAGGTGCAACTTCGTCATGCTTTGCTCGAGCGACTTTCTAATTTTTGTTTTTGTTTTTGGAACAAGACTGAAACGGGCTTGGATAAAGTGGACCCGGATTTGATTTTGTGGACCCTAGATGGTCTGTTGGAGATAGAGAGTAAACCAAATCAACAAAAACTCTCCCTTCTTTCCTTGATGTTCTTACTCCAAGCAGCAAAGTCCAAAGGAGAACCTTAGACTTTCAAATTGATCTGCATCCAACGCCTTTGTGAAGATGTCCGCCAGTTGTTTCTCTGTGGGGAGATACTCAAGCTTTATTTTCTTGCCCTCTACAAGCTCTTGGATGAAGTGGTGCCCAATAGCTATGTGCTTTGTTTTGCTATGTTGCACAAGTTTCTTCGAGATGTTGATGACACTGATGTTGTCACAGTACAATGTCATGACATCTTGCTTGACATTATACTCTGCAAGCATCTGCTTCATTCATAACAGTTGAGTGCATCTACTTCTGGAGACAATATATTCGGACTCAGCAGTAGATGGAGCAACACAGTTTTGCTGCTTGCTGAACCATTAAACCAAATTATTGTAAAAGCATCCACCCGAGGTGCTTCTTTGATCAGATGCGCTTTCAACCCAGTGGATGGCGCAATATCCAACAAGTGTAGATGATGTATCAAACGAATATAGTAGACATAGCTCAGTTGTTCCTGATATGTACCTCATACTTCTTTCTGCTTGAGCTAGGTGACTTGTCTTTGGATTGGCTTGACAGCGAGGACAGATTCCCACTTGATCATCCTTGGTGAGCTTTACATGTGTAGGAATCAGAGTTTTCTTGTGGGAAGATTTCTCCAAACCAAACTTCTTCATAATGGTCTTGACATTCTTGCTTTGAGAAATACAAATTCCACCTTTTATCTGTTTGATCTGGAATCCTATAAATTAGGTCAGCTCACCTACCATGCTCCTCTCTGAAAGGGATCACCATGGGTTCCAATCAATAATTTCATGCATCGGAGCTTTATGTAACCATGGTGATCGAAATAAAACTTGATCTTAATGAAAAATTTAGCATGTTTATGAACTTTATAATCTGAAAAATTACCTTTGTATAATCGATTAAAACACAAGATGGTGTTTCTCTATTGAGTCCACCCAAGCACAACAATCACCGAAAATGATTTTCTCTCAACCTCTTGCTAATGATGTTTTTGAGAAGTGTTGACAAAGAAAACAATGGTGGAAGAGCTATAGGAGGGCCGACCAAATGAAGAAGGAAAGGAGGAAGAAGATGCCAAAATTATGGGAAAATAAAGGAAATGAAATAATGTGTAATTATGTGATTTAATTATCAAAATATCTGATTTTAAATTAAGATAAAATAATTACACATATCACCCCTTTAAATTCATAATTGCACTCTTGCCCTTTCATGAATTGAAACCTTAAATGGGCTTCAAGCCCGTTTAACTAAATCCAAATTAAAACCCATAATATTGAGTTCTAATTCTTGTTTAGATAAACCGGTTCAATTTCCTCAATTTGATTTCTTCAACCGTCTAGTTAAAACCCTAGGCCAGAAATCAACCGAATTGTTTTCAATTTGACTAAACTGAAAACCGGATTCTCCCCATTTCCATCCATGCTTACTTGTCATGTATTGTGCTTAATGCGTGTGACCTTCTAGGCTCACGAGCAGTTGGCAGACTGGTAAAATTAGTATTTTACCCTTTCCATCATAAGTGGTCTCTAGGAAGACATTATGATTACCCAACGTTCGAGATTATCGATTATTCGACTTAACCTGTTATCGTACATGTCATTGTCCTTTTATCAAACCGATATCCAGATTGATCAATAGGCATAAAATCGTTATCCTAATTTATCAATCACTGTTTCTTGATATTTGAGATGACTGAAAACTGATACTAAGGTATCACCTGCACGGCCGTGCTATTCCTTTAGTCATACTCATCAAGTGGCCTAAACAGATATCTTTTTCATACCGAAGTATGAGTGATAAATCCCTCAGACGCCTTTCGAGTTCACTAATGCAATAAATTTCCAAGCCAATCGAAGCCGTTATAGCTACCCTTTTACAGATAACGTTAGACTAGGTCAAACTTAGGTATTCGTTACATAGTGTACACAAAGACTCCTTGGTCTTAGGATATAATGACAAGCTACTATCTGTGAGTATCTCATGACTGGATCTATGCAACATACTAACAATCGGGTTGTCCGATATCATTTACTTGATGGTATCTATGATATAACTCCGGCACGCACTTTGCCATGATTAGTAGAGCATGATCACAAGGAGTTAGTCTCATACTGATCGCTTCAGAAGAAGCTTAGCTCATTAGGGACTTTATCGAATGCAATTCTTTCTGATCTATAGTTCTACTATAAGTGGTTACACACATTATGACATAGATCAAATCACATTTGATATACTACTACAACACATTAGTAATATTATGCATTTTATTATGTAGAAGAATGATGTCCGTTACAATATAGATTAAGGAATGACATTGGACTAGGGCATAATCCTAACAATCTCCCACTTGCCCCTAGTTCCAACCTAAGTTCCAATCTACCCCCATAGACTTCATGTGTGCCTCATGCTTGGGCTGCGGTAAAGCCATCGTCAAGGGATCATCAACGTTGTCATCAGTCGGTACATAAGTAATCTCCACATCATCGTTATCGATATATTCTCTGATAATGTGATACTTCCTTTGTATGTGTTTAGTTCTGTTGTGGAATCTGGGCTCTTGAGCTAATGCTATGGCTCCCGTGTTGTCATACAACAAGCTTACCGGATCAGACGCTCGCGACATTACATCTAATCTGGTTAGAAAGCATCTAACCCATACGGCCTCCTTAGCTGCTTCTGCTGCAGCTATGTATTCAGCTCCTGTTGTAGAATTGACAGTTGTGGCTTCCTTGAAGCTCTTCCAGCTGAATGCTCCACCATGTAACATGAATACAAATCCTGCCTGAGATTTGAAATCATCAAGATCTGTCTGAAAACTAACATCAACATATCCTTTGACTGCTAGTTCTCCATCCTTCCCACCATACACTAGGAATGCGTCTTTAGTTCTCCTTAGATATTTAAGGATACTCTTGACAGCAATCCAGTGCTCCTGGCCTGGGTTAGATTGATATCTGCTGGTACAGCTTAATGCGAACGAGACATCTGTTCTCGTGCAAATCATGGCATACATGATGGATCCCACAGCCGAAGCATATGGGATCTTACTCATTTTGCTTAGCTCATCAGGAGTCTTAGGACTCTGTTGTTTGCTTAGTTTAATGCCATGCCGCATGGGTATGTATCCCTTCTTAGAATCAAGCATTGAGAATATTCTTTTAGGTCGATCTCTATAGATCTTGATGCCCAGAATGAAAGCAGCATCACCTAAGTCCTTCATCGAGCTAGAATGATTCGGATAGATTTGACCATAGCCACAGGTGAAAAAGTCTCGTCATAATCGATACCTTCGATCTGGCGATAACCTTTCGCAATCAGTCTAGCTTTATAGGTCCGAGGTTTTCCATCCGTGTCGGTCTTAAGTTTATACACCCATTTGAACCCGATGGGTTTTATCCCAGGGGTTTGATCCACCAATCACCATACTTGGTTGTCGGACATGGATTTCATTTCCTCATTCACGACGTGCTGCCATTTTTCGGAGTCTGGACTGGCCAAAGCTTGTCTGTAGGTTTCTGGATCATCCTGATCCACCAACATCAAGTTATTTTCTTCAGTGGCTAGAAAGCCATATCTGATAGGAGTTTGAGATCTCTCAGACCTTCTTGGATCCTCTGGAATAGGTGTGTGGATTGGTTCTTGATCAATGACCTCTTCTGGCTCTTGTATTTCTACATCCGACATAGTGGGTTGTTCCGTATCTTCTTGAATTTCTTTAAGATGCACGACACTCCCACTGGCACTTTTGGAAATAGATTCCTTTCCCAAAAATACCCCTCCTCGAGCAACAAAAACTTTATTCTCGCTAGGTTTGTAGAAATAGTACCCCCTTGTTTCCTTGGGGTACCCCACAAAGACACACTTATCTAGATTTGGGTTGGAGCTTATCGCACAGCAGACGCTTGACGTAAGCTTCACATCCCGAAATCTTAATGAAAGCTAATAAGGGTTTCTTCCCGTTCCATACTTCGTATAGAGTGTTTTCGACTGCCTTTGTAGGAGCCCGATTCAATATGAAAGCGGCCGTTTCTAGGGCATAGCCCCAGAAGGAGATAGGGAGGTCAGCCTGACTCATCATTGATCGAACCATGTCAAGCGGGGTCCGATTTCTTCGTTCGGATACACCATTCATTTGAGGTGTTCCAGGCGGAGTCAATTCAGAGAGGATCCCACACTCCTTTAAAATACTGTGAACTTTATGGTCCAAGTATTCACCGCCTCGGTCAGATCGAAGCGCCTTTATACTTTTACCAAGCTGGTTTTGTGCTTTGTTCAAGAATTCTTGGAACTTGTCAAAGGTTTCCGATTTATGTCTCATAAGATAGACATACCAGTATCTACTGAAGTCATCAGTAAATGTAACGAAGTAGTGAAAACCTCTTCTGGCCTGAGTGCTCATAGGTCCACACACATCGGAATGTATGAGACCTAATAAGTCACTAGCCCTTTCACCTAAACCGACAAAAGGTGCCTTTTTTCATTTTTCCCATAAGGCATGACTCGCATCTCTCAATTGAAGTGAATTCAAACGGAATTAGAAGTCCACACTTGTGAAATGTTGAGATGCGTTTTTGGCCTATATGGCCTAAACAGCATTGCCATATCACAGTCTGGTTTAAATCATCGGATTTAACCCTTTTGTTATTTATATTATAAATTGAACTAGTGTCAGTGTTTTGAATATTAAGAATATATAAACCACCAACCAATGAAGCATTGCAATAAAATATATTATTCTTAAAAATATTAAAAATTCCATTGTCAATAGAAAAACAATATGCTCCCTTGTCTAGCAAGGAAATAGAAATAATATTCCTGCGAAACGCGTGTACACAATGAACATTGTTCAATAATAAAACTAGCCCACTAGGCAAACGGAGACAAATGTTTCCTATTGCAGTTGTTAGGACTTGATTGCCGTCACCAACTCGTAGGTCTGCCTCGCCCCTGCCCACTTCTCTTCTACTTCCCATAGCCTGCACATTAACACAAATGTGAGATTCTGCACCAGTATCAAGTACCCAAGAATCTGGAGTAGATAAACTGAGATTTAGCTTAATAACAAAAATACCTGATCCTGAAGATGTGGAAGCTCCACTCTTCCTAAGAAACTGCTTGTGTTTCTTACAATCCTTCTTCCAGTGCCCTTGTCCTTTGCAATAGAAGCAGACGACATCCTTCATAGGATTCTTAACAGCCTTTGAAGCTGATGGACCCTTAGGTCGTCGAATCTTCCCCGATAGGTACATAGGGGATTTATCCTTGCCCAGGCTGGCTTTCTTGAAGCTCACTTGCTTGTTGACCATAAGAACCTCCTTGGACTTGCCCTTGAGATTCTTTTCAGCAGTCACGAGCATACCATGAAGCTCTGTCACAGTCTTATCCATGTCATACATATTGTAATTTTCACCGAAATCACGATATGTCTCTGGAAGTGAATGCAGCATAAAGTCTGCAGACATTTCCTTATCCACGGGATGACCGAGTCTGGTCAAGTTTTCCAAAAGACGTTTCATTTTAAGGACACGGGGACTGATAGGAGCTCCAACCTTCAGCTTGCAAGACATCAGTTCACTGAAAATGTCGTATCTTTTGACATGCGCTTTCTCTTCGAACATTTTTTCGATCTCTGCCATTAAGGCCTTGGGGTCATCAGAAATGTCCAAGAACTGCTTTTGCAAGTCAGGCACCATACTGCCCATCATGATGCACTGCACGTCGATCCGGTCGCTAAGGAATTTCTGGTAGGTATCCCTTAGCGCCCTTGCGGCGTTCAGCGCTGGCTCAGTAGGTGGTACCTGGGTAAGGATATAATCCTTACGTTCATGCTTGAGAACGAGTCTCAAGTTCCGGTCCCAATCGAGGAAGTTTACGCCGTTAAGCTTATCATGCTCGATTAGTGACCTAAGCACGCTGTTACCAGAATGATTCGTGGTTGCCATTTTATATCTACATAGTAAACAAATTTTAATCTGTATTAATTAAAATTGAAGTTGGAGATTTAGTTATAAAACACTTTCTGATTCTAACTTTAGAATCTGAACCATGATCCCATCATACTCTCAATTGAAGTGAACGGAGGCTCACTGCTCCAATTGAGAGCATCAAGGTAGGAATACATCCATCTACAAGACCATGTAGTTCCTGGCTAAAGTCTGTACTTGTAAGTACGTGGCATACCCTATACTGATACCCTAGGTCAGCCCTAGCTGACAATCGTAGACAAGTCTACCAAGCTTGAACTATGGATAGAACTAATGTGGCTACTACGCGGAGGCACACGCACCCACACAGAACTACCCATCTCATCCAGACTTTTTCTCTATGAATGTTACGCGGAGGCGTACCGACATCCATAGGGTCAAAGCCCTTTTGAGTTCCCAAACTTGGATGGTATCACGCTTGACTTGTAATTACTTGCGTTTAAGTGAATTATAATAGTCTGATTGCATATCGATACAATCTTAATCTGGAATCATCAATTGCAAATTCATGCAAAGATGATCCCATAGCAGGTTACATGCGAGTCTGATTAAATGTCGGTTTTTAATCTTTGCACGTGGGTGATAGCAAATCATACATGAACTTGTATGTTAAACTATCATACATTCATACATACAAATGTAACGGTAAATTTATTCACAACTAAGCCCATCTTAAGTTCATAAGAATCTAGCAATACTGATCCTTAAGACTTGGTCTTCAAGATCCAAACTTGCTCCATTCTTGTGAACTGCCACTGGCTTCGAGCCTCCTCCAATCCGAGTCTTCCTCTTGACTTGCTTCTTGTGTCGGTTTTCGTGATTACAAATTTAAATAAAATAAAATGAAATACAAATCACGACACGCATGCCGTATTTACTACAACCCAAAATTAAGCAACACGCAGGTTGCAAAACCGAAATTAAAATACAAGTCTAGAGGGCTTAGCTGTGCATCATGTGGAAAACATCATGTTATCAAAGATCATGTGAACATTCAACATGCTTATTAAACAACAAAATTTTCCAAATTTTATCATTCTTAAGTGTGGAAAAATTCTGGTTTATCGAAACTGGGCGGTTAAATCTAATAATTGAATTTTGAACCGGTTATCGCTGGTTTATCGAAACCGAACCAAATCTGAAAATTAAATTTTAGGGCTTTAAAAATTCTCGCGAACCGGCCGGTTCAGCTCGAATCTGGTCGAGCCGAACCGGCCCAACCGAGGTCTCCCGCGGAGGCAACCACAGTGACCCGCGAGGGCTGCCGTGGTCGCCCGCGAGGCTGACCGTGGTCGCCCACGGGAGCGACCATGGTCGCCCCTAGGGCAGACCCTGGTTGCCCGCGAGGCAACCATGGTGGCCAGTGAGGGCTCCCATGGTCGCCCGCGTGGGCAGACCGTGGTCACCCATGGCAGCGACCATGGTGGCCCGCGAGGGCTGCCATGGTCATCCGTAGGCGACCTGGTCGGCCCTTGGTACCGATCATGGTCTGCCCTAGGGCATTCCATGGTCCACCAAGGGTCTCGACCCTAGTTAGCCATGGCTAACCCGAAACATCCCAAAAAAATAATTTTCCAATTTTTTCAAAACTAATTAAATCTGAATTTTTTTCCAATTGCATGCATATTCAAGTGATGAACTGATGAACAAAAATAAAATTACAGATTTAAACATATTGAATAAATATCATAACAACCATCCTCTAATACCACTGAAAGGGATCACCATGGGTTCCAATCAATAATTTCATGCAGCGGAGCTTTATGTAACCATGGTGATCGAAATAAAACTTGATCTTAATGAAAAATTCAGCATGCTTATGAACTTTATAATCTGAAAAATTACCTTTGTATAATCGATCAAAACACAAGATAGTGTTTCTCTATCGAGTCCACACAAGCAAAATAATCACCGAAAATGATTTTCTCTCAACCTCTTGCTAATGATGTTTTTGAGAAGTGTCGACAAAGAAAACAATGGTGGAAGAGCTATAGTAGGGTTGGCCAAATGAGGAAGGAAAGGAGGAAGAAGATGCCAAAATTATGGGAAAATAAATGAAATGAAATAATGTGTAATAATGTGATTTAATTATCAAAAAATCTGATTTTAAATTCAAATAAAATAATTACACCCTTTAAATTCATAATTGCACTATTGCCCTTTCATGAATTGAAACCTCAAATGGGTTTCAAGCCCGTTTAATTAAATTCAAATTAAAACCCATAATATTGAGTTTTAATTCTGGTTTAGATAAACCGGTTCAATTTTCTCAATTTGATTTCTTCAACCGTCTGGTTAAAACCCTAGGCCAGAAATCAACCGAATCGTTTTCAATTTGACTGAACTAAAAAACGGAATCTCCCAATTTCCATCCATGCTTACTTGTCATGTGTTGTGCTTAATGCGTGTGACCCTCTAGGCTTACGAACAGTTGGCAGACTGGTAAAATTAGTATTTTACCCTTTCCATCATAAGTGGTCTCTAGCAAGACATTATGATTACCCAACGTTTGTGATTATCGATTATTCGACTTAACCTGTTATCGTACATGTCACTGTCCTTTTATCGTACATGCATTTTATTATGTAGAAGAATGATGTCCGTTACAATATAGATTAAGAAATTTCATTAGACTAGGGCACAATCCTAACAATCTCCCACTTGCCCCTAGTTCCAACCTAAGTTTGAATCTACTCCCATAGACTTCACATGTGCCTTATGCTTAGGCTGCGGTAAAGCCTTTGTCAAGGGATCGGCAACATTATCATGAGTCGGTACATAAGTAATCTCCACATCACCATTATTAATATACTCCCTGATAATCTGATACTTCCTCTGTATGTGTTTAGTTCCGTTGTGGAATCTGGGGTCTTAAGCTAATGCTATGGCCCCCGTGTTTTCACACAACAAGCTTACTAGATCAGACGCTCGCAGCATTACATCTAATCCGGTTAGAAAGCTTCTAACCCATACAGCTTCCTTAGCTGCTTCTGCTACAGCTATGTATTCAACTTCTGTTGTAGAATCGACAGTTGTGGCTTCCTTGAAGCTCTTCCAGCTGAATGCTCCACCATTTAACACGAACAAAAATCCTGCCTGAGATTTGAAATCATCAGGATCTGTCTGAAAACTAGCATCAACATATCCTTTGACTAGTAGTGCTCCATCTTTCCCACCATACACTAGGAATGCATCCTCAGATACTCGAGGATACTCTTGACAACAATCCAGTGCTCCTGGACTGGATTAGATTGATATCCTGCTGGCACAGCTTAGCGCGAATGAGACGTCCGGTCTTGTGCATATCATGGCATACATGATGGATCCTACAGCCGGAGCATATGGGATCTTACTCATCCTGCTCAACTCATCAGGAGTACTAAGACTCTATTGCTTGCTGAGCTTAATGCCATGCCGCATGAGTATGTATCCCTTCTTAGAATCAAGCATTGAGAATCTTCTCAACACCTTATCTGTGTAAGTGCGCTGACTTAGACCCAATATCCTTTTGGGACGATCTCGGTAGATCTTGATGCCCAAAATGAAAGTAGCATCACCTAAGTCCTTCATCGAGAAGCATTTCGATAACCAAGCTTTAACCTCAAGCAAGGTTGGGATGTCATTCCGATGATCAATATGTCATCGACATATAGCACTAGGAATACAATATTACTCCCACTCGCTTTCTTATATACGCAAGGCTCACTTTCGTTTTTGATAAAGCCAAATTCCCTTACAGCTTCATCAAAACGAAGGTTCCAACTCTGTGAAGCTTGCTTTAATTCATAAATGTATCTAAGCAGTTTACTAATTTTCTAGGATTCTGGAGATCAACAAAACCCTCAGGCTGTGTCATATACACATCCTCTGTTAAGTTCCCGTTACGGAAGGCGGTTTTGACATCCATCTGCCATATCTCATAGTCGTAGAATGCTGCTATGACTAGAATAATTCGGATAGATTTGACCATAGCTACTTGTGAGAAGGTTTCGTCATAATCGATACCTTCGATCTAGCGATAACCTTTCACAACCAATCTAGATTTATAGATCTGAAGTTTTTCATCCATGTCGGTCTTAAGTTTATAGACCCATTTACAACCGATGGGTTTTATCCTAGGGGTTTTATCTACCAAGCACTAGACTTGGTTGTCATACATGGATTTCATTTCCTCATTCATAGCGTTCTGCCATTTTTCGGAGTCTGGACTGGCCAAAGCTTGTCTGAAGGTTTCTGGATCATCCTGATCCACCAATATCAAGTCATTTCCCTCAGTGGCTAGAAAGCCATATCTGATGGGAACTTGACGAGATCTCTCGGACCTTTTTAGACCCTCTGAATTAGGTGTAGGGATTGGCTCTTGATCAACAATCATTTCTGGCTTCTGTATTTCCACATCTTGCATAGTAGGGTGTTCCGTATCACCTTGAATGTCTTTAAGATGCACGACACTCCCACTAGCACTTTTGGAAATAAACTCCTTTTCCAAAAGTACCCCTCCTCGAGCAACAAAAACTTTATTCTCGCTGGGTTTGTAGAAATAGTACCCCATTGTTTCCTTGGGTACCCCACAAACACACACTTATCTGATTTGGGTTCGAGCTTATTGTCTAGCAAACGCTTGACATAGCTTCACATCCCCAAATCTTAAGGAAAGCTAATAAGGGTTTCTTCCCGTTCCATACTTCGTATGGAATGCTTTCCACTACCTTTGTAGGAGCCCGATTCAAAATGAATGCGGCCGTCTCTAGGGCATAGCCCCAGAAGGAGATAGGGAGGTCATCCTGACTCATCATTGACCGAACAATGTTAAGCAAGGTCTCATTTCTCCATTCAAATACACCATTCATCTGAGGTGTTCTTGGCAGAGTCAATTCAGAGAGGATCTCACACTCCTTTAAATGACTGTGAAACTCTTGGTCCAAGTACTCACCACCTCGGTCAGATCGAAGCGCTTTTATACTTTTTCCAAGCTGGTTTTGTGCTTCGTTCTGGAACTCTTTGAACTTGTCAAAAGTTTCCGACTTATGTCTCATAAGATAGACATACCTGTATCTACTGAAGCCATCAGTAAATGTAACAAAGTAGTGAAAACCCCTTCTGGCCTGAGTGCTCATAGGTCCACACACATCGAAATGTATGAGACCTAATAAATCACTAGGCCTTTCACCTAAACCGTCAAAAGGTGCCTTTGTCATCTTGCCCATAACGCATGACTCGCATCCCTCAATTGAAGTGAATTCAAACAGACTTAAAAGTCCACACTTGTGAAGTGTTGAGATGCGTTTATGGCCTATGTGGCCTAAACGGCAGTACCATATCACAGTCTGGTTTAAATCATCGGATTTAAGCCTTTTGTTACTTATGTTATAGATTGAGTTTGTGTCGGTGTTTTGATTATTAAGAATATATAAACCACCAACCAATGATACATAGCAATAAAAAATATCATTCTTGAAAATATTGAATACTCTGTTATCAATAGAAAAACAATATCCTTCCTTATCAAGCAAGGAAATAGAAATAATATTCCTGCGAAACGTAGGTACGCAATGCACATTGTTTATTAACAAAACTAACCCACTGGGAAAACTGAGACTAATGTTTTCTACTGCAATTGTGGAGACTTGATTACCATCATCAACTCGTAGGTCCACCTCGCCCCTTAGAAACTGCTTGTGTTTCTTGCAATCCTTTTTCCAGTGCCCCTGCCCTTGGCAATAGAAGCAGACGACATCCTTCTTAGGATTCTCAACAGCCTTGGTAGCTGCGGGACCCTTTGGTTGTCGAATCTTCCCCGTTAGGTGCATAGGGCCTTATCCTTGCACATGCTGGCTTTCTTGAAGCTCACTTGCTTGTTGACCATAAGAACCTCCTTGGACTTGCCCTTGAGATTCTTTTCAACAGTCACGAGCATACCATGGAGCTTTGTCACAGTCTTGTCCAAGTCGTGCATATTGTAATTTCCAACGAAATCACGATATGTCTCTGAAAGTGAGTGTAGCACAAAGTCTGCAGACATTTCCTTATCCACAGCATGACCGAGTCTGGTCAAGTGTTCCAAAAGATGTTCCATCTTAAGGTCATGGGGACTGACAGGAGCTCCAACCATCAGCTTGCAGGACATCAGTTCACTGAAAGTGTCGTATCTTTCGACACGCGCTTTCTCTTTGAACATTTTCTCGATCTCTGCTATTAAGGCTTTGGGATCATCAGAAATGTCCAAGAACTTCTTCTGCAAGTCAGGCACCATACTGCCCATCATAATGCACTGCACGTCGATCCGGTCGCTAAGGAACTTCTGGTATGTATCCCTTAGCACCCTTGTGGCGTTAGTCCTGGCTCAGCAGGTGGTTCCTTGGTATGGATATAATCCTTACATTCGTGCTTGAAAATTAGTCTCAAGTTCCGGTCCCAATCAAGGAAGTTAACGCCGTTAAGTTTATCCTGCTCGATTAGCGACCTAAGCACGCTGTTACCAGAATGATTCGTGTTTGCCATTTAATCTACACAATAAACAAAATTTTAATCTGTATTAATTAGAATTAAAGTTGAAGATTTAGTTATAAAACACTTGTCTGATTTTAACATTAGTATCTGAACCATGATCCTATCATACCCTCAATTGAAGTGAACGGATGCTCACTGCTCCAATTGAGAGCATCAAGGTAGGAATACATCCATCTACAAGACCATATAGTTCATGGCTAGGGTTTGTACTTAAAAGTACATGGCATACCCTATACTGACACCCTAGGTCAGCCCTAGCTGACAATCGTAGACAAGTCTACCAAGCTTGAACTATGGACAGAACTAATGTGGCTACTACGCGGAGGCACACACACCCTCATTGAACTGCCCATCTCATCCAGACTTTTTCTCTATGAATGTTACGCGGAGGCGTACCGACATCCATAGGCTCAAAGCCCTTTTGAGTGCCCAAACTTGGATGGTATCACACGTGAGCTGTAATTAATTGCGTTTAAGTGAATTATTACTGTCTTTAATCTTCTTCTTAAGGATGATCCCTTAGCCAGTTACAAGAAAGTCTGATTAAATACCGGTTTTTTAATCTTCGCATGTGGGTGGTAGCTAAATATACATAATCATGTATATAAAAACTATCATACATTCATACATATTCAACATACAAATGTAAGAGTAAAACATGCATAGCTAAGCCCTTCCTAGGTTCCTAGGATTCTAGCAAAACTGATCCTAAAGACTTGATCTTCAAGATCAAGACTTGCTCCATCCCTGTGGACTCCCACTGGCTCCAAGTCTCCTCTAGACATCGATTCTCCCTCTTGACTTGTATTTTGCGTCGGTCTTCATAATTACTAATTTAATAAAATAAAATAAATACAAATCACGACACGCAGGTCGTATTTACTACAACCCAAAACTAAGCAACACGCATGTTGCAAAATTGAAATTTGAAAACATACAAGTCTAGAGGGCTTAGCTATACATCATGTGGAAAACAACATGTTTTGAAAGATCATGTGATCACTCATCATGCTTATCAAACAACAAATTTATTCCAAATTTTATCTTTCCTAAGTTTCAAAAAATTCCGGTTTATCGAAACCGGACAGTTTAAATTAATTAATTGAATTAGAACTAGTTCACGCTGGTTTATCGAAACCGAACCGAATATGAAAATTTAAGATTTTAGGGCTTCAAAATATTCTCGCGAATCAGCCGGTTTAGCTCGAATCTGGTCGAGCAGAACCGGCCCGACCGAGGTCGCCCGCGGAGGCAACAATGGTGGCCCGCGAGGGCTGCCATGGTCGCCCACGGAAGCAACCATGGTGGCCCGCGAAGGCTGCCATGGTCGCCCCTTGGGCAGACCCTGGTTGCCGGCGAGGCAACCATGGTGGCCCGCGAGGGCAGACCTTGGTCGCCCGTGGCAGTGACCGTGGAGGCCCGCAAGGGCTGCAATGGTCGCCCACAAGCGACCTTGTCGGCCCTTTGTGCCGACCATGGTCGGCCCTAGGGCTTTCCATGGTCCACCAAGGGTCTCGACCCTGGTTAGCCATGGCTCGGCCATGGCTAACCCTAAAAAGCCCCAAAATAATTTTTTTTTCAATTTTTCAAATCAATTAAAAATATGATTTTTTTTTTCAATTTTCTTGCTTATTAAAAACCGATAAACATATCAACAATTAAAGCGAAAAATCAGATCTATACATGCTCAAATTAAACACAAAACAATCATGCTCTGATACCACTGAAGGATTATCATGGGTTCCAAGGAATTTAATTTCATGCAGCGGATTGAAATTAACCATGAGAATCGAGAAAAAGACAAGAACTTATTGCTAAAATTTCTGCATTCAAAAATAATTTATAGATTTGAAAATTTTACCTTGATAAATCGATTAAACACAAAAATATGTGTTTCTCTAGGTAGTCCACACAAGCACAACAGCTTGATGAGGTTTCTACACACACTCTTGCTAGCGTTGTGTGAAGAATCGAACAAATCAACAATGGAGGAGTAAGAGGGGAGGGTCGGCCAAAGGAGAGAGAGAGGATGAGAGTGCCGAAAATATTGCTTAGGGTTGTTGGAAAATAATCGTGTAATTTTTTAAAATTTGATTTTTTTAATCTTCTTTATAATTACACAATAAACCTCTTAAAACCCTTAATTGCACTTAAGTCTCGTTCTTAATTAAAACCAAGAATGCACTTTAAGCCCACTTAGCTAAAACCTAATTAAAACCCATTTAATTGAATTCTAATTATATGGTTTAGCTAAACCGGTCCAATCTCTCTAACTTGATTTCTTCAACCGTCTGGTTTATAAACCTAGGCCAGAAATCAACCGAATCGTTTTCAATTTGACTAAATTAAAAAGCGGATTCTCCCAATAGCCATCCAAGCTTGTTTGTCACATATTGTACTTAAAGTGTGTGACCCTCTAGGCTCACGACCCGTTGGCAGACTTGTAAAATTACTATTTTACCCTTTCTATCATAAGTGGCCTCTAGCAAGACATTATAATTACCTAACGTCCACGATTATCGATTGTTTGACTTAACCTGGTATCGTACATGTCACTTTCCTTTTATCAAACCGATATCCAGATTGATCAATATGCATAGAACCGTCATCCTAATTTATCAATCACTGTTTCTTGATATCTTAGATGACTGAAAACTGATACTAAGGTATCACATGTATGGCCATACTATTCCTTCATGTCATACTCATCAAGTGGTCTAAGCGGATATCTTTCTCGTACCGGAGTATGAGTGATAATCTCCTCAGACGTCTTTCGAGTTCCCTAATGCAATTAATAACCAAGCCAATCAAAGCCGTTATGGCCACCCTTTTACAGGTAACGTTAGACTAGGTCAAACTTAGATATTCATTAAACAGTGCACACAAAGACTCCTTGATCTTAGGATATAATGACAAGCTACGATCTATGAGTATCTCATGACGGTATCTATGTTGCATACTCGCAATCGGGTCGTCCGATATCATCGACCTGATGATATCTATGACATAACTCCGACACATACTTTGCCATGATCAGTAGAGCATGATCACAAGGAGTTGGTCTCATTGTAATCACTTCTTATAGAAGCTTAGCTGATCAAGGACCCATCGAATGTAATTCTTTCTAATCTACAACTCTACTACTAGTGGTTATACACTTAATGACATAGATCAAATCAAACTCGATATATTACTACAACACATTAGTAATATAATGCCTTTGATTAGACTCCTTCCTGAATTGCAACCCTAACTTCATCCTATGTGCACTCAGTACTAGGATCTTCGTCCACCTTTTTGGACAAATCAGATGCCTCAAGAACATACTTCTGGCCCTTTTGACAAACATTAGAACCGACCTCTTCGGTTGGAAAAATAGTTCTAAAAGGTAACACCTTTAACACCTCCCTAGGTATTTCATCACCTAGGGCCCTCGATAATTGAATCTTGAACAGGGGATGTACCAGAAACTCCCGATTTAGGGTTTTGAGAAGAAGGAGATACAAAGATACCTTACATGTGGTCGATTGGAGTCTCCACAAGTGTTGCTTGTTTTGTAGCAGCCTTTGTCTCAACAACTGGACCTCGGATGGCTCTGAGATTGTAGTGCCCTTCTTGGAACGCTTCGGACGGAGGCCTCGAACTTTGACCTGTGCTTGTTACTCTCTACATTCTTCTCTGAGCTTGATCGAGAAGGAGACACTGATTTTAGTCTCAGCGCCTTCTTCTTGGCGAAATTTGCTGCAACCCTTCCACTCCTCGTTCCCACCATGATTGAGAGAGAATTTGCAAAGGGAAGAATAACCACAGAACTACAAACTTTTTAGGAGAGAGGCCTGTTGGAGCAAAACAAAAGGTAAAATACAGAAAGAGGCAGTTGTAGAGTTTCTCAAATAATGGGACGAAGAATATAGGACAATATTTGAAAATCTTTTATGCATGCTTTTGTTTTCCTTTTCGATGTCTTCTTAAGGTGTATCCTCTTAAGAGCTTTGAGTAATAAACGACCCATGATGCGATGTGGATCATATACATATTGATCCACAGCTCCCCTTCCTTTGGCATTAGGCTTTTGAGGAGGGCTCCACCGAGCAAAGCCCTAAGGAGGAGCGTAGGCTTTCGAACCAAGCTGTATCGAGAGCCTTAGTAAATATATCTGCTAGTTGCCTTTCTGTGGGGATATATTCAAGTTGAATCTTCTTCTCTTCAACTAGATCTCTGATGAAGTGATGTCGAATGTATATGTGTTTAGTCTTGCTATGTTGTACTGGATTCTTGGATATATTGATCGCACTGACATTGTCACAAAACAATGTCATGACATCTTGCTGGACATCATACTGTGACAACATCATTTTCATCCATAATAGTTGGGTACAACTACTTCCAGCAGCTATGTATTCAGACTCAGTCGTGTAGAGGGCTACACAATTCTGCTTCTTGCTAAACCATATCTCACAATATCCCAGAAGATGTATCAAAAGAATATAATAAACCCATGTTAGCAGTTCCAGAGACATATCTCATAATTCTTTTAGCTTGAGACAAGTGACTAACCTTTGGATCAGCCTGATGTCTGGCACATACTCCCACTGAATATGTTATGTCATGTCGACTAACAGTGAGATATAGCAGGCTCCCAATAATGCTTCTGTATAGGCTATGATCTACTGACTTACTTCCTTCATCTTTGGACATCTTGGTTGTTTTAGTGATGGGTGTCCGTTTCTGCGAAGCCTTTTCCGCCCAAACTTTTTTACTAGATTCACTGCATATTTTAGGAAATAAAAATTTCATTCTCCATCTGCTTAATTTGAAACCCCAAGAAATAGTTTAATTCTCCCACCATGCTCATCTCAAACTCGGACTGCATATGTCCCACAAAATGTTCCACCTTCTTGGTAGACATCCCTCCAAATACAATATCATCTACATAAATTTGGCCTATCATGATATTGTGTCCTTCCTTCTTTACAAACAATGTTCGATTCACTTATCCCCTGACATATCCATTGTGCATAAGAAATTGAGTTGGTCTTTCATACTAGGCACGAGGAGCTTGTTTGAGCTCATATAAGGCTTACTTGAGTGTGTAGATGTGGCCTGAAGCGCTTGGATTGACGAACCCTTTAGGTTGGGCTACATACACTTCTTCATTTCGATAAACGTTTAGAAACGCGCTCTTCACATCCATCCGTTAGAGCTTGAATTGAAGGTGACAAGCAATCCCAACAATAGTCTTATAACTTCAAGCCTTGCTACTGGGCAAAAGTTTCTTCAAAATATATTCCTTCTACCTGAGTGTACCCTTGGGTAGGGGTGTTAAAAAAACCGAACAGATCAAAACCGACCGAACCGAACCGAAAGATGGTCGGTTCGGCTCTTGGTCGTTTCGGTTCAATTAACCAAAACCAATCAAAAACCAAACCGACCGACTCCGGTTCAAATTATAATGAATTCTCCGGTTTATGCTTCAATTTAGGGCGTTTTTCAATTGGATTTTTCTTTTTGGGCTTTATTAATTTTTTATTTTAGTTCGTGTAAAATTATTTTACATAATTCCTCTAAAAACCGATCAAAATCTAATCATTTTTCTCTTGATTTATGAATTTTTTTGGTTCTGTAGCTGATTTTCGGTTCAATTCAGTTCAAACCGAAAACTGACCGAATCGGTCGGTTCGGTTTCGGTTTAATTCCTTCAAGAACCGAACCGGTCGGTTCGGTTTGGTTTTGGTCAGTTCGGTTCAAAAACCGAACCATGAACACCCCTACCCTTGGGCCACCAATCATGTTTTATTACACGAGATGTTCCCAAGCTCATCTGTCTTATTCTTGAAGATCCACTTTGTGCCTATCACATTGACATTGTCATGTTTGGGGTACTAGCTCCCAAACTTCATTTCTTTTAAACTGGCTAATGCATGGCATTAGCCCAATATTCGTCATTGATAGCTTCTTGGACATTTTTGGGCTCAATATTAGACACGAAACAAACATTCCCAATCATTGGTCTGTAATTCACTGGTGCTTTTTGCCTAGTACGGCATCCGTCTTCAATGTTTCCAATTACTTCTTGTTTTGGATTATCCTTTTGTACCTTTCTAGAAGGGATTCTCTTATCTGGCACCAAGGTAGCGACAATGTCTGAACTGATGTCACTAACTTTGTATGCGACATCTGTCTTGACATCTTGCGGTTCAACATTCTCAGCGACATGTGGCACAACTGCTTCTTCACCACCGATATTCTCAAAGATAAGGTCGGTATTGTTTATGACCACATCGATAAATTCCATCATGGTTTTTGTACGTTTGTTGAATACTCGGTATGCTCTGCTATTTCGGGAATATCCCAGAAATATCCCTTTATCACTTTTCGGATCGAATTTCTGCCTTGGGTCCCTGTCTGCTAAGATGTAATATGTCGAGCCAAAGATACAAAAGTATTTGAGGTTGGGCTTTCTCCCCCTCTATATTTCATAAAATGTTGTGTTCGTACCTAGTCGAATACTCACTCTATTGTGAATATGGAAAGCAGTATTGAGCGCGTCAGCCCAAAAGTGTATAGGCAAATTTTTGGCGAGAAGCATGACTCTGGCCATCTACTAGAGAGTCATGTTCTTTCTTTCCACAATCCCATTTTGTTTAGTAGTGATTGGAGCCGAGAAATCATGGGCTATCCAATCTTCATCACAAAAATCAAAAAACTTGTTGTTTTCGAATTCCTTGCCATGATCACTACGGAGTCAGACAATCTTGCCAATCTTTTCCCCTTTTTCTCGACGTATTCTGTTACATAAGGCTTTGAAAACAGAAAATGTGTCTGACTTTTCTCGAATGAATTCTACCCATGCATATTCGGAGTAGTCATCAACACACACTAAGACATATCATCTTTCTCCCAAGCTTTCTACTTGCATGGGACCCATTAAATCAATATGGAGTTGTTCCAGAACTTGAGACGTAGTACAGTGTTGCAACCTTGTGTGAGACATTTTGACTTGCTTCCCGATCTGGCATTCACCACATACCCATCCTTTAGTTATTTTAAGTGAATGGACTCCCGTTATGGCTTGCTCATATGTGACTTTCTTCATGCTTTTCAGATTTAAGTGACCAAGACGTCGGTGCCATAGTTGAGCTTCATCAGCTTTGTAGAGCATGCATGTTGGCCTTGTACCACTTGGAGTGCATGTCCATAGATAGCAGTTATCTCTGGATCCACTACCCTGCATGAGCTCGACTTGATTGTCTGTGACCACAGAACACTTGTTACGAGTAAAGTTAACTATTAAATCAAGATCACATAATTGACTAATGCTTAAGATACTAGCAGTTAGCCCTTCCACTAGTAAGGCCTCCTTCAAGCATGAAACACCTGGGAGTTTGAGTTGACCTTTCCCGATTATTCTGGCTTTGACTCCATCGCCAAAAGTTACATGTCCTATAAAACATGGTTTAATGTTGACCAGCAGGCTCTTATCCCCTGTCATGTGTCTTGAACAGCCACTATCAAAGTACCAGTCCTTTCCTGTGGAAGCAGACAAGGTAGTGTAAGCAATGTTAGCTCGACAGGATACATTTTTTACCTTCCACACTAGTTTGGGAGATTTACTTCCTTGATACGAGGGAGATTTGGACTGAGCATGTATCTTCCCATACAGTTGGTAGTAATATGGTCGAATATGGCCTTTTTGTCAGCAAAAGTGACACACCCATCGACTTTGGAGAGAAGGAAAACCAGAATGGGTCTCTTGATGATTCTGATTTCGTTCTTGATTATATTGTTGATGTTGTCGTTGCACATGTTGCTTATGAGAATGTTGTTACACATGATGCTGCAGATAATGTTCTTGACCTTTTTTCAGCAAATGATGTTGTTGACCTTGTTGTGCTCCAGATGTTTGGGATATTTGATTCGACATAGGATGTTTATTCTTTTGAGGAACAAACACCGTTTGGGATGTAGATGTCTCTAAAGTGTAGCCAAGTCCCTGCATGTTTTTGGCAGGTTATCCTATAGAGAGAAGAGTGTCTAGCCTGTCCGTATTTGGATTCAACATTCTTACTGACTTTATCATCCGATCGATTTCACCATTTTGTCTTCTGTAAGAGTTAGGATAGTGTCTCTATGCTTTTCAAGAATTTTTGATTCCTCAATTTGTTGAGTGAACAGCTGTTTGTACACATCGTTCATAGCATCATCTGACAATAGTTCTGATTCATCAATAGCAAATGTCTTATTAGAGAACTATTTTCTTAGTATTTTGACCATACTTCAAAATACTTCATACTCTTCCGTATCGAAGTAGCGAATTGGGCACCATCCACTCATGCATCCTCCATCAAACCAGAACTGGCAGTTCTCATCTTCCAAATAGGTACTGGTTCCACACTTGATTTTGGCCAATTTGTTATTGACCACTTTGTTAGACATGCTAGATCACAAGCTCTGAAAATACCTATTGCTTTTCCCTCCCTTATATCCGAGTTCCTAGTGCACCAACACCCCAGTATGTTGAAGACAACTGATAAGGCTGGAAAGCGTGGAGGAATGATTGTGGTGAGCCATATATTGTTTGAAGGAAAACATGCTCCTGATCTTGTCAGAAAAGAAGTCAAGCCGACTAAGGCGTCAACCAGTCGGGCTACTAGTGCTGATCCTCCAACAAAGACTACAAGCAGAAATGCAATAATGCTCGAAAGAGAAATATTTGTGCTTGACAAGGACATCACCAATCTGAAGATGGCGCTGAAGCACTTGTCCCAACGTAGATCCCACTGTGCTAACCTGCTGAAGACACTGCCTCCTCCAGACTCCGACAATAATGTTTCTTCCTCCTTACCAGACTCAACTGAAGACGATGAAGAAACTTCACAAGATATCTCTGCAACAGCTACTGAAGATGATACTACTAGTTCCAGCAGTAGTTCTGTTTGAATTTTTATTGCTTTATGGGTTCTCAAAACTGAACAACTTTAATTTGTAATTTGCACTGGACATGTTTCACTCATTTTCTCGACTGCTGATCGAGAATTTGTGTGAGTTAATTTTTTTGTGTTACTCCCTGTCCTATTGTTCAAATTTTTCTTTGGGATTTAGCTCTTTTTGAGTCATCAAGGAGGAGTAAGACCCGCATCGCGTGTGTGTCACAAGAAACGGTGCGTGAACAAGACTTGACAACCTCCGATGATTGATCAAGATAGCTGCAAGAAAAGTTGACGAAGAATGCTGACCTTAAAAATAGCCAAAGTGGGAGATTATAGTTACAACGTTTTTGATGATTGACTTATTTTTAAGGAACTAGAAATTATGTCATAAAAAATGTCGAAACATCGTATGCGAAATCTCGGCTGACATCTTGTTCGACGCAAATCAGGAAAGTTGTCTGCTTTCATAAAGTACGACTACAACAAGGATTATGAAGCTACAGCTGTATGTAAACGCAAACTGGAAATAAGGTAATGCCACATGTTTTCCAACGCGTCTCTGATTCTGGAAAGAAGAAAGACGGAGACAAAAAGGAAACCCAATAGGGTTAGTATACATGATCGAATGCTATAAAAGCTTAGGTTGCCCCCTTAGCAATCGTGTGGTCTTTTATTGTTTCCTAGCAATATTATACATAGTTCTTAGACGTGAAGGTTTGCGGGTTGAGAGGTTATATATTGTGCTGAGGATATTGTGTATTACAATAACTATTGAGAGTTAAGTGATTGAGAGTTTACTGATCGCGTGAGTGAAGACTGCACGCCACCAAAACGTTCAACGACAACTTGAACTGACAGAGCAAGGCGATTGCTCGAAGGGTGGAATCAAGACGGTGTCTTGGATTCGGGAGGAGACCCTAAGATAGGTTTACACTTGTAATAGTAGCATAAAGTATAGATTGTGTGATGATCATATGTACTTGTATGTTTTGATATATTACCATATAATGAAACATTTCCACTGGCAGAGAGCCCCTAGACGTATGTGATGTTGCACCGAACTGAGTAAACAATCTGGTGTGTCGTTGTTTATTATGTTTGATATTTACTACTCGTCTTTATCTACGCAAGTTGTCATACACTGTGTTATAGTATTATACATAACATTGTGTGTGGTATCTTGCATAACTACTTGATCAAAATTTCACTTCTAATACTGGGTTGGTTAAACTATTGGTTTTCACGATAATTTTGGGTTGATTTACAAATTATTAGTTAAAAGTGGCTATGGCATGAAACCGCAATAAATTGAAGGGTGCACACTAACATTGTTCAATTATTGAAACAATGGATAAATTTTCATTATTTGAATGTATAGTTGAGTCTTGCGGCTCACAACCATTTATTAGAGCAATAGAATTAAAGTTTATATTGGTCACCGAACAATAATAAAACTTGAGCATGCCAACAATAAATATAAAGGTGATGAAGGTCCTCATCGCAGTGAAGTATAAAATAGACTATATTGGTTGCGGCTATACTTCCTTCATCATCAAGACATGTCTTTTCAGTCCCGAAATGTGTATGTTCATGAAGTAATGCCTCCAGTTCACCGTCCGAACATCGAAGCCGAAGTCCCATGACTCTTCCATTGACATTTCTTCCATCAATTTCTGGGTGTTTTCATTGCCAAACCTGACAACACATTCATTAAATCAAATCCATTGAATGAGTCATCAAACAAGAATAAAAAATTAACGCAATAGAGGTATAGCTTTTATTTACCATCCTTTGTAGAACATGAATGGCTCGTACACCTTAGCCATGTGAACAATGTGGTCTGTTTTTTTCTTGCATAACTTCTCGACTCTGCGTCGAGCATTTGGATCCAGACCCGACAGTCCACTTTGCTCAACTATTTCCTTGGAAATGTAGGAAGCAAACTTGTCCGCTGAGCTGTAGAATTCCATATCAAAGATGGTAATTTGATCCCCTTTGTTGTCCAGGAGTGGAGAGGAAGCAAAATATTCGCGAGATAACTTGAAAACTTCACCAATGTAGAATGGATTGACGACAGATGATCCAACATGGTACACATTAAGCTCTGGCTTTGCTGCAATCCCATGTTTGGCCATGGCCGCTATTGTTGCATTCACAACCATATCCGCCGGTACCTATACAAAAAATAGTTGTTTTTAGTTTTAACTAAAGTCAAGATTATTGAGGACAACCATGCATGCGCTCCTTAGAAAGAACGTCATATTAAAGCTCACCTTTGAATAAAACACTACACTATTGAGTCTATAATCTAATATGTATATAAACAGTTACTTAAATCTGTAATCATTTGATGTAATAAGACTTTGGACGGACACGGGTACTTGGGATGGCACCCTCTCATTATCGGGTCGGGTGTTTCCCTTTTTATACCCTATCTAGGTCCGTTACCATGAGAGCTCAACCGTCGTCTTTGTCTTATCAACCATAGTAGTAACCAACCCACTATACTGGAAAAGTCTACGAAACCCGCCTCTAATATCAACGTTGAGGAAAACCAGATCTTGAAAAAAAAGAAGTCTATATACACACTATAGTTTACATTTGACTCATATACAAAAGATTAGACTACTAATTCTAGGAAAAATTCCACATAACCCTTTTTAACTATTACTGAGTTTCACTTAACCTTTTTTGACTTGAAAATCAACTCGTGAAATTTATAAGTTTTAAAAGGTTTCACTTTACACTTTTCAGTTAATTTCTTTTGAAAAAGCAGTTAACTTTTTTTTGTAAAATGACGAAAATACCATTGTATTAAAAAATGATTGAAAACGTTTTTTCAATAATGTTTTCATTGTGAAAAATAAAGAATATAATTATATTAGTAGTATAAATAATTTTTAAACAGCTTCTTGTAAAGAACTAAAAAATAATAATAAAATGAATTTTAAACATCATCTTTTAGAAAAAAATATTTATTTGAAAAATTTTAATGCTAAAATAATTTTATTCTTTTTTATAAAAAAATTGAAATTCAAATTCAAAATCATATTTATTTATTTATTTCATAAATTTTAATGCAATAGTATTTTTGTCATTTTAAAGAAAAGTTAACTGAAAGGGGTAACATGAAATTTTTTTCAAAATTAAGGGACTCCAAAAGTTGATTTTGAAGTTAATGGAAGTTAGGCAAAACTCGGTTATAGTTAAGCTAGGCTAGGTGGAATTTCCTCTTAGTTCTATAGTTTAACATGTATATATCAACTATTCTTTAACTCGTTAATCATTTGATGTGAAACTTTAGACTCACGTACGCACTTAAAAAATGGATAATATATTTTTTGGTAAAATAAAAAACAACATACAAACCATGTCAAGATGAGCATTAGGATCTCCACAGAAAGCAGGAAGTTGGCCTTTGCCATAAGATATGACCAAGGGATCAACCATCCTGTTTCCTTGTATCCATCCTGGGAATGGCTCTTTGTAAGTGCTTTCCACAACACTCGGACGGACGATAACAACGGGTACATCTCCTCTGGCCTCGTCTATTGCCATCTCCCCCATTGCCTTGGAGAACACATACGAATTTTGCCATCCGTACCTCTTTGCCCTGCCATGATCACATTATTACTTGGAAGTCATTTTTATGAAGTATCATAATTTATAACAAAAGAAAATGAAGAATCACCTTTCAAAACCGAGGTCTTTCATTGTCCGATTTGCTTCCTTTTCAGTTACAGAGTTGAGTACGGTGGAGGCCAATCTGAATTCCGCGTCCAAATCCAATCGGTCAACGGAGGCGACGAGCTTTTCTTGTGCTATACTTTGTCCCATCAAGAATGGCTTTTCTGGAACCACCCCTTCTCTTTCCCCGTTAACAAAAGCTGCATCCATCATGACTTAATATTCATTCATTCATAATCATTCTCACGTTGGTCACCACTTTTTAAATTTAATTTGTGAGGTCATAAACACATTGCCGGATGTGCTTAACGTTCTCCCATAATACGCTCACTTGGGGACTTCTGTCTCGCTCCGTTAAGAAAACTCGTGAAATAACCAAAATACTCTCGCAATTAATAATTGAACAAACGGTTTGGCTAGTTTGAGAATCAAATTTCAGCCAAACCGGTCTGGTTCGTCTGGTTTGAAGGTTTCTCTTCAATCTTCTACTCCGGCTAGGTACAAGAGAGGTGAACGGAGTGTTTTGAACTCGTTCAAGCCTTATGATGGTGCTCGAACCGGCGAGACATCGGAGATGAAGCCAACACAGAACGAGGAGGACAAGCTTCAAACAAGGCAAACCGAACCGATTTGACAAAAATTTGATTCTCAAACCGGCCAAACCATAGATCGAGATAAACCGCAAGTTCAATCTTTGATTGCGAGAGTATTTTGGTCATTTTAAATTTTTTTAAAAATAATCAACAGAGCAGGACAAAATTATGTGTTGGTGACCTCAGAAACAACTAAGAAAGTGTGTGTTTAAAACCGCTATAGTCCCTCTGGTAACAATTAATTTAAAAGTTAATATAAAGGGCAGTACCTGTTGATATGTGCAGGAAAACACAGAGCCTCTTGCATTTTTGGGCGAAGGTCATAAGGCGGACAGGTCCTCTTGTATTGGTGTTCAGGGCAACATCATACCTATACATACATACATAAACAAAATATCTTAGTTTACTATTACAGCTACAAATTAATACATATTTAAACTTAGACCAATTCATGAATTGCTACATGTGGGTCTCTTTTAAATCTTGTTAAAACATGATTACCAAAACACTATGGTAACATGGAGGAGATATATAATTAAGAAATGAAGAAGAACCTTTCATCAAATGTAGTGCTGCCTGCTGAGTTGACAATAACATCAATTTCTTTGGCTAAGTGATCAGTTACTTCAGCATCCATACCAAGATCAGGCTTGCTCATATCTCCCACCACCGGTATCAGTTTCCTCGTCATAAACTCCTCGTACGAGTTACCGTGTTTTTGTTTCAGGTATTTGAATACCTCCGACTCTATGATCTGATCATTTTTAAGTCATAAAAATAGACAATTAATATCAGATCATGAAATCCCCAAGTGGACACTCTATCAGTTTCAGTTTTAGACACACATGCACTTCCAGATGAGAGGTCGTACGAAATTATCAAATCATGAACATAATATTATATCATATTTTTAAAGAGGAATTTACATCTGTCTTGATTCTCTTCATCGCAGCTTCCTTATCTTTCGCCTTAATTAACAGATAAATCTTCCCCACATCTGGTACAGTTCGTAGCATCTTTTCCACTAGTACTGCAAATGTACATGTCAAATCAGTGTATGTGCCTCTAAAAATATTTACTTTATAGAAAGCGGCATTATTTTTGTTACGCGATAAAACTTAGTGGTATAATAAAATTGAAAAGTACATTTAGCTAAAAAGCCGGTGGCGCCAGTGACAAAATAGTTCTTGCGGAGGAGGAAGCTGACAATTCCGATCTGATCATGGCCGGTGAGAGGGGACATGGAAGTCGAGTCGATGGTGGACACTACATTTTGAGACAGAGAATGTTTGACCGGTGCAATATTAATCTTATCGGGCAACCTGGAAACAGTCGAAGACGGAGGCCTGAATCCAGGGTTCTGGCAATGGATTGTGAGACCAACAACAATTGGGTTTGTTGATACAATTGATGTTGGTAAGAACATTTTGGAGGAAGAGTAGTGCAACATTGTTAGTTATTGCTTCAACAATGAGCCAACTCTAAACCTACCAAATTATAAAGCTGGATATATGAGTGATTGTGTACGTAGGCAACACAATTTATATATATAGAGCCTTCGCCGCATGCAGAAATAAACAAATCCATTCACATCAATGATCAATTGCCTCATTAAATTAATGAAATAGTATACAGATTTGATTTTCTGGCATTATACTTTAATTAACCACCAAATTTTTTGTTTCTTGTGATTTTTATGCCTAATGCTAGTCACGTGAAGATGGGCCCTCATTTTGATACTAGTAGATCAAATACCACTATATTTATTAGGGGTAATTTTATATAATACCTAACTTTGCCTCATTTTCAAATTAGTACCTCAAGTTTGAAAAGTTTTCTGTCGATACCCTAAATTTAGTTAGTTGCAGATAAGTACTTAATCTGTTGCTGACATAATTGGGATGTGAAATGACCAAAATGCCCCTAATACTTATAATAATTATATTTTATTGAAACTTTTGAATGGAAAACTCTCTCATACTACCTCCGTTTCGGGCTCATGAAATATCAAATCGAAGAGAATCGGAAGATAAACAAATTTGAAGAATAATATTATTACTATGAGCTCGAAACGGAGGTCATATGAGAGAGTTATTAAATTCGATAGTTTCAATGTAATATTAATTATTATAAGCACTAGGGGCATTTTGGTCTTTTCACATTACAATTCTATTAGATTTAACATATTAGTTACTTATATGCAACAAATTAAACTTGAGGTACATGCAAAAAAACTTTTCAAACTTGAGCTACTGATTTGAAAATGAGGCAAAATTTGAGTACTGGTATGGAATTACCCCTATTTATTATATTATAATTATATTTCAATATTATGCTACTATTTCTACTTCTCTTTTATGTATTTTATATAATCATTCTCACTAATAAGTAATTAATAACACTCGCTTGGCTTGCTCAAGATTCAATACGTGTCTTATTGGGATCGGCACTGGAAGGAAACAGGGGCCCCTTGTGTTGATGGGTTGATCCGGTTAAACCCAATGAGCCGGCAGGATTTGAATTTCGCGATACTCATATTGATTGCAGGGTTGATCGAGGAAGCTGGTTTAAGTTAGTCTGCAGCAAGATCACGGGGTTTCTCCATCCGTATGAGTTGGAGGCTGTGGATCTACATGATGCTAACTGGTTTGAGCCGATTAGTCTCCGGAGTTATTAGATATGCATGTGTAAAGCATTCCGCAGCAAGATCACGGGGTTTCTCCACCCGTATGAGTTGGAGGCCGTGGCTCTACATGATGCTAAACGGGTCGAGCTGAACAACTTAAGAGGAATCATTAGCGAACGGTATTGAATACTATCCATTATTGGAACTCAAGTTCTTTGTTTTGCTTGTAATCAAATGGCTCACGAATTAGCCATGTTTGTTTTAACTAACAGTAGTTGTGATTATGGTGAGGGGTTTTCCCACCATCTGTAATCTTAGCTGTCTGGCTTGATGCCGGGTTAGTTGCTATTTAATTAATAAAATTTGTTTTTCCTTCAAAAAAATATATATATAATAAATATAAAAAAGTAACACTCGCCCTTATTTCCAACCTACCATCCCATGCCATATATTATATCATATAATTTTTTTAAGAAACATCTAACTTTATTACCCAAACAAGAATAGGTACATGTCAGAAAAAACAAACGACAAAATTTGGTGTGATTATAACCCAACCCGAACTCTCGAAATCAAGAAGCTGACAACAAACTTGGCTAGCATCACATCCAAACACGATTTAATAGCAATAAAATGTTGAACTAATAAGTTCATTTTTGCACGGCCTCCAACTCGATTGGATGGAGAAACCCCGTGATCCCACTAAAGAACGTTTTAAATCGGGTTTATCTAGGGGAAAAATCAACTCGAACAAGTTAACATCATGCAGAGTCACGACCCACACCTCTAATGGTGAGAGAAACTCAGTGATCCCACTGCAAAACATATTAAACAAGCTTCCTCGATCAGTCCTAATATAAATTTCCTTATTATAACGATCACAATCGATATATCTAGGGGAATCACAAATCTTTAACCATTCAAGTCCTTAAAGTTTGTCATGCTTACCAGGATCAACCCATCGACAACAGAGAACACTCGATCCCTCTCAGTACCGAGCCATCAAGCATTGATTGACCACTGGGAAAACAAACTAATTGAACTGGTTGAAAAGGCCAGCTCGACCAGGATCGACCTTTGTTGTCCAATATTGCACTCCTGATTCTCCACGGCCGCCGACCACAGACAAAACGCCTTTCGCAGGGTCGCCCAGAACGAACACTACATTCCCCTCCCCGATTTTGGTGAAAACCGACCACATCAAGAAATTTATGGGCTCACACCAACAATCACACACTCCACCTCCACTATCGAACACCTACCCCTCGCCGACCCCAAACGCCGCCGACCTCGGCCACCGACCGTGACCCTTGTCGCGAAACTAACCGCAACCTCCATGCCGACACAGACCACGCAAACCGCTCGCTAACCACACTACGTAAAATTCCAGCAACCCACCACTGGAACTTCTTCTCAGACCTCACCTCGCTGGTCGCGCCGGGTAACTCGTCAATTGATAGACAAAACCCTCAAAAGTTAGTTAGTTTCTATGTTATAATTTATAACTAAGTGAATCATTTGTACAATTTTGTCTCATTGATTATTGCTAGTTATTATTAGTGTAATTAACGAAATTTGTACACCCGCTGAAACCTCATTTTAGAATTGGTACCCCAAGTTTGAAATTTTTTTTCTCGATCCCCCAAGTTTAAAACGTTAACACTTTAGTCCAAATTCAGTTAAATCTAACATCAATACTGTTCATATCTTTTTTAATACCCAAAATGCCCCTGTTATAATTTATGTAGAGTATAATTATATTATAAATGTAAAATTACCATTGTACCCCTCATTTGCATAACAAAATTACCTTACGCTCAAGGGTAAATTAGTATTTTCAAAGAACAAAATAAAATTAAATGTAAGTAAAATTACTAAAATGGCCCCTTCTTCAACCTCCATCTCTCACTCTCTCTCTAGTTCATCAATAGAGTCACATCTTGCCTCTCACTCTACCCTCCCTCTACGGCTCAATTTGGACAGATTTCAAAATGTCAAAAAATGCAGATCTGAAATTCAAAATATTATAAATAAAGGGGTAATTACAGATCAGTACACCCGCCGAAACCTCATTCCAGGATTAGTACCCCAAGTTTGATTTTTCTGTTCTCGGTCCCTCAAGTTTAAAACATTAACACTTCAGTCTAAATTCTGTCAAATTTAACAGTAATACTGTTAATATTTTTTCTAATACCCAAAATGCCCCCGGATATAATTATTTCCAATCTATATAATTATTGGGATAAATGTGAAATGACATTTGTATCCTACTTGAATTAATATGCTAACTTTAGAGTTGAAGGGCATATTAGTCATTTTAAATCAACACAATTTAAATATAAAAACAATAAAAAATAAAAGTGAAATGACACTTTTAGCCCTCAAAGGCATTCTCTTCTTCCTTGCCTCTTTCCCTTCTTTCTCTTTCATCATTGTTTCTTTCTCACCTTTCTGCACCGAGACCCTGGAAGATGGATGACGACCCTATACGGATCTGTCACTTTGGGGGAGGCCCAGGGGTTGGAGGCTGCAAATCGGAGGTTGGAGATGGCGACTGGGAGTCACGGCCCCGTCGTACAAATCTTCGTCTGGCGTTCTAGCAGCAGCGGAGAGCTCGTGACCACCAGCTGCGATACGTCGACGCCGGAGACCGCGTTGTAAGCGACATGCCTCGGTTGTATGGGCGAAGCCATCGATTATGACATCGTTTCTGGGTAGCCCTTTTTGGAGGAAAGACGAGACTTTGTACATGAGCTCTGGCTTGGAGCCTTGGGTCGACTAGATCGAGAGCAAATCTTGTGCCAGGTTGCCCAGATTGCTCATATTTCTTCAGATTTACTCAAATTGTGAAATTGTTTATACTTGTTGAAATTGGTGTTTGTTTCTTGGATAATACAAAAATGGACCATAATAATTTAGGCAATTGGTATGAATTATATATAATGGACCATGATAATTCAGGCAATTAGCCGGCGAGCTCCGACAGTCGATTCGTCGGCGAGCACGAACGAGAGAGATTTGTCGGCGAGCACGAACGAGAGAAAGGGAGAGGGTGTGAGGATGAGGGCAAATATGACTTTTAACATGTTATTTTAATTATTTTATTTATCTGAAAGTACAATTTTGCCCTGAACTTTAGGTTTAATCTATTTTACAAATGAGTATAAATTTGTCATTTTAACTCATAAAATGTAGGGTGGGCATTTTGGTCATTTCAAAAGTAGAGCTGTTAGATTTAACTGAATTTGTACCAAAGTGTTAACGTTTTAAACTTGGGCAATCGAGAACAAAAAAATCAAACTTGGGGTACCAATTCTGAAATGAGGTTTCGGCGGGTGTACTGATCTGTAATTACCCCATAAATAAATTACATAACTACAATTTATAATACATAATCTGTTTCAAAACTGAACTATCAATTGGATGAGAGGGTTGACCTGGTAGTGAAGGATTGAAGGGTCGGGACCGTGGATGAACTGCCACCGCCGGTGAAGAGAATCGTCGACGAACCGCCCCCGCAGGTGAAGAGACCCGTCGACGAACCGCCACCGCCGGTGAAGAGACCCGTCGACGAACTGTCACTGCCAGTGAAGAGATCCATCGACGAACCGCCACCGAACCCACACCCACAATCTCTACCACCCATCACCATCGAACCCACACCAACAATCACTGCACCGACGGCGTACATGACCGCACCGACGAAGACCTACAACGGCGAAGACGACTTGCAGCGGCGACTAGTGGCGAGGAGGACCTGCAGTGGCGACCAACGGCGAGGAGAACCTGTAGTGGCGACCAGCGGCGAGGAGGACTCGCAGCGGCGAAGACGAGGAGGACTTGCAGCTGCGACCATCGGTGAAGACGACAAGCGGTTAGGCGCGACGGCGAGAAGGGAGACTGGATGGAGATGGAGAAGAAGAGTCTGTGTTGAGATGGAGATGGAGGCGCACATATATGAGATTCATTAGGCTTGAGTTAGAGAGAGTGTAGGTAGGGTTTGAGGGATATAATTGGTATTTCATAGGTTATTTAAATAAATAAATTTTTTATTTGTTTACTTGTAAAGACCATCTTGCCCTCAATATATCATTTAAGTTTATTATTCAATTAGGGGTAAAATGGTAATTTCATAATGATCTAAATAATTATATAATATTCCAAATTATACATCAAGGGTATTTTGGACTTTTTACAAACACATTCGTTAGATTTAAAAAAAATTTGACTTAAGTGTTAACGTTTTAAACCTGGGGGACTGAGAAAAAAAATTTTAAACTTGGGGAACTGATTCTGAAATGAGGTTTCGACGGGTGTACTGATCTATAATTACCCCTTATTATTAGTGTGATTAACGAAATTTGTTTTTTTTTCCCAAATAAAATGTGAACTTCAACGGTTAAACATTACAATGTTTGTAATGATGTCGAGGGTTCAATCTCAAAATTTTAAAAAAATAATTTTATATTGCTTAATTGTATATTGTAAGTAATAAAGAAATTGGACTTGTATTGAACTTGCTTAATTGTATAAAAGGGTAATTTATATTGTATAATTTCTTTTTATAAAATAGTGTTGATAATTGTTAACTAACTAACATTGATTATTGATTAAAAAACTAACATCGACTAACTTGATTGAAATATATATATATATACACACACACTCGGTTACAAACTCTCTCAGATTGTCAAATGTTCAAACTCTAATCTGACCATTCATTTTTACGCACGCAAGGATCAAGCGACACGTGGCAGAGCGATTAGCTGACCATGTTAATCACAAATAGACGGATAACTAAGGGCACGCTTGTTATTGGATCGCGCGTTTAAAGCGCGATCATTCAGCGATTTTGACTAAAAATAGGCGCATTGAACCACGATCACGCATTTAAAACGTGATCGTGAAATTAAAGTGCGATCATTCAGCGATTCACGCTAAAAATAGCGCATTTAAAGCGCGATCATTCAGCGATTCACACTAAAATAGTCTAGATATAATAATGTATAACATTATGTTATATATGGTACATCGACATGTTATACATAGACAGTATAACAATTATACACAACATCCTGAAGTGGGTAATTGTTTTATGCGCTGCTGAACATCATCTAACTACAGTGGTTATACAGTATATAACACCATGTTATACATGGTACACTACCATGTTCTACATAACTAGGCAGGAAGGCAGGCAGGCAGTCAGAAATAAATCTCTAAAGTAGTTAATTGTTTTATGTGCTACTGAACATTACTTATTTAAATTAGTTATATAGTACAATCCGACATGTTATACAGAGTACCTCGAAATGTTATACATAAACAAGAAAACAGATGCGAACTTGATTTATATACAGTTTGTCCCGAAAGAGAATTGATTACAAAAACATTAAAACCCAGAAAATGAGTAAAAAACATGCAGGAACGGTGGTCAGTCGATGTCTTCCTCGTCGTCATCGTCTTCTGCGCCTCAAATTTGTTGAAGATGAAAAAAAAACCTGGATCGGATCGAAACCGACTAAAAAAAAAACAAATCGGAAATCACGACAAATCAACAACACATATAATTGACTACAGATCTATCATGAAATCATGCTACTTACAGATAATTCTCAACCGCGTCGACGAAAACAAATCACACTTCTCGCCGTCTTTGAGTTGAAATCAAAATCGTTTTGATCGCGTTGTTATGAGAAGCCAACCCGTCGAAAACGGTATTAGGTATTCTCTGCGAAATGAGCCAAATATCTGTACCATCCGTTTGCGCCAGGTGTCGCTCCCACAATAAACGCGCGTCAATCCAATGATTTGATTAAAATTTGGACGTTTTGATATTTTTGGAGAGTTTGTAGCTGATATTACCCATATATCAAGAATTAATATACAATATTGTCTATAATAATTAACTAAAGACTAAACTATATTTTTTTACCTAACTTTAATAATTGGAGCTCTTATTGATTTAAATATATAAGAAAAATCAAATAAGATTAGCTCTTTTACCTAACTTGATGAGGAAATGGAACTTTCGCTCTTTTAAATATACATAAGAATTATAAAAGAAGTAAATGAACCAGAGTGATCAATACATCATTTTTATCATTTAATATCTGGATTGCTCATAGTAAGTAAATACTTAAAATGATGATCTCATCATCATCACAAAAAATGACATTATCCATCAACTTCTAACGTGAGGGTGAACGTTACCTAACAATTTGTATATGTTGGTGCGGACAGTAACTACCGGACAAATGTTCATTCCCACGATGTAATTTGCGTATGTAGGTAATAGGAACAAGAAAAAAATTTTAAGAGGAAAACAAGAGTCAGTCAATTACACCAACAAACACAAACAAAAGAATAATAGAAAGGGAAAATGACACTTTTATGCACATGAACATACATTTTTGACATTTTTATACTCTAACTTTTTTTTTCTCTTTTTTTCATACTTTATTTTTATTTTGGGACAACTTTCATCAGAAATTTCAAAATATCCAAAATACCCCTGAATTGAACCAAAATTAAATCTGTTTTAATTCTGGTTTAAATCGGGTTTAATTCTGGTCCAATTAAAGAGTGTGAAAAGACTAAATTGCCTCAACTATTCATCAAAATTTCAAAAGTATGCTACCCTTTCAACTATTCCTCTCCTCCTCCTCCTCCTCCACCACCCCTCCTCACCGGCGTTTCTCCGGCATCCATCGTCGGGGTTTCTCTGGCATGTGGGGAGCACGGTGGACCGACGAGGCCTCCAGAACACCTCCGTCAAGTTGTCCGTCTCGACCTCATCATCCTCGACCCCTCCTCGTCTTCTCCGGTGATTCTTCGCCGGAGCCGGCCATGGTTCTTCCTTTACAACCTCCACAACACAAAATGGCGAGCATCGACGAGGTGGGCAGCAGGTAGCGAGCATCGACGAGGTGGTCAATGGGCAGCGACCAAAAGGGTAGAATGCGGTGCTCCGACAATCGTCTCCGGTACAGAATGGCTGGAAAAGAGATAGAGGAAGAGAGGGAATGAGTTCAAGACTTTAAAATTTTCACTCGCCAAAAAGTGTGCCGGAACATATTTTCCGGCACACTTTCCGGCGAGTGAAAATTTTGGCACAACTTCGGTTATCTCCACCAACTCCAAGCACCAGGTATGAAGCCCAGCAGGTAAGCTCCGGCGATCGACGAGGTGCTCACGATGCTCTGTTTTGATGAAGTAAGAGGGTCCAATGGCATTCACTTGAGAATTTGATGAATAGTTGAGGGCAATTTCGTCTTTTCACACTCTTTAAAAAATTGGGCTGGTTCTCTCCATTAGAACAGGGGTAATTTTGGTATTTTGAGAACTTTAGGGGTAAATTGTCCAAAATGAAAGTCAAGTATGGAAAAAAGAGAAAAAAAAATTAGGGTATGAAAGTGTCAAAAGTGTATATTCAAGTGCACAGAAGTGTCATTTTCCCTAATAGAAATGACATGATAATTGATAACTTGCATTGCAATAAACCCGTTAAGGCAGTTCACTTACCATTGTGTAAGAAAGGATTGATTATCTTTTGATTAATGTAAAATTAGGTACATATACACATTCGTACATATTATAAAAGGAAATAAATCATACAAATTAATGGTCTAACTATTTACATAAATAACTTATTTGTTATATAATCGGGAATGACATCAAATGATGATGATTATATGCCATTCGTCAATACTCCCCCTCAAGTTGGAGCATGCAGGTTAGTAATGCCTAACTTGCGAATAAGTTCCTGGAATCGATCTCGTCCCAAGCCTTTAGTGAGGATATCGGAGAGCTGGTACTTGCTAGGGACTTGTCGGGGTTAAAGAACACTTGCTTGTAGTTGTTGGCGAACAAAGTGGCAATCTATCTCGATGTGTTTGGTGTGCTCATGAAATACTAGATTAGAGGCGATGTGAATGGTTGTGTGATTATCACAAAATAGGGGTACAGTGTCCGCCTGAGGAGCTTGGAGATCACAAAGCAATTGTCGGAGCCAAACTATCTCACGGCTCGTAGCGGCCATTGCCCGATATTCGGCCTTAGCTGAAGAACACGAGACAACGGTTTGATTTTTGGATCGCCAAGAGATTGGTGATGGTCCAAGAAATATGATATATCCAGTGGTGGACTTGCGGGTGTCTAGGCATCCCGCCCAGTCACCATCACAATAAGCCTGCAAGGAGAGAGAGTTCGTCGACGGTAAGAGGATGCCTTGACTGGGGCAACTCTTAACATATCGAAGAATATGGAAGGCGCGTCGAGGTGTGGCTCTCGGGGGTCATGCATAAATTGACTCAATATTCCCACTTTATAACTGATGCCGGGACGGGTGATTGTGAGGTATAACTGTCGACCAACAAGACGACGATATTGTCCACTATCTGAGCAAGGTGTACCCACTCCAACAGAAAGACGATGCTGATGTAGAAGAGGAAAGGATGATGGCTTACAGCCTATAAGATCGCTGTCAGAGAGGATGTCAAGTGTATATTTTCGTTGTGTGAGGACGATGCCAGATGGCTAACGGGCCACTTCAAGGCCAAGAAAATACTTTAGCTTACCCAAGTCTTTTATCTTGAACTGTCTATTTAAATGATCTTTGAGTTGTTGGATGCGTGAGGGATCTGTTCCTGTGACGATTACATCGTCAACATAGATGAGAACTGCAACGAAAGAGCCACGATCGGTGAAGGTAAATAGTGAGTGATCTGCTGCCGAAGCTCGACATCCGAGCGATATGATGGACTCACTGAACTTATGATACCAATTCTGAGATGCTTGCTTCAACCCATAGAGGAATTTGTGCAATCAGCATACACGATGCACCCCCTTCCGAGAGAAACCTTGTGGAATTTTCATGTAAACCTCTTCTTCCAAATCACCATGGAGAAAGACATTATTCACATCTAGTTGGTGGAGTGACCAATTTGGAGCTGCGGAAATGGCAAGCAAGCATCGAACGATGACTATTTTTGCAACTGGTGCAAATGTATCAGTGAAGTCGACCCATTCGACTTGAGTATATCCTTTAGCAACCAGACGAGCCTTATACCGCTCAATTCTCCCATCTGGTCGGTACTTAACTTTGTACACCCATTTGGAGTCTATGGCGTGCTTGCCTTGTGGTAAGGTAGTTAGGCTCCAAGTTTGATTTGTCTCAAGTGCGTTAATCTCCTGAGCCATGGCCTCACGCCAATGCTCTTATCTTACAGCCTGATGGAAACTACGTGGCTCATCTACATTTGGTATGGCCGCTAGAAATGCAGAGTGAGCAGGAGAAAAGAGATCGTAAGAAATATTTAGAGTGATGAGATGTACCGTCGAGTTTGTCAAATGAGAGGTAGAGCTCGAAATAGAGTCTAGTGTGATGAGGGAAGGCGGAAGAGTAGTCATAGCCTGTTAAACGCTTAGATACCATGTGTATGCCTTTTCCTGGAAGGGGCATCTCATTCTCAATTGCGAGTATGACTGCATGAGTCCCAATAGAAGATTGGTCATTCTCAACTGGGGGTATGACTGTAGTGGTCTCAACAGAAGGTTGGTCGATGGTTGTGCGTCAAACAAGTAGGGCTGCATTGTTGGAAAAGTAGGTGACATGGTAGTGCTCTCTGAATCCATACACCGATCACCCGGAAATATATTTTCCCAAAATTTGACATCTCTTGACGTAACAACCTCACGAGACTCCATATCGAATACACGATATCCCTTCTGTCCTTTCGGATATTCTATAAATATTCTAGGCCAAGGTCGTGGGGCAAACTTATCTCGTGTCTGTTGATGTACATAACAAAGACACCCAAAACTTCGTAAGTGATCATAAATTGGCTTTCTACAAAAAAAAGTACCTCATATGGAGTTCTATTGCCGATGACCTTGAGCGATGTTCGGTTGATTAAGTATGCAACAGTAAGAGCACAATCTCCCCAAAATTGGAGAGGGGGTTTAGCTTGGAATCGAAGTGCTCGCACAACCTCGAGCAAGTGACAGTGCTTTCTTTCAACTACACCATTTTGTTGGGGTGTTCCAGCACAACTTGTTTGAAATTCCATCCCAAATTCACCGTAGTGGGTTGTTAACTCATGGTGTTGGAACTCCTTTCCCCCATCTGTTCGTAAGCACTTCACACGCGTGTTAAATTGTCCCCGCACCCAATTAAAGAACTGTATTATGTGTTGTTTAACCTCTAATTTGTGCTTCATCAAGAAAACCCAAGTAGACCTACTATAATCGTCAACGACTGACAAAAAAAGATTGCAGCCAGAGAGTGATGGGGTATGGTAATAGCCCCAAATATCACAATGAATTAATTCAGATACATGTGTAGTCTTACTTACGCGGGATGGAAACACCAACCGAGTTTGTCGCGCCCTACAACATACATTACATACGCCCAACCCAACCTTAACAATTTTGAGCAATAAAATTGGAAATAAGGGCAACCGATCAACTGGAACATGACCTAAACGTCGATGCCATAATTGTGTGTCATTGTTCCCTTGCGCCATCAAGGCCTTCCCTTCTGTTGTGGGTTCCAAATAATACAAGTCATTTCGCATTCTACCCATACCAATCAACGCTCTCGACGATGAGTTTTGTATCACACAATATTTAGGATAAAATATCAACGCACAATTAAGGTCGCGCGTAATTTTACTGACCGGCATTAGTTTGAAACAGAATTGCGGGACTGCTAATACTTGTTTGAGACATAGTTTAGAGTCAATCGCCACTTGACCCACTGCATCAACAGGAGCGCTCTCTCCATTTGGCATTTCCACCGGCAGTGAGTGAGATGTCGACCACACGTGAGATAATAATTCTCTATCACATGCAATATGATTGGTAACACCTGAACCAATAATCCATGTTGAAGGGGTTTTGGGAAGATGTACCCGCAAAAGGGAGGCTCGTCGAGTTGGACCATCTCATGAAATGAGATTTCTAGGTCTCGGTAAGCTGACCCACATAATGCTTGAATTTTAGTTCAGTGGATTGAGAGTCAATATGCTGCAAAGTAGTAGCATGGTTGGAAGTGGGCTCATATATGTTGTTCAAGGCCCTTGATTAAGTTGATTGGGCTCAAAGTTTTGTTTTGGCCCAAGTAAATGTCTATCTCTTACTGTAGTAGTAATGAAAGGAGATGTGCCGCCACTCATCACAAATGGCTCCACGTGACGTGCCGAGGAGATCCGCGTTGCAACCAACATATATAGAAGGGGCACATACTTTGAGCCAAAAGGATCTCTGCGCCTCTGCCTGATGAGCAGCAAGTCATCCAAAACTCTGAATATTTGGGGGATTTTTGGCTGACAGATTTCTTGGGTCATGATGATTAAGAGGAATTGTCAGCAGTTTTAACCAGATTATACATACCTTCATAGAGAATCCCCTTTCGTCATGTGACCATATCAGTTTGTCAGGCCTTGAAATATTAGCAATGAATTGCTGAAGTAGGGATTGGAGCTCATTGAAGGATGAAATAAATTATAAAAAAATCTCAATCTCTTATTTTGTTAATGATACCAACAATGGAAGAGAATTGATCCGAGACAGATCGAAACAATTTGTCCACAAATGTATCCTCTGTCATCTTAGTTCCTATGGGTACAAATTTTATTCACAATACTCGTTAGCCCAAGTGAGAGACCACTTGCAGTTTCCATCTCATCCAAGACATGCTTGTCAAACTCTTGTTTGTGCACTGAGTATGTTGGCCTTTTTCACGCGCTCTTCTCTAATTCTCATTTCTATTAACGTGTTCCACTCTTCCATTGATATTTTCTTCTCAGAAATTGACATCATTACTGTGTTAGGAATCGCGTGAGAGATCATGCCTTGCACACATCAAAATTTTCATTTTTATTGCTCATACACTATTGTTGATGTCTGTCAACATTGAACCTTTGTTCCTGATGAGCTCCCCGTTGATCCTTTCTGCGGAGTTTCGTCACTTATTGATGGTCAACCACGCTCTAATACCAAATGTTATTTTAGAAACCAGAAAGCATAGAACAATTGATAAGGTGAGTTCGACATCCAGAAAATCTAATGTCTTCCTAGTTGCTTGTTTCTTATTATAGCATATAGAGAGAACTAAAAATATGAAAGAAAACATAGCATCCCTATTCTACAGCAGTTGCTTGCGAATCAAGCAAGCAAGCAAGCTGAATTATTCCTCCGAAAACAGGGGCAAGATTACATTAACATGGACATCCATGATCAGTCACACACAGAGATCATCAATGCTGGTTACTTCTTTAATCATCAACTCGAGATGAATGCTTCCTCAATTAAAATGCCTTGAATCAAGTGTAAACACATTTGCTGCCCAGAAAACAGTAACACATTCGGGGGCGCTAAGTTTCTTCATAAAACAACGGTGTAACTGTTTCATATTTTGTAGTATAAATAATAATGCTTGGTTATTTCGTACCCCGAAATCCTCAATAAAACTTCTTCTCCTCTTCTAGTCATTACATTGTCAGCGAATCACGTAAAATGTTTTCTTCTATTGCACAATTAGGATTCAGTGGTTGTTGCTTCCCCATTTTATCTTACAAAGGATTGGTGTAGTGGCAGTGGAATAAAAAAGGAGTTTGCCATTTTAGCACAAAACCAGAGCTGATGAGGGAATAGAGGTTTTGAGGAAGAAGTTACATAGGTTCCTGTTTGATCATTGATGGTTGTGACTTGTGACATGCATCATGACTTGTATGTTACAAGTTCAAATACTTGACCATTTCAAATCCATAAAAACTATCCTTCATTTTGTAGAAGATAAATAATAATCACTTGGAAATTAGATTAACATGACCGGAGAGAGGAACAAAGTTTCTATTTCTCATGCATACTACTGTCTGCTGCACATTGCATAACAAAACTGTGATAGATGAAGCAGAAAACAAAAAAAGAAAAGGCCACTAAACTCTTAATGGAAATCCAAAAATGTAACCATATATTTACTAGAAATGATAGTGAATGTTCAGTTTGTCAAGAAGTAGCTGCTGGTAGTGGTAGCCGATTCATCGCTTGCGGATTTGTGGGTGGGTATTTTCTGGGCAGCATTTCTTGCCATAGCCTTGAGCCCTTTACATGACTTCATGTGCTTGTGCAGTTTCTCTGGCTTGAATGATTTCCCACATTGCCTGAATCATCATTCATGTCTATCAGTATCTGTATATATATATCATAAGAAATAATTCAAATACAAAACAGCAACTACAAAATTGATTGGATCCTCTCATCTGAAAAGTTCTATTAAATTTGACGAGTCGGTCCAAAAGATCAAAACTATGAATCTCGTAAAAGTATGTTACTCACACAAATTTCACAAACCTCTGCGAGGTTGGGTTGACCTGATCACAAAAATCAATTGTTACCAAGGGTTGACCTTGGAACATAGCATTCATCATGCACCAGCCTTGAAATTGATTTAAGTTTTGAAAAAACAAATGTGGGTCACTTACGAACAAGTCGGTCCATGTACAGGCCTGTAACATTGTTTCTTCTGCACATTGGTCTGGCTCTGGCTCTCCTTCTGTGTACCATCATGGCTTCTCCTGCTCAAATTTCATGCACATACCGAATTTATTAACATATTAAAGTCACAAAATACAAAATTCTTTACGAATAAATTCGGAGAGAGTAATGACCTTGGATCTTCGATGTGGCTATGAGGATTCTGATTCCAACAAGTGCCGTAAACTCGAGCAGACCCTCCCAATTTCTCAGCCTTAGAAATCTGAGAGTCGGGTTGGTTATTGTTTCGCGTGACCAGCACCGACTCATTGGCGTCTATGGTGCCACAAGTCAGTAGGTTCCGAAACAGAGACGCTCTGACTCCGAAACCCGAGTAGCTCTTGCTCTTGGGGAAAGGGGATCGCGCAAATGTCCCGGGATGATCATCATCAACAACATCATCTTTATTGTTGTTGTTCTCACTCTTTTTCATGAGAACGGAGTACAAGGAAGGAGATGGAGAAATATTCAAACTGTTGTCTTGGTCGTCGTCGTGATCATTCAAAATCCTCTCATCTTTGGTTGAGTCGTCCGTCACCGACGATCTCTCCGACCCGAACGAGGCTGATTCAGGGGACGCCTCCGTTGGAGTCTGAAATTCTGATTTGTGCTCTTCTTGGGTTTGTTGTACGCTACAGCCTTTCTTGTCATTGTTTAACAAGTAATCTGTAGTCAAAAACCAAATTCAAAATCTTGATTACTTCACAAGAATAAATTCCCAAAATTTTAGCACTTTCAAATTCGTAATTAAACAAGTAATTAATTACCGAGTGAAGAAGGGACGATCTCGGATCCTTTGAGCACATATTCGTTGTCTGAGATTGGCGTGATCAAGTCATCTTCTAGCAAATCTTGCCACACATAACCGTTCTTGTACCTCCTTTAAAACATTAAATTATCAGGATATATATTTATGTTCATTTCAAGAAACAGTAAGATCGTGATCAGCACCTCTTATAGGACCAAGAAAAGGAGTCAGGCATGTCCTTGCCTCGCAGATCCGACAGCCACCTCTTCACATCTTAATCGATACAGAGAAAAATTAGCGAAATTATTTTCACGACTCGAGAGTGAAAACGGAGGAATTGAGCAAATACCACGAAGATAGACTCCATTTTTTTGGAGATGAGTGACGCGAAAGAGATGGGGTTGTTCAATACGACCGGTCCGACAAAGGAAATATATGATGTGCAGCCTCCGAAACTCTCCAACTCCGCCTTTAGCTTCCATTGCTCTGTATCTGCTACACACAAGCACCAACGAAGTCTATAAAATTTGATGAATCTTTGTTTCTCTCTGCCGGCAGGTCGAAATTAAGGGGACAAAAACAAAACCCTTTTAAAATACTATCATATTGAACTCTATGCAGGCCTAAGTACGCTACGGAACTACAAACCAATACAAAATTAAGCACTTTTAAGGATTGGAACAAAAAAGAATCATGGGTTTTCGAGATTACCTAAACCTTTTTTCAATTTTCAATTTGTTTCTTAAAGAGAGAGAAAGGTGAGTGGTGGAAGTGACAACATTGGATTTAAAAAGCCATGTATATTTTATAGCTAAGTACAGAGTGAAGGAGAAAATGGTGGAATCAGAGAAGGGCTTGATCTGGTTTCGCGCGATTTAACCAACTTGACCAAGAAAATCTAGGGAAGGTTTTGACCAAGATATTGTGATTCCAAGAAGCTGGATTTTGCTTACGAATATTTAGGATGCTCTCGATCCCATTATTTTTCTCTTATTTTCCGGCTTACCAAACAGTAGAACATTATATTCTCATATAGTTAATGGCATGAGAAAATGGTTGCAATCACAATCTTGTTGAGATTTTTAAAATCCGTGGAATTTTTGGGTCACATACACATTTCTTGGATTGAAGCAACGAACTCCAACAATAATATTTATAGAATTCAGAGGTTCAAAGAATAATTTAATAATATTTGTAATAATAATCAAATTTTCATTAAAGAAAGTGTGGGCGCAACAATGAGTTATTCCGGAAAGAGATTGATTGGATGGAGGACATGTAATAAATGGAGAATTTATATATTTTATAATATAAACTCAAATACATGTGAGAAATGTAAAGACGAATTCCTGAATGAACTTTTATATGGCTCATTCTATAATATATTTCTTGAAATTTGAACTCAAGGTCCAAAAATCAAGTACATGTAACTATCAAATTGACACCATGGCCATTTCTATAGATTAGTTATGACAGGAATGTTCATTTTCTAAAGCATAATTATTTTGGAATTTAGACATAATAAATCTAATATAATGAGTTTGAATTTGTAAGATTCACTGGTCAAAATTCATGGCGAATATTATATGGGTATATATAATAATTTACCGGCCTTCATGCGAAGCATATATAAAACATAAATTGACCACAGTCCTGACCCAGTTGCTATTTGGTGTTTCCTAAAAGCCAAGTACTCCGATGACTCCATGGTTTTATGAGCTGTGAAGCTTTTGGATATGCGTAAATGTTTCTTCTTATGAGTTCTTGCAAATCAAAATTGGTAAATAACTATGCACAAAGGATAATCAACATTACTCAATTACACATCACATTGAATATATAAGATCTTCATTAAATAAACATCTCACACCATATCTCAACCCGACCTTTGCCTCGACTTGGATCCCAAAAAAAATTGCCTGGATTCCACCCTGAGCGGTACAAAAATTTATTGTTCTCTAATACTTATCCTAAAATAAATTTTAATTTAAAAAAAATAAGTAATGACACTTTATTACATCTAACTATGACTGTGTCATATCTGAATAGTTAAGATAACAAATTGTGAAATAATTATAGTTAAGTGTAGTAAAATGTCATTTCCCTTTGAGCAAATGAGCGTACAAAAATTTATTGTTCACTGATACACATCCCAAAATAAATTTTAATTAGTAAAAATAAAAATGACACTCTATTACATCTAAGTATGACTGTTTCACATTTGGATACCCCAACTCATTTTTTAACTATTGCTTAATACCTTCTTACATTTTTGGGACATTTTGATGTTAAATGTTGTCCCAAAATAACATAGTTAGGTTTAGCAAAATGTTCCAAAATACAAGTTAGGTACTAAATAAATAGTTAAGATAACAAAATATGAAACAATCATAGTTAGGTGTAGTAAAATGTCATTTTCCTATTTCTGTACATCAAATATGGAGCAAACATGATCACCCAATCCCGATCGAGGAATTTGAATTTAGCTCCAATCTCCCAAGTACTTGTGCTCCGACGTGTCCTAATATGATAAGGGACTTCGAGTTTGAACTATTTGGGAATCCCTAAATAAATTATACAGCTCGTGACCCTTCAATATTATTTTGTTAATTTTTGTATGCTTATTAAAAAAAATGTATGTACTTAAATGTGTACGTGGTTAACTAGTTATTTTTATTGTATTTTTGACATTTAGATCTGGGTTCTCAGATCTGTTGTGGGGTCGATGGTGGTAGGACTCGAGGTGACTAGGTTGGGAAAACCTGGGGGCGGTGGCCTTGCTCCTAGCTTCGTCGCGGGCTGCTCCACCGGTGGCTCTCAGCGGTGGTCGGTTAGGCCTTGCCAGTGACTCGAGGCGGCGTCGTCGGTGAAGTATATGCTCGTTGAGGCTTCGCTAGCGTCCGAGAGCGTTCTCTGATCTGATGTGGAATCCATGGGGAGTGGTGGATCCCCCAATGACCTAAGGATGATCCAGTCCGCACAGAGCTTCGCGCCTCTCCACACCAGTAACGTGCCTTGGAGCAGCCCCTGTAGTGGTTTCGGGACTCAGGAAGGGATTTGGTAACTCGGGTTGGGCTGGATTCACTGCTGGGCGTCGATTTTCTTCTTAGATTGATGTTTTGCGCGAGTTGTGGTGTTAGTTTTTACTCACTCCTTAGCCTCTGGACTGTTCGAGTTTTGTTTTGGTGTTTGAAGGGTCACTTGTAGTTAGTACTGTTAGAGTTTTATTTGTTAAATTTGTTTAGTGTTATTGATGTTGTTTAGTGATGTGTTAGTAGTCTTGGTAGACTCTAATCTCCTTGGTCGATGCACTACCAGAGGAGGAAGCTGGGGGATAAAGATAAGAAGAATTGAGAATAAGTATTGTTTTATTTTTATTTAATTATATCAGTTGGATTAGTTTGGAAGCAATTGTAACATGATCAGGATAAGGATTAACCTTATTCCTTAGTTAGTTTGGGGACTGCTTCTCGGTTATAAATACCGGAAGAGGAAGATGAATAAAATATCGAATTTCATAAATCTTAAGTTACCTCAAAGAGATTCGGAGTTCTCTCTATAAGGAATTCCATGGCAGACATAGGCCGGAAGAAGAAGCTCGGTTCTCCGCCGAGCCTCTCCTGTTCCGAGTACACATGCCCTATCACCCGATCCCGACGAGGGGACTGTATCAATCTGGTACCATAGCCTAAAGTCATAGCGGGAACGCTCGAAGAAAGGCTTGATGACTTCATGAGAATGTACAGAGAAGATAAAGCGGCATCAAGAGCAAGGCAACAAGAAGTTGATGCAATACAACAGGCTTCGGAGAACAGGTGGGCAGATCTAGAAAATCAGGTTTGACAAATCTCGGAGAACCTAATTATGAGAAACCAGAGGGCAGTAACGAAGTTGGAAGCCAAGCCCCAGAGTGAATTATTCCAAACAATTCGGGAGGAATAGCCGGAGGAGGAGGAGCACGTCCGACCCGCGTGAAGTTCCCAAGATTCGACGGTAGCGAGGATCCGATAGTTTGGTTGAACCACTGTGAAGGATTTTTTCACCATCAACGTTTTCCATAAGAGGAGAAAGTATCATTCGCAGCTGTCCACATGGGTGCGGACGTACAATTATGGTACATGAAGTTGAACTGGGAACATCCACAAATATCGTGGACTATTTTCAGGCATTTTTGCAACATGAAATTTGGGTCTCAACTCAGAGGTAACCGTTTCGGAGCTCTGTCCAAGCTTCGACAGACCGCAAGCGTGGAAGAATACCAAAGACAATTTGAAAAATTGTCGGCACAGGTTCCCTTACTCTCTCCAGAACAAGAGGTGTCCCTTTTTATTAGTGGGTTGAGCGAAAGTATTGTGGAAGATGTCGAGATTCAGAGACCAACGGATTTGATGACAACAATGGGGTTAGCTCGGTTGTATGAACAAAGGCATGGAAAAAATCGAGCCGGAGTACCACCGGTTGGAAGAAGGAATCCAAAATGGGCAGCAAGAGGTCCATCTAAAGTTCCTTTCATGAAAAGAATTTCAAGAGCGGAACGAGCGGAAAGGATGGCAAAAGGTCTATGCTACTGTTGTGATGAAAAATTCGAACTGGGACACCGATGTAAGAAGTTGTTTTGGTTGGAAGCAATGGAAGAGGACGAGGACCACGAACCAGAGGAGAGCGAGCCGGAGATATCGCTCCATGCAATCTCTGGGGCTACCTCTCCCCAAACAATGAAGATCGAGGGCAAGATACGGAACCAGCGGGTTATAATTTTGGTGGATTCTGGATCCGCACATAGTTTCATTGACGAGGCCGTCACCCAAAAGCTCAGGGTACCAATGGAGTCAAGGTCGAACCTCCGCGTCACAGTAGCCAATGGAGAGCAACTCCGAAGCCCGGGGTTATGCCGAATGGTTCCGATTTGGTTAAGTACACATATCTTTCCCTTTGACTTATTTATCTTAACACTCTGTGGCTTTGGAGCAGTCTTAGGTGTGAATTGGTTGCGCAACTTGGGTGACATAAATTGGAGTTTTACAAGAATACAAATGGACTTTCAGTGGTCTGGTTAATGGGTGAAGCTGCAAGGCTTGACAGAGGACAAACTTAAACCAACAATAACATGTCTTCATGGGGGAGATGACCGAGAAAAACAATTGAGGTCCATCATCCATGACGCAGCACCCATCTTTGCAATGCCCGAAGGACTGCCGCCGACTCAGAGCTGCGATCATCGTATTCACCTCCAACCCGAAACCGGTCCCGTGGTGGTGAGGCTCTATAGGTATCCACATGGGCAGAAAGACGAAATCGAATGCATATGTAGAGATATGCTCCAACAAGGTATCATCCGGCAGATTCGGTCACCTTTCTCTTCCCTAGTGCTACTGGTACCTAAGGCGGACCAAACCTGGCGGTTTTGTGTGGACTACCGCGCTCTCAACGAGAAAACAATAAATGACAAATTTTCAATACCCGTCATCAATGAACTATTGGAAGAATCGCATGGAGCACGGTATTTTTCAAAACTTTACTTAAGGTCGGGCTACCATCAAGTTCGGATGCACTCACTGGATATTAAAAAGACGGCGTTCAGAACTCACCACGGAAACTTTGAATTTCTCGTAATGTCGTTTGGCCTAACAAATGCATCGTCTACTTTCCAAGCCCTGATGAATGACGTCTTTGAACAGTACCTCTGAAACTTCATTTTGGTATTCTTTGATGATATTCTCATCTGTAGCAAAACATGGGCCGACCATTTACATCATCCCCGAGTGGTTTTTTCTATTCTCACTCGTCACTCTTTTTTTTGAAGCAAAACAAGTGTTTGTTTGCCCAAAAATAGGTTGCATATCTCGGACACATAATTTCAGTTGAAGATGTAGAGGCTGATGCGGGCAAGGTTCGAGCCATGCAACAATGGCCACTCCCGGAAACACCGAAGGCATTAAGGGGGTTTCCCGGCCTCACTATCTAGTATCGCAAGTTCGTACAAAATTATGGGCTGATTGCGGCACCTTTGACGACCATGCTGAAGAAAAATTCTATTTTATGGATGCCTCAGTCCCGGGAGGCATTCAAGAAACTCAAGGCAACCATGGTGTCCACACCGGTATTAGGACTGGCGGATTTCCGCAGCCCGTTTATTGTGGAGTGCGACGCCTCTGATTCAGGGATAGGTGCAGTGTTACAACAAGAGGCCAAACCCATTGCCTACTTCATCAAGCCTTTTGCAATTCGCCATATAAAGTTGCCAGTGTACGAAAAGGAGCTGATCGGGTTGACTAAAGCTGTCCGGCACTGGCGGTCTTACTTATGGGGACGAGAATTTCTCATCCAAATTTATCACTTCAGTTTAGAATACTTGCTGGAACAACATATATCAACATCACTCCAACAGAGGTGGCTAACCAAGTTTTTGGGTTTCAATTTTAAAGTCGAGTATCGAGCGGGGCGTGAAAATATTGTAGCTGACGCTCTATCATGGCGAGATGAAGACCAAAGCCAGCTCGCAGCCGTATCCATGCCACAGGTGGAGATTTTGGCTCAATTAACAGCTGAGACAACCAACTTGACCGAATTGCAGGAGTTGCGCCGTCGGGTGGAGGAGGGTGAGCTACTGACAATGTGGGATATTCGTGAGGGGCTGATTTTGTTTAAAGGAAGAGCTTTTCTTCTCCCTGATTCACACCTTGTGCATGTGATCTTATCCGCTATTCATGACCGGCACCACGAGGGATACTAGAAAACGCTCAAGAGAGTGGCAGCTGATTTTTTTGGAAGGGCATGAAAGAGCCAGTTCGTGATTATGTTTCAGCATGCTTGGTTTGCCAAAGGAATAAGGCAGAGCATCTTCAACCCGCAGGACTACTCCAACCCTTGCCGGTCCCGACTCAGGTATGGGTCGATATTTCAATGGACTTCATCGACGACCTTCCGTGCTCGAAGGGGAAAACGATTTTATTCGTGGTGGTTGATCACTTTTCTAAATAGGCCCACTTTATTCCCATGTCTCATCCCTACTCTGCTATTTCAGTGGTTAGAGTTTCTTTTGATCAAGTGGTCAGGTTGCATAGGGTTTCTAGAAACGATTGTAAGTGACCGAGATGCAGTTTTCACAAGTACATTTTGGAAGGAGTTGTTCCGCCTCAATGGAACCGGGTTACACATGAGCACGACCTACCACCCACAAACTGATGGTCAGACGGAAGTAGTGAACCGAACAATGCAAATGTATCTAAGGTGTTTCACTAGTGATCATTCCCGCAAATGGTTGAATTGGATAGCTTGGGCAGAATATTGCTATAACTCCAGGCTACCATTCGACTTTAAAAATGTCTCCATTTGAGTTAGGTTATGGACGTACACCTCCAAGACTGTAAGCTATTGTCACAGGTCCGCGCGCGTGGAAGCGGTTGACTATGAGCTTCGGCAACGTGATGAGCGACTTCAAGAGTTACGAGAGCAGCTGCTACGGGCGCAAAAAGTGATGAAAGGCCGATATGATGGCTCCCACAGGGATGTTCAATTCGATATAGGGGACCAAGTATTGCTCCGCCTTCAACATTACAGAAAAGGGAGTGTGGCAACGAGGCGCGACAATAAACTAGCTCCAAAGTTCTATGGTCCGTTTCGAGTATTGCAGAAGGTCAGGCCGGTCGCATATCGCTTGGAGCTGCCGGACATAGCGCACATCCACCCGTCTTTCATGTGTCGGCCTTGAAGAAATTTCGAGGAGATGAGCAGCACGAACCATTGCTGCCAGTAGGAGGCCCAAAACCAGCTCTTAAATCTCCAATGACGATTCTGGAAGTACGAAAAGAACATAGACGTATCTAAATGCTAATTCATTGGTACAGTCTGTCTCCCACAGATGCATCATGAGAATGGGCCGAGGACCTCATTGTGGACTACCCGGACTTCGCGCTTTTGGTCAAATACTATTTGGAAGGGGAGGATGGTGTTAGGAGTCTTAGTATACTCCAATCTCCTTGGCCGAGGCACTGCCATAGGAGGAAGCTGAGGGATAAGGATAAGAAGGATTGAGGATAAGCATTGTTTTATTTTTATTTAATTATATTAGTTGGATTATTTTGGAAAAATTTGTAATATAATCAGGATGAGGATTAACCTGATTCCTTAATTAGTTTGGGGATTGCTTCTCGGTTATAAATAATAAAATATCGAATTTCATAAATCTTTAAGTTACCTCAAAAAGATCCGGAATTCTCTCTATAATGAACTTAATTGCGGGTATAGGTCAGAAGAAGAAGCTCGGTTCTCTGCCGAATTTCTCCCGTTCCGAATATACAGACCCTATCACCCGATCTCGACGAGGAGACCGTATCATGATAATAGTGTTTTGGTGGTCGAGTTGTTTCTGACATGATTGTTGGAGTTGTCCAGTAAAATTGAGTGTTTTATAACTATTTTGTTACTGTTTTTCATAAACAGTACTCAGTTGATACTTTTTTTTTTAGGAGTTAGTTTTCCGTGTTTGAATTTCTATGAAGGGGGTGTGTTTTCAGAAAATGATTGACATTAACTAAATAGACTTTAAACACGTGGTGTTCATTGGGTCTCACTCATCATCTCAATTTGGAAATTTCTAATCTAATAAACTTTTGATAATTGAGTGAAATCATTGTTAGTTTTCTCTGACTTGATTCTCTAAAGAAATTGAACACCATTTTAACCTTGTTAACTTTAAATTTATCATAAAAACCCATTATAATATTCTAAATAGGTCGAATTGAAAGAGCCTAAATATGAGAGATAAATGCAGATGGACATATACATAAATATATGAAACCAGAAAAGAAAAAAGATAGGACTTACATATATATTACAACCCAGATGAACGAAGCATCCTTATTAAGTTTCTCTCACCACCTGCTTTGTTAATTAATCTTTACAACCACAATCACATTAATATATGCTCACAAAGAGAGAGTTGAACATTGGTTTTAATGGTTAATTAATTGAGTAATAAGAGGAAATAAGATAGCGTAGACGTAGAGGCTTCCATGTTTGGTTGGATAATGGTGAAATTTCAGTATCTATCTCTCAAAACATATCGTATTATCCATGTTATATGTAATTAATAAGCACATATTTGTATGCGTGCCGTTTCAACCTAAACTTGCCAATTCCTTTAGAGGATCATCCATCATCTTGCCCGCTTATATATTGTTTATTCTATACTCACATTATCGTTTACTTTCACATTTATCTTAATGCTCTCCACTGACTCCACTCTCCACATATAGGGAAAAGACGGTTTAATCCCCCAACTAATCGCCCTTTCTCATTCAACTAAATATATATAAGTTTTTTTTCGGCTAATTAAGCTATTTTTGTATTAGGAATGAGTATAAAAACCCGTCAATCCGGCCCAACTCGTATGCTATAAGACCTAACCTGATGTGACACACATAGGAATGACAAAAAATCCGAACTTGACGGATACCTGATGAACCCACCCCGATCGAACGGGTGAAACCCAAATTTTTGCAGTTTCGGCTTTTTAGAATGAATATTTAAGCGGGTGCGGTTCGACCTGTATCCAATCTGATCTCAACCCGCACCCGTACGAATTAAAAAAAAGATTTATCTATTAATATTATGTAATAAAATTTATATTATTATTAATGTGAAAAACTTAAATCCTAATTACCCACTCATGCAAAAACCCCTAAATTAATGTAATATAACATTTATTTATATTATTATTTTTTTCTTGTGATAAAAAATTATTAATTAAATTCATATTTGAATTTTTGGGTCGGTTTTGAAAGAAAACATGTACCCGACAGATTTATTGCTGTTCGGGCCCGTACATTCACGGTGACCGGGTTTTTGTGGGTTGGATACTCGTTTGAAGCCGCCGGTGCGGGTTGGTCAAACCTGACACGTAATCATTCCTAGTGACACAGGCAAACATGTATGTATCCTGATTCTAGTTGGGCTCCGTGGCGGGTTGGACATCTAGAACCCAGCCCAACCTGCTACCAGCCAGACAATAACTCCCAATCCTAAAACATTGTCGCATGCCCAGCCAGCTTAGCCCAAATTAAATTAGCCCAGCCAGTGATGTATAATTGTTGTTTGGGTTTAACCATTATTTAAGTCTTTGACGACGGTTTTGCTTGGCTATATATATGTTTGCTGTTTCAGCCTTCAAAAGAGATAATAATTGAGTAGTAAACAATGCCTGGTGATTGTTGTAAAAGAAAGGAGATTCGAATGATGTTCTTGTTGAAGTTTAATCGTAAATGAAGTCCTAGATCAATACAAGGGGGACTCAAATATTCAATTACTTTCATGGTATCAGATAACCTACTTTTCTTACTTTCTCTCTCACCAAGCCGTCACTCCTCTTTTTATTATATTAGTTTTTTTTACAGAACCTAACATAGAACAGAGCATAAGTCCCTCTCTTTGCTCTGCTCTATGTTTTCCTCTTTAACTGATGTGACTCTTGACCTACCACACACACATCTCACAAACAAGAACCACAAGCCACGGTGCTCTTTTTATTTTTCAAGAATTGACACAAGTCCAATTTTATTTTTGCAGTCAAACCATATTTGATTTTTCTTCTAATGGGTGATTCTCGCTTTCTCCATCCTGCTCTTACGGTGACAAATATCCGGCAAGCAATACCGATTACACTGGAAATGGACAAAGGACTTTATTCCTCTTGGTAGGATCTTTTCAAAATACATTGCAGAGTGTTTGATGCACTACATCACATCCTCCCGGATCAAGCATCGTTGCCCGTCTCTCCGGGAGTTGATCATGTTACTGTTGCTTCTACGGCATCTCCGGTCTCCACAGAGGCCACTACAACTGCCCCGCCAGCCACAACCCAGTCACCGACTCCAGTGACCCAGGTTTCATCTACCACTATGTCTCCTGCTCTCTGGTCTAGAACTGATGCTACTATTTTACAATGGATATATGGGTCAATATCTAGTGATTTGTTACAGACCATTATTGAGCCTGACACAACTGTTGCACGAGCGTTGGCCGCTCTTCGTAACATTTTTCAAGATAATATGCACTCTCGGGCTGTTTCACTTGAGAATCAATTCTCTAACATTCGCTTGGAATTATTTCCTAATGTTTCAGCTTATTGTCATGAGCTAAAAAATTTATCCGATCAGTTGTCTAATGTTGGTGCTCCTGTTTCTAGTGATCGCCTGGTTCTCCAACTTGTGGCGGGCTTGCCTGAATCCTATGATGGCATTGCAACCATTCTTCAACAATGCAGCCCATTACCGACATTTTATGAGGCACGATCCTGCCTAATTATAGAGGAAACTCGAAAAACTAAACAAGCTGTAATAAGTTCTAATTTATCTAGCGTTGCTTTACTGGCTCGTTCCTCTAGTAACATTGATGCAGATTCTGTAAACCCTACTTCGACCCATTTACCTAAGTCGTCTCGGGGCAGAGGTAATCGAGGTCGGGGAGGACGAGGCCGCTCATCCCGTGGAGGTGCAAGCTCATCAAGTCAATTTCCTGTAACTCGACCCGGACATGCCGGACATTTTCTGTGGGCCTGGCCTACTCCCGGTCCAATGCCATGGGCCCAGACTTGGCAACTACCGCCTTGCCCCTATCCCGCTGGACCTTGGGCGCAACATCGAGCTCCAACTCAGTAGTTTCCACACCCTCAGAATGGTGTTTCGAGTCCCAATCCTCATGCTCACATTGTATCTCATCCCGGCCCACCTGGACCCGTTCCAACTGCCATTGATGATGCATTTCAGACAATGACGTTATCTCCACAAGACTCACAGTGGTATATGGACTCGGGTGCTAGCTCTCATATGACATCTCAGTCAGGTACTCTCGACTCTTATTCTAATTCTCGCAATATTAGTCATGTTATTGTTGGCAATGGTTCCCACATTTCTATTTTGGGTTATGGTAAAGCTTCTTTGTTTCCCTCACATCCTAATCTTTCCCTCAATAAAGTTATCCATGCACCAAACATAGTTAAAAACATCGTTTCAGTTCGCCAATTTGTCACTGATAATAATGCTGCAATTGAATTTGACCCTTTTGGTTTTTCTGTGAAGGATTTTCGGACATGCATTCCTATTCTGAGATGTGATAGTTCTGGTGATTTGTATCCAGTAACTTCCCCAGCAGTCTCCAGTCCACGTGTCTCTCATTCAGCTTTGGTGTCCTCGTCATCCAATATTTGGCATTCTCGTTTGGCGCACCCCGGTGCTCCGATTTTTTATTCTTTAAAGAAAAATAATTTCATTTCATGTAATAAGGACATTGGGACTTCGATTTGCTCTTCTTGTGTGTTTGGAAAGCACGTTAAGTTACCTTTTAATTTATCTTTATCTTCTATTGTTGCACCATTTGATATTATTCATGGTGATTTGTGGACCACTCCTATTCCTAATACCTCTGGGCATCGGTACTATCTATTATTGCTTGATGATTACTCTAATTTTCTATGGACTTTTCCGTTGGGTGCTAAATCTCAAGTGTTTTATGTTTTTTCTGCCTTTCATAACTATGTGTTTACCCAATTTGGCAGGAACATAAAAAGCTTACAACTACTACCCCCTCACCTCTTCCTTAGAACACTAAAGAGGCTTTACTTAACACTAATTGGAAAAATGACATGCTTGACGAATATAATGCGTTAATTCAGAATAAGACGTGGGAGCTAGTTCCTCGTCCTTCTAATGCCAACGTGATTCGTTCCATGTGGATTTTTCGGCATAAAACCCGGTCTGATGGTTCTTTTAAGCGCTATAAAGCTCGTCTTGTAGGTGATGGCAGGTCTCAGCAGGTTGGAGTGGACTGTGATGAGACGTTTAGCCCTGTGGTCAAACCGGCAACGATTCGTACCGTGCTCAGCATTGCGGTTTCTCAATCTTGGCCTATTCACCAGCTGGATGTGAAAAATGCATTTCTTTATGGAAATCTCAATGAGACGGTCTATATGTATCAACCGATAGGTTTTCACAGCACTTCCTTTCCAGATCATGTTTGTTTGCTACGCCGGTCACTGTATTGTCTGAAACAGGCTCCACGTGCTTGGTACCAACGATTCACAAATTATGTGTCATCTATTGGGTTTTCCCACAGTAAGGTTGATCACTCCCTCTTTATTCTTCATTGGGGTACTGATACTGCCTACATTCTTCTGTATGTTGACGACATAATTTTGACAGCTTCTAGTGATGCCCTCCGTTTATCTATTATGTCCCTGCTTGACACTGAATTTGCGATGAAGGATCTCGGCCCCTTATCGTATTTCTTGGGAGTAGCTGTTCAACGTCATCGTCATTGGATGTTCTTATCTCAACGCACATATGCTGAGGACATTATTCATCGTGCATGAATGAGTTCTTGCTCTCCATCTGCTACTCCAGTTGACACTCAGGGCAAGCTTTCAGCGTCTGACAGTGACCTTTACGGTGATCCTACACTTTATCAAAGCTTAGCAGGCGCTTTACAGTATCTCACTTTTACTCGCCCTGATATTTCCTATGCAGTGCAACAAGTTTGTCTACATATGCATGACCCTCGGATCAGTCACATGGCTGCTCTCAAACGTATAATTTGGTATTTGCAAGGGTCCCTTCACTTGGGTCTACACTTATATGCCACATCAGTGTCTTCCCTAGTTGCTTACACGGATGCTGATTGGGCCGGATGTCCCGACACAAGACGCTCCACATCTGGCTATTGCGTTTTCTTAGGTGATAATTTGGTGTCTTTGTCTTCCAAAAGTCAACCTACGTTATCACGATCCAGCGCCGAGGCTGAATACCGAGGAGTTGCCAATGTGGTCTCCGAGTGTTGTTGGCTCTGAAATCTTCTGTTGAAACTCCATTGTCCTATCTCTCGGGCTACCTTGGTTTACTGCGACAATGTCAGCGATATTTACTTGTCCAGCAATCCTGTTCAACATCAACGGACCAAGCACATTGAGTTGGACATTCACTTTGTTCGTGAAAAGATTGCTCGAGGACAAGTCCGTGTGTTGCATGTTCCATCTCGCTCTCAAATTGCAGACATTTTCACCAAAGGAATTCCACGAGTACTATTTGATGATTTCCGTTCCAGTCTTAACGTTCGGGAACCTCCCGTTCTGACTATAGGAGGGTGATAGATTAAGTCAAAACAAGAATATATGTGAATATATTTTCTGTTATTATTTTTGAATATTTGTTAAAATGATATGTATAAATACTCTTGAATAGATCAATACAAGGGGGACTCAAATATTCAATTACTTTCAGTGATAAACAGTTCAAATTGTATATGTTTTGTTTCATTTCAAGCTTAATATGAAATGTGTTGGATTTTCAGTGGATGATACAACGATTAATAATGTTTTGATTTTGATTTTGTTAGGCTAAAACTGTTTTTGGGATTTAAATGCCAAAAAATGTTAGTCCGAGTTGGGTAAAATCCCCCCAACCCGATCGAACCCGCCCAACCGCATTCAAGAATGGGTCTTCTAGGAATGAAACCGGACCGGGTTTGGGTCGGGTTTAGCTAAACCCGCACCCGTTCACCGTGGGCGGGTGCCCGACCCGTGAAAAACCCGTCGGGTATGAATTTTATTTGTAACCCGAAACCCGACCCAAAATTCAAGCAATGATTCGATCAACAAATTTCTTTTACAATACAAGTATAAAGGGTAATATAAATATATGTTATATTATATTAATTTAAGTTTTTTGAGTGAGTTGGTAATTAAAATTTAGATATTTCACTTTTTTGTTAAAAACATTAATAATAATGTAAATTATATTACATAATATTAATATATAAAATATAAGTATTTTAAATCCTTACGGGTGTGGGTCGATATCGGATCGGGTATAGATCAACCCGCACCCGCTAAAAAACCCGTTCATAAAACCGAAACCTGGCTCAAACCCGCAAAACATTGAGATTCACCCGTTTCGGATGTTTTCAATGACGGGTGAATCTCAATGTTTGAGGCCCAACCAAAATGTAGTGGGTTAGGCCCAACCAAAAAGTAGTGGGTTAGGCCCCTCTCCTAACCCACTACATTTTGGTTGGGCCTCGAAAATTGGGTCGGGCTCCCCAATCCGACCAGTGCCCACCCCTAGTTTTTATTTTTCCAAATGACTAAACCCAACCCAATCAGAAATTACCATTAAAAACGTTCAATTAGTAGAACCCCCTTCCGGTACCAACTTATGAACCAATTTGAATCCTTAGATGACAAATTAAAAGGGTGAGATTTATGCGTACCCATCTGATTGTATAATGTGTAATTATAAATTAGTTTATTAATTTTAATAATTTAATACCAGTACAAGGGTATTTTTGTATTTTTATATAATTATTTATAAATTCATTGTATTACTTCGTTACTTCAAATTTTTTACGTCAAGTTTCACTTATAACTGAATCGGGTTCATCAATTTTTGTGAAATAAGTTTCATCATTTTTTGTGAAATCAAGTGTCATTAATCAAGTTTCATGGGTATATGAGTTGAAAACCTTTATATATGTGTGCATCACTTGCTATGTTTAATAGTTTCAGGACTTTATTAATCAATTTCATGGTTTCATGGGTTAAAATATTTATATAATTTGTGCAAGACGGGCTATATTTCATGGTTTTTGCAGTGGTTTCATGAGTTTATAATGATTTGATATGTTTTCCAGTGGTTTTATGGGTTTTATAGTGGTTTGCAGGCCAATTCAACTTATGAAACAGTTTCACGAGTATAAATACAAATAGAATGTTTGTAATGAAGCAACATGACCAGAGATACAACAACAATCGTGAGGTTGGACTTGGAGAAAGTTTTTGATCGGGTAGGATGGAGCTATCTTCAAATGGTCATGAGAGCTATGGGGTTTTACTCGAAATGGCTTTACTGGGTCAATTCTTGTTTGACTTCATCAGCCTCAGTTCTTATTATAGGCTCGTCAACTCCTCAATTTGATATTCAACAGGTTGTCCTTCATCTCCTTTCTTATTTCTTTTTGCAGCTGAAGGCCTACACCTACTACTTGAAAGAGGCGAATCGGCCCAGTTGCTTAAAGTAATTCAGTCAGATACTAAGACCCGGATTTCACAATTACAGTTTACGGACAACACTTTATTATTTGTGGAAGCAGACAGAACAGGCCCATATATATATATGGATGCACTCCTTGACAAATACCTTCTTAGATACAAATATAAAAATAAGTAACATCCGTTGGATGTAACTAATAAATGGTTGAGATTATTTGTTATTTACACACGCTGAAATTGAGAGAACCTATGCAAAAGGGTAATTTGGTCCTTGGCGACGATTGTGATAATCAATTTTTTGCGATAATAAAGGAAATTTGCGTTATAAGGGCTAACGAATCAATGAGATTTCAAAATATCATTGTCATTCTCTCTAATTTAAATTGAACATGCATTAGTCTCTCTGCATGGTTAACAAAAATGGTGGCTTCTCCAATTGAACTGTTGAACCCGATCGTGGACGACGCTGATAAGCATGATTCCATAACATTTTGGCGTAGATCTCATGTAACCATGTTTTAACCCGTTCTATATTGAACAATGATGTAATTTTTTGGTTCAAATTTGATTTTGTGAAGAAGCAGGAGTGGATGAGGCTAATGAGTACAACAATGATGGAGAAAGATACAGTTACGGAGTGACGGTGGGTCTTTCAAAAGAAGATCTGGAAGGTATGAAAAATGATGACATGATTTCATAACATGTTGTATTTCCATCGTTCCACAACAAGTGATGGTGGACCTATTATTGCAAAAACAATGACATGGAGTACATCTATTATTGCAAAAACAATGACATGAGAAAACGCTCCTGAATCCAATTATGAAGGAGAATGAGACGATAATGGCATTCTAGTAGATCTAATTCCATGAAGATACTGAAAGTTGGTACGATAATTACTTGAAACAAGATATGGAAACAAATAATCTCTATATTTCCATATTTCCATTATTTCATTAACACTTCAGAATAATTCAATTGTTTCATTAGTAGTATGAATGATTCCATTGTTCCATTAGTATTATAAATATCCATTTTCATGTCAAGCGTTCCATTTCAAAGGCACATATTGATTACATTACTGATAGTCAACTTTGTTTCATTGTGACATGTGTACTGAATGTGTAGTGTCGGTGGCTGGGGGATGAGATAGAGATGTTTTTGGTGGTTACCCTCCCCGTTGTCCTGACAAGTTGAAACCCACTGTTAGAATGAGATTCGAGACACTTGATGAATGGACCCAACATTAGCAAGAATATAGCAGAGCGTGTGGATTTATTGCTCGCCTAGGGACTCAAAGAAATAGTCATACATATATTATTGTTATGAAGTATGTCGTCTGCGGTAAGGAGGGAGACAAATATGTGAGAGATTTGAATGAAAACGGTGAGATCAAGCAATACAACAAGAGGTGATGTGTGACTACATGAACATGCTGCAAGTCGATGGTTTCATTTAAACAGCAAAATGAAAATGGGTATTACATTTCTAAATTTACTGAAACACATAATCACCCTTTTTGCACAATAGAGGTTTTTTGGTATCTTCGAACAAATAGAAATTTAACTGAGACACGCAAGCAGTTCCTGATGTGTTTGAGGTACTGTGGTTAATAAGAATTGTGTTAGAGGTACTTTGTATATTTGAACATACACATTTGCATATTTTGCACATTCTATAAAGGTTTGAAATTTTCAACTTTTCAGCTGCACGTTTCCATGATGGTTTGAACTTATCCAAATCTATTTGATGAACAATATGGAATGTAGTCCATAGCCAAACCAGATGACAAAAAAACTCACACTTTCATTGAAAATGTTGAAATTTACCCATCGTGAAATTACTAATTTATTTACTCATTGCAATATATTGGAAGGTCTAATAGACAAATGATGTATGAAAATATGTCCATAAAATTTAGGGGTAATTACATATCAGTACACTCGTCAAAATCTCATTCCAGGATCTGTTCCCCAAGTTTGAAAAAAAAATTTCGTGTCCCCCAAGTTTAAAACGTTAACAATTTAGTCCAAATTCAGTTAAATCTAACAGCAATACTGTTAATATTTTTTAAATACCCAAAATGCGCTCGATATAATTTATATATGGTATAATTATTTTATAAATGTGAAATTGTCATTTTACCCTCATTTGCATGACAAACTTAACTTAAGTTCAAGGGTAAATTAGTATTTTTGAATAACAAATTAAAAACTAAAAATAAATGTAAGTGAAATGTCTATATTGCCCCCTTCTTCAACCTCTCATTTCTCATATGTCATTCTCTCTCTTGTTCATCAAAGCAAACCATCTTTATCAATTTTAACCAACATTGCAGCTCATCTCATGGCACAAAAAGAACATCTTTACTCACAAACCCACTATGCTAAACTCCTTTTCTTCTTTATCTTTTACATAAAAAATTAAACTTTTTTTTTCACATAAACAATTAAACTTTGTGAAAAAATGAGAATAACGAAGACACAAATTTGGAGGGCTGCAATTCCATACTTTATTGGGCACAAGTTGAGTTTTCATGTACATAGTTGATACAACAGAAGCAAACTAAAAACATGCTTGTGGAATAGTTATGGTCGAATTGGTGGAGGTCGACGGAGATGTGGGCTCGCAGATGGAATAACTTGAGACAGATCTACACCGGCAGAGGCCGCCGGAGCGGAGCCCAGCAACGGTGGCGCCAAAGCCGAACCCAGCGACAATGGCGCCAGAGCCGAGCCTTGGTTTCGAGAGCTTCATATCTGGTGAAAATTTCGGTTGTCATCAGCGGTGAGCTTGTTCGCCGCCTCCCCAATCTAGACCCTCCCTCGCTACCAATCGTCTTTGACGTCCTCGAACAGTGCGGCTCCTCGAATCCACCACAAGCGAAGCGGACGAGGTGCCGCTGACCCGAGATCGCACTGGACAACGACGACGAGGTGCCTTCTGCGAATTCGGAGTCACCGAAGCCCCGGTGGTGGCGGTGGCGATCTGGTCGTGGGTTGTGACAAGAAGAAGAAGAAGAAGAAGAAGAACCAAAGGGTTTAGAAGAAGGGTCTGTGAATTAGTTGATAAGAAAGAGTAAAGGTGAGGATATGAATGTAATTTCATAGTTAATTTAATTTATTTTATTTTTTTAGTTATTTTGGTTGAAAAGACAAATGTATCCTTGAAGTATGTAGTTACGACGGTTTTAGAGATTGGCTAATTTTTAAAGGAACTGAAGAAACATGTTACAAAGAATGCCGAAGCATGTCGAAGCATCTTCTACGACATCCTATGTAACATTGTTGACGGCGTCTCGGCAAACATCCTGATCGACAGAAATCAGGAAAGTGCAGATTCGGCAGAAAAGCAAGAAGACGATTAGGAAATTCCAGAACGACTCCTAATCTGAAAAGAAGAAAGACGGCGCTTAAGAGGAAACCCATTAGGGTTAGTACTCATCCTCGATTTCTATAAAAGCTTAGGCTACCCCCTTAGCAATCGTGTGGTTCTTTATTTGTTTCCTAGCAACAATTTGCAAGGTTCTTAGACGTGAAGGTTTGCGGGCTGAGAAATTGCAGATTGAGCTTAGGATATTGTGCATCACATAACTATAGAGAGTTAGGTGATTGAGGGTTTACTGAAAGCGTGAGTGAAGACTGCACGCAACCACCAAGCTTGAAGAAGACTTGAAGATGACAGAGCAAGGCGATTGCTCGAAGAGTGGAATCAAGACGTTCTTGGATTTAGGGGGAGACCCTGAGATAGATTGCACTATAAGACGTAGCATAAAGAATAGATCTAGGGATGATCACAAGTACTTGTATGTTCTGACAGATTACTGATAAGTGAAATCTTTCCACTAGGCTGAGAGCCCCCAGACGTAGGTGACGTTGCACCGAACTGGGTGAACAATCTGCTGTGTCATTGTCTATAGCTTTATCTTTACTGTCCTAAGTTATCTACGCAAGAAGTCAGACACAACGTTATAGCTTCTTACGTTACATTGTGTGTGGCATCTTGCACGACTAGCTTATCAGAATTTCAATTGGTATCAGAGGGGGAACCTATAGCTTTAGGTGAGTTCCTAAACAAATATTTTGATCAAAGATGGACAATACCAGAGAAGGAGGATCCATAAATTGACCACCTGTTCTAGATGGAAGCAATTATGGCTATTGGAAGGCTCGAATGTGTGCCTTCATGAAGTCACTTGACAACAAGACATGGAAGGCTGTAATCAATGGGTGGAATGCTCCACAACTCAGTGACAATGATGGCAATCCCATTGGTCCAAAACGAGAAAAAGACTGGACTGATGATGAAGACGAAGAATCACTGGGAAATTCTCGAGCTCTGAATGCTATCTTCAATGGTGTTGACAAAAACATGTTCAGACTGATCAACACATGCACAACTGCCAAATCTGCATGGGATATCCTGGCTGTTGCATATGAAGGAACAACTAAGGTTCGAGAACAAAAATTGCAATATCTGACAACCAACTTTGAAGCCCTCGTCATAAAAAAAGACGAATCGATTGTAGAATTCAATGTTCGTATTCGAGATCTAGCCAATGAATCCTACTCTCTGGGAGAACCAATATCTGATGAAAAATTGGTAAGAAAAACCTCGCGTGCTCTTAGCCCTAGGTTTAAAATGAAAATCACTGCAATGGAGGAAGTCCATGACCTCAAGATCTTGAAATTTGATGAGCTGATGGGGTCTCTAATGACCTATGAGTTGTCCTTACCTAACATCGACAAAAGGAACAAAGGAGTTGCTTTCAAAAGCTCTACACACAAAAGGAACAAAGGAGTTGCTTTCAAAAGCTCTACACACAAGCAACCAGATCCTGAGTAATCTGACTCTGACGAAGACATTGATGCTACAATAGCCCTTCTCACAAAAAATTACAACAAAGTCATGAGAAGATTCAGTCGAATGGGAGGACGGAATGTCACAGCTAATGCCAGAAACAAAGCTCCACAGAAAGCTCAAATAGGAGGAAGTCTTGACAGACCAAACAGGAGTGGGGAAGAAAACAACAAGAAAGGACTTCAATGTCATGAATGTGAAGGATTCGGCCACCTTCGTAGAGAATGTCCAAATTTCCTCAAACAACAAAAACGAGGATACAATGCCACCCTATCAGACGATGACAATGAAGATAGTGGATCGGAAGAGGTAAGCAACTTTGTTGCATTCACTACTATTACTCTTGTATGTAACATTGATAATTCCGCCAATATCAATGATGATCACCTCCATCCAACTCCAAATGAGAATTGGACTAAAGAGCAACTAGTCGAGGCATACAAAGGCTTACATACCAGATAGATCAAGGAAACTCTGATACTTGATCAACAAGGTGAAAGGATTATCAGTCTTACCAACGACAAGTCTAGATTTCTAGAGACGATCGTGGAGCTAAAACGCGAAATCACCAGACTTAACGGAGAAATTAGTCTTATGACTAAACCGGTAAAGATGATGAATCCTAGCACAGAAAGCCTTGACAAGATCCTATCAGTAGGAAAGCAGTCCAAGGATACAACGGGACTAGGGTACACACACGGTATCCCCTCAACGGCAGTGACGAAGTTTGTCCCACAACAAGCCATGGTTGACAAGAAACCACTGGATGCCCTAACACATTCTACAGGACGACCTACAACAAAAGCCATGACATCGTCTACAACATGTTATTGTCAAGCAACCGCCAGAAGACATCCTCCACGCAGACAACAATGCTACAGAAGACCAGCTTATCAATATCAATGGATATGTCATTACTGTGGTCAACGAGGTCACATCAGACCTTTTTGTTTTCAACTTCTTGGGAGTAAGCAAGCTCAGCTACCACAAAAGAGATATCAAAGGCATCTCCCAACTCCTCAGAAGATATCTCGCCTTGAATGGAAACCTAAAAACCGTGTCTATCGAGCTAATGTTGCATATACATCCTTAAGTGCATCAACAAACAAAGACTGGTATCTCGAGAGTGGCTGTTCTCGACACATGACAGGTACTCCAGAGTTTCTCTCCAATCTCAAATTATATACAAACTGCTTTGTTACTTTTGGAGATGGGATTCGAGCTCGAATCATTGGAAAAGGAGTACTCAAGCATGCAGGAGCCACTTGCCTGACTGAAGCATTACTTGTAGAAGGACTTAAGACAAACCTGATTAGCATCAGCCAGATCTGTGATCAGGGCTCAGAAGTGAAATTCACTAAAGAAGCCTGTATAGTTAAAGACTTCGATCAAGTCACTATTCTACAAGGAGTTCGCTCAACAGATAATTGCTACATTTGGTCACCCGAGACACATATCGAAGCAAACAAGTGCCTTGTCTCCAAAGCAGAAGAAACCAAACTGTGGCACCGAAAGCTTGGACATCTAAATCTTAGAAGTATGCAGAAGGCAATCTCAGAGCAGGCAATTACAGGAATCCCAAACCTGAAAATAGTAGAAGGAAAGATCTGCGGGGAATGTCAGATTGGTAAGCAAACCAAGATGTCACACAAGAAGCTTCAGCATATCACCACCTCTCGGGTACTTGAGCTGATACATGTTGACCTCATGGGACCAATGTAAGTTGAAAGCCTTGGAGGAAAACGATATGTCTTTGTGTGTATAGATGACTACTCACGATACACTTGGGTTGACTTCCCTCGTGAAAAATCAGACACCTTCTCGATCTTCAAGAATTTATGCATCCAAGTCCAAAAGGAAAAAGGAGAGACAATTGGCAAAATAATCCACCTTCGTAGTGATCATGGTCGTGAGTTCGAAAACAGCAAGTTTGCAGATTTCTGCAACTCAGAAGGGATAGCTCATGAATTCTCAGCACCAATCACTCCCCAACAGAATGGCATTGTTGAGCGTAAGAACAAGACTCTACAGGAGATGGCGAGAGTTATGATGCTGGCTAAGGACATACCAACTCACTTTTGGGCAGAAGCACTTAACACTGCTTGCCATATCCACAATCGAGTCACTCTCCGACCAGGTATGTCAGTAACTCATTATGAAATATGGAGGGGGAGAAAGCCAAATGTTAAGTACTTCCATATCTTTGGCTCCACTTGTTATATTCTGGCTGATAGAGAGCCTCGTCGAAAGCTTGACCCAAAAAGCGATGAAGGCATCTTCCTTGGCTACTCAAGGAATAGTCGCGCATACCGAGTCTTCAACAAACGAACCAAGATCATGATGGAATCAATCAATGTTGTTGTTGATGATGACTGCGAAGATGCCTCAGAAGATGCGACGGACGAAGACGGAGCCTATCCGCCCAACAATGTCAGGAAGAGTGTTATTCCTGATGTCAGAGAAGATGCTAGCAGCAAAACAGAAAATGATGCTGCTAGTCCAAATGACGAAGTAGTTCCTGAAACCAGCAACAAGAATCCCTCACGAAGAATCCAGACTAATCATCCTATCTCTGGAGTAATTGGAGACCTGAATGAAGGCATACGGACTCGGTCAAGAACTCCTGAAGACTACAACGAGATGATAGGCAATATTTGCTTCGTTTCAAAGACCGAACCCAAAAATATCAATGAAGCCATCAATGATGAGTATTGGGTCAATGCTATGCAAGAAGAGCTGATTCAATTTGAGAAAAACCAGGTGTGGGAACTGGTGCCCAAACCAAGTGAAGGAAATATCATTGGCACAAAATGGATCTTCAAGAACAAATCCGATGAGCTTGGTAACATCACTCGCAACAAAGCCAGGTTAGTTGCTCAAGGGTATACTCAAATTGAAGGAGTCGACTTCGATGAGACCTTTGCTCCTATAGCAAGACTTGAAGCAATTCGTCTCCTACTAGGAATATCATGCCATCTACAGATAAAGCTCTACCAGATGGATGTCAAAAGTGCATTCCTGAATGGGGACCTTAATGAAGAAGTATATGTGTCACAACCCAAAGGATTTGTTGATCCTCACTACCCTGATCATGTGTATAAACTCAAAAAGGCACTCTATGGATTGAAACAAGCACCAAGGGCTTGGTATGAAAGGCTCACAAAATTCCTGATTCAAAGCGGCTACACTAGAGGGGGAGTCGACAAGACTCTATTTGTGAAGAATGAAGACGGGAATTTAATGATAGCTCAAATATATGTCGATGACATTGTCTTTGGAGGGATGTCAAGCAAGATGGTAGAGATATTTATTCAACAGATGCAATCAGAATTCGAGATGAGCATGGTGGGAGAGCTTACTTATTTTCTAGGCTTCCAAATCAAACAACAAAAAGATAGCATCTTCATATCTCAGAGCAAATATGCGAAGAATATTGTCAAGAAGTTTGGGCTAGAGAAAGCCTCACATAAAAGGACACATGCAGCTACACATGTCAAGCTAACAAAAGATGATCCAGGAGAAGCCGTTGACCAACATCTATACAGAAGCATCATCGGTAGTCTTCTCTACCTTACTGGAAGTCGACCAGATATTGCCTACTCTGTAAGAGTATGTGCACGATATCAAGCTAATCCTAAGGTTAGTCATCTATCCCAAGCTAAAAGAATTAAAAGATATGTTTCTGGGACTACAGACTTGGGTTTGTTATACTCATTCGACACATCCTCTACCCTGGTAGGGTATTGTGATGTCGATTGGGCTGGAAACACAACGGATAGGAAAAGCACATCTGGAGGATGCTTCTTCCTTGGCAACAACCTCATATCATGGTTTAGTAAAAAGAAAAACTGTGTTGCCCTTTCCACTGTCGAATCGGAGTACATTGCTGCTGGGAGTAGCTGCACACAACTACTATGGATGAAGCAGATGTTAGTCGAATACAATGTCAGACAGGATGCCATGACTTTATATTGTGATAATGTCAGTGCCATCAACATCTCCAAAAATCCTGTCCAACATAGTAAGACCAAACACATTGACATTAGACACCATTTCATTAGAGAACTGGTCGAAGATAAGAAGATCATCCTAGAGCACATTCCTACACAGAAGCAACTTGCTGATATATTCACAAAGGCATTAGATGCGAGCAGATTTGAGAATCTCAGATCATCACTCGGTCTATGCACCATCAACAAGCAATAAGGAGTTGCAGAAACGGTTGAGAGGAGTTAGTTGGTGCCTCTTCATGAACCGGTCCAAAATCCCAACAAATGTCATTGGGCCAAGCATACCAAAAGCCCATATAAAAGAAAGGAAAAGATACGCTCAGACGTTAAAAGATTTGAATCAATCTGTTTTTTTCAAAATCTAAACCTAGCCTGCCCGCTTCTCGTGTTCGCTCTCATCTCCCTCACCCTTCACATTCTGTAAACAAAAATCTCACTACACAGACATGGTGAAAACTCGGAGCACAATAGTCTCAAAGAAAGCCTCCGAACCTAAGAAAGCAGAAGCAAAAAGCTCCAAGAGCAACAAGGCAAAAACGAACAAGCATGGAGTTCGGATTAAAGGGCCAAAGACCCTGAAGAAAACAGAAGAAATCCCCAAGGAAACTTCACCGGAGGAAGCTCCAATGCCAGTCTTTACTCGAGTTCCCAAAAAGTCTCGGACCGAAAGCTCTGCATTCTCCATGTCAGACCTAATTGGGCCAGAAAGGGAGACTAATCTTGGCCAGGGAAGTCGAGAAGCCTCCATGCAGATCGTCGCAGTTCCAACACCAACAAATGTCCCAGGTAACGATTTCTCCACTGATACCTCTAGGAACAGTGATTTGTTGGAATCACTACTGGAAAACCAGGACCCAACTCAAGAAGGTGTGGTAGAGGAACTGATAAATCCTGAAAGAGAAAAGGAGGACCAGACCCCGGTCAGTCATGGGTTGGAGCGTATTGCTGAAGGAGAAGGAGAAGAAGAAGGAGGAACAGATGTCATGCCTAAAGCCACAAAAGAGGCTGTAGTAGAAGAAGAAGTCGCTAACTTGGAAGAAGCCGAGGAAGAAGTTGAGAAAGAAGAAACCAGAAACGGAGAGACCGATCTGGAAGAAGCTGAGAAGGACAAGAATGCCACCACCGATAACACAGAAGAAAACCCTCTGGAGGCCAGAGAAGATGCCACAGAAGAAGCTGCTGAGACGGCACACACAGTGCTGTCATCCCTGAAGAAAAAGGTTCTAGAAGAGAATGAAAGTTTAGCTGTAATGGTTGGAAAACTCAAAGAAACTAGGAAGAGGAAGGAGGTCAAAGATGCTGGAGGCCCCAAGAAAAAGATGTCCGTCAAGGAAAAGAAAGGTGTGTCCAAAAGAAGATTGGTAGATGAAGCAACTGATGACGAAGAAGAGGAGGTTACTGCTAAGGAAAAAAAGAAGAAAAATACTCTGAAGACGGTCAAGAACACGCCGAGTGTTCCCTACGACAATGTGTCGTTTCACTCGGCAGATGGTGCGAAACGGTGGGAGTTGGTATTTCAAAGAACGGCGTACCCGGAAAAGACCCTGTCATCGGAGCTGCTAGGACTGGAAGCCATAGTTCAACTCCTGGAGAAGGCATAACTAATGAAAACCGTCACAAACATTGGTAACCACTATCCCCACTTGGTCAAGGAATTTATTGCAAATTTGCCTACTAGGTTTGGAACTCTGGATGATCCGGAGTTTGAGAAGGTGTATGTCAGAGGCATTCGCTTCAACATCTCCTCTGACATTATCAATGACTTCCTGGGAAGAAAGCTGGTTCGATCTATGCCACCACCCGACCTAAACAAAGTCCTCCGAGAGATTACCGGAGACAAAAGCAGAACATGGCCGACCAAAGGCACTGTGGCAGCATCAGATCTTACTTCCAAGTACTCCATTCTCTTCCGGATTGGAGTAGCAAATTGGGCTCCCTCGACCCACGCATCATCTATCAAACCAGAGCTGGCAATACTAATCTACCAAATAGGTACTGGATCTAAACTTGATTTTGGGCAATTTGTGATTGATCATCTTATTCGCCATGCTAGATCATTTGCTGTGAAAATTCCCATTGCCTTTCCATCCCTTATCTCTGAGCTGCTTGTACATCAACACCCCGGAGTGTTGAAAACATCGGATAAGGTTAGCAAAAGAGGAGGACTGATTGTGGTGAGCCACAAGTTATTTGATGGCAAGCATGCTCCTGATCTTGTCAGGCCAGAAGCCAAGGCAACGACCAGTCGAGCCATAAGTGCCGCCCCTCTAACCAAGACCACCAGCAGGGATGCAGTTATGCTTGAACGAGAGATAGCCGTGCTTGAAGAGGACATTGTCAATTTGAAAATAGCCTTGAAGCATCTCTCCCAGCGCCGATCACATTGGCCAACCTGCTGAAATTCATGTCTCCTCCTGGCTCCGAAGATGAAGACACCACCTCTCTGCCTAATGATCCAGAAGAATCTACCCAAGATGCCTCAACTAAAGCGACTGAAGATGAGACTGCAAGTTCTAGCAGCAGCTCTGTTTAAATTTCATGAACTTGCTGATTCTCGAACAACTAAACACTTTTATTTTGTAATTTTTGTTGACCACTGTTTCACGCTTACTCTCGACTGCTGATTGGGAGTAAGTGTGAGTTATGTTAGGGTTTATTTCTTATTTCCCTGCTTTGTTACAATATTTGTTTAAATTTTGGCTCTTTTTGAGCCAGCAAGGGGGAGAAAGTAGTAAGTTAGATATGCGCGATCACGATGATACAAGGAAGAAAGATAGAGACGACGCGAAGACGCGAGACGCAATGATACGCGCTGACACTGCCGATCGACGAGACGACAAAGGCGACGTAGAATGAGACGAAGAATGTTGTCCTTAAAAATAGCCAAAGGGGGAGATTGTAGTTACGACGGTTTTAGAGATTGGCTGATTTTTAAAGGAACTGAAGAAACATGTTACAAAGAATGTCGAAGCATCTTCTACGACATCCTGTGTAACATTGTTGACGGCATCTCGGCAAACATCCTGATCGACAGAAATCAGGAAAGTGCAGATTCGGCAGAAAAGCAAGAAGACGATTAGGAAATTCCAGAACGACTCCTAATCTGAAAAGAAGAAAGACGGCGCTTAAGAGGAAACCCATTAGGGTTAGTACTCATCCTCGATTTCTATAAAAGCTTAGGCTACCCCCTTAGCAATCGTGTGGTTCTTTATTTGTTTCCTAGCAACAATTTGCAAGTTTCTTAGACGTGAAGGTTTGCGGGCTGAGAAATTGCAGATTGAGCTTAGGATATTGTGCATCACATAACTATAGAGAGTTAGGTGATTGAGGGTTTACTGAAAGCGTAAGTGAAGACTGCACGCAACCACCAAGCTTGAAGAAGACTTGAAGACGACAGAGCAAGGCGATTGCTCGAAGAGTGGAATCAAGACGTTCTTGGATTCAGGGGGAGACCCTGAGATAGATTGCACTGTAAGACGTGGCATAAAGTATAGATCTAGGGGTGATCACAGGTACTTGTATGTTCTGACGGATTACTGATAAGTGAAATCTTTCCACTAGGCTGAGAGCCCCCAGACGTAGGTGACGTTGCACCGAACTGGGTAAACAATCTACTGTGTCACTGTTTATAGTTTTATCTTTACTGTCCTAAGTTATCTATGCAAGAAGTCAGACACAACGTTATAGCTTCTTACGTAACATTGTGCGTGGCATCTTGCACGACTAGCTGATCAGAATTTCAAAGTATAAATTGACTTTGTTATTTAATAAAGGATAAAATGGTCATTCAACATTTAATCAAATAATTACATAATTTAGGGATTATTAAGGAGAGCATTTTGGTCATTACAGAAATAGAGCTGTTAGATTTAACTGAATTTGAACTAAAGTATTAACGTTTTTAAACTTGGAGGATCGAGGAAAAAAATTCAAACTTGGGGGAGTGATCCTTGAATGAGGTTTCGGCGGGTGTACTGATATGTAATTACCCCTAAAATTTATCTCCAAGCAGAGTAGTAGAACATACAAGAAGAAAATCAGAACAAAAGCAAACACGTACAATTTCAACTTGTATGAAAATATGTCCACCACAAAAAACAAGAGTATTGTGCCCCAACCTCAAAAAGAAAATCAACCAAAATTGCTTCAACGAGTCTAGAGCACCATAAAGTACTATCAGCAAGCAAACGAAAATGAACAACTGAAACTTTGGAAATAAACACATAGATACTAATCTTAAGTCCTCTGGTCGTTACTGACCTTGAAGTCGAGTCACACGTCACCATAATATTTAATAGCCTCAACATACAACGAATGCCACAGTACATTTCTCGGTGGCATTATTGGTGGAATTAGGGGTTAAGCTCGTAACAATTCAGCTGTAAGTGCTTGGCAATTTGAATATACTTTTCTTGGGAAAGCGCATATAAAAAAGTACTATGTTTTTCTTAGCAATTTGGTGCGTAGCATGTGTCTATTTTGCATATTATTATATAAAAAGTACTATCGTTTGATTGCAACTGTTGACTTTCAAGAAGTTGTGGTATGAGGTCATTCACTGCAATGAAATTATGGAAAATAAATGAATTTGAAAGGAATTATGGAAATGGAATCATGAAATCACTGATACATTTGAACAGAAGAAATGGATTTGGGAAATTGAAAACATGGAAAAATAAACATGTGTTTATGTCCTACAGAAGTAACAATGTAATCATGGAAACACCGATACTTGTACTATTAAGTATCACGTGATTATATTTACTCGATGACGTTACGGTTGAAATAGAATCATGGTATTATGAGTAAAAAGCAGTAATGGATATATGTAAAAATAGCATGTAAGAAATTCATGAACGAGGAAACCAAACCATAAAATTAGATGGAAAATGCACATAGATCACAAAATACCTAGTAACTATCTAGGACCAAAGATAGAATATGAGCAGCTCAAAAATTGCACAAAAATACTGGATATCGAAGACAAATCAAATAAAATTGTTGTACCAAAATGATGAATCTTTTCTAGCAAACTGACATTATCAAATAACTGCAACAATTCCTTCTACATCAAATGTAGAAGGATCAGTAGGGCTTGTCGATTCAATAAAAGGAAAGGATTCCTTCTACATCAAATGACCGATAATCATGGAATTCATTCTCGATTCGAATTCCAAGCAAAGTAATAATGCGATATTACCCTTCTCCTCAAGCCATTAAGTGCATTGTTAGTCATAAATGATACTTTAATTACAACGCATGCCATTGTTAATTTAATTAGTCTAGATCGTTGATTTTGAGATCGGACGGTGTGTGTATATTCGTATATTTGTATGTAAATATAGCATTTGTACGCGAATTTGTCCTTATATATAAGGGCATATTCAAGTGTGAACCATGAGGCTGGTGCGAACTGCTGCTCGCACGTATTTTCTTTATTAAGTCATGTCTTTCCATTATTATGACATGTATTTCCATAACATCGGGAGAGTTGTGTAATGAGGGGTCCCCGAGTGTAACGAGGAGGACATATATTTTTCTATACCCAATCAGTGAATCCTATCGGGGAAATGGTGTAACGAGGGTCCCCGGGGTGTAACAAGGAATTATAACGGGTTATGGAAATACATATCATAATAATGGAAACAATGACTGACTGTTTTATGGAAATACATGACTTAATAATGGAAAAACGCGTGCATGTGTTACCACCTAACTGGTTCGTACAACGTGGTCTGGTTCGCACCAGATCATGCATATATATATGAGATATCGGCAACAAACCAATAAAAATGTCAAAACGTCCAAACTGTATAACATGCAATGCAATGTTGTATAGTCATGTAGTACAATGTTATATAACTTGTATGGACTTGTGTAAAATTAAAGTCATGCATAACAATTAGTGCAATGTTGTATAAAATAATGGATCTTACCACGTGTCGCACTCTAAGATAATGTGCGTCTCATATCCAATAGTTTTATATGGTTTGGACGTACATAAATCTTTTGTAATAACACTAATTTACACCTACTGTATTTATAGCAAATCAATATATCAATAATAAACATTAGATATCTATTTGAACACGAAAGGTAGACATTTATACGACAAGAAGGAAAACTAATAACAAATAGCAACTGCTGGAGCATTATCTTCTAACCTTGCCTATTGTCAGCTATATCAGTCATCAAGAATACTGGTGTCGAAGCCCTTATCGTCGTCCTTCTTTGATCCTCCACCAGATCCAGCCCTATCCGGATTGTACTGCTGCACCACCAGCACCGACACGTCCGGGGCAAAATCCGACTGGACGACGGCGTCCCCGACGTACCCGAGTTCCGGCGTGACGCTCCACTGCGCCAAACCGGACGTGAGTGCCGACGCTGCAATGGTCCCTTTTCCGAGGACGAAGAGGTTGAAATTGTTGGAAACGTCTTTTATGACCGCTATGGTGTCGTCCCCGCAGTTGACCATCCTCTCCGAGTATTGAATGTTGTCCTCGTCAACGGTCTTGTACCTGAACTCCGTCACGTACTCGTCGTCCAGCTGCTTCTGCACCTCCTTCTCCGTTACGGACAGGATCCCATCCTCGTCGTCCCCGGGGAGGTTGTTGGTGCTCTCTATCGCTTCCTTCCCGGCGATGAACCGGATGACGCTGAGTTGCACCTCGGGGTTCCCGGACATCTTCCAGGCAAACGTCAGGGCCTCGCGGTCGTCTGGTCCACTCAGGTAGAACATGGCGACGCTCGGAATGACGCCGTTGCTGGAATCTTCACGATTGAGCATGCTGAGGCCGCGGTCGACCAAGATCCCGACCGAGCACGGCGCGATCTTGAGGAGGTTGAGGTTGACGTCACGGAGGTTGGCGTTCTCCTCCTTGAGGCCGCCGTCGGCCGTGGGGAGCTTGTGGAAGGGGACGAGGATCATGGAGCCAAACTTCTCCTCGGTGAGGCGGCAGATGTCGTCGTGCATGGTTCCGTAGGGGGAGACTACGCTGAGGGGGTTGACGTAGGCGCCGTCGCAGCCGAGCTCGAAGCTCTCGAGGGCGCTGATGATGAGGTCGGAGTCGGCCTTGGACTGGCCGGGATGGTATCCCGGGCCGCTGGAGCCGGGGCTCTGCTTGGACTTCTTGGAGTCGTGCATGATGATCATGGCGGAGGCGCGCCCGGTGAGCTCGATGAGGTGGAGGGCGTAGATGCAGATGGGGTACTCTTTGGTGGCCTCCACGGATTTGAGGAGGTTGATCAGTGGATTCACGTTGCGAGTCGAGTGGATACACGCTACCACCAGGAACTCGCCTCCCCATGCTTTTGCTGCCTGTACAGTTCGCCGGAGATATAACGATCCCGGTCTCTTAGACGCCCTCAGAAAGTAGGTTGCCGGCACCGGCATGGCCGTCATAATCAAAACTGTTATCGCCATTATTGTGTATGTCTGGTTATCTAACGCCTGCAAATATTGCATTAGAGGTAATATCTCGCTGACACAAGTTCTCAAATTACAATATATATATTTATTCTTTAGGTATCGTCAATGAGCTAATCTGAAAATCTTACTCTCAATAAATAATAAGAATATTGCACGTTCAATCCTCAATTAAGATTGAATTTCTTTTAGTTGAGTTGGTCCTTTAATAATAAGGAAGATTACGCACCCCGGTGTTACGGCCAGTGTTGATGACGATTAAACCCAAAATGCCTTTGGTGTTGAGGAACAAGCCAAGAGCCATACTATCCTTTACGGAAGTTTTGAACATGAGAGCCACGGCAAAAGTGGAGATGACCTTGATGGAGCTGGCGACAAACACAACCATAAATATGAGGACCGGCGAGACGTCGTTGTCATCGTCGAACAAATGCTTGATGCTGAACCTGAAGCCGCTGATGAGGTAGAAGAGCGGGAGCAGCGTGAACGCCACGTAGTCCTCTAACCTGCTCCTGAGGGTGTTCACCAGCTCGCCCTTGGGGATCACCAGCCCAAACACGAATGCCCCCACGATCGAGTGAGCCCCGCACAGCTCCGTGATGAACCCGCACACCGCCACTCCCGTCAGCACAAAGCACATGTGGTAGTCCGTGTACTCCTCCCGCTGCTTCGCGTTCTGCTTCAGCAGCCACACGATCACTGGCCGCACCACCAGCACGCAGAATATCACGAACCCCATGGTGGATATCACCGCAGCGTAGTGCTGGTCTTCCGAGACGAATGCGATGGCGATTACCAGCAGGAGCCACGAGAGGAGGTCGTTGATGACGCCCGTGGACAGCGCGGTCTTCCCCAGCTCCGTCTGCAGGACCTTCCGGCTCGCCAGGTCGCGGGTGACGTCCGGAAAGCTGGTGACTGCCAGGGAGATCATCCAGAAGAAGACACCGCTGCGATTGGTGTTCCGGAACAGGGTATGGTAGAGGAGGGCTCCGGTGGCAGCGGGCATAGCCGCCCCGGCCATGGCGAGGGTGATTTCTTTCCCACTACTGCTCAGGATCGGGGTCGCATCCATCTCGAGACCCACCAGGAACATGTAGTAGACGATGCCTAGGTTGGCTATTGTCTCCAGCACACGGTTACCGCGGTAAGGGAACAAACCACCTGATCATAAAATCAAAGTTAGGGCATGTTCTTGCAAATAAATGTGACAGTGTATGACATGTTTTTGCGGTTTCCCTTAAATATGTAAGGGTAATTAAGATGAATACATACGAACCCATGAACAAGTTCTTCTCGCCGAGGACGGAGGGGCCCATGATGATGCCGGCGAGCATCTCGGAGGCGAAGAGGGGTAAGCGGAGGCGGCTCCCGCCGAGGTGGAGGAAACGGCTGAGGATCATCATGAGGGTTAGCTGGAGGATGAACATAGGGAGTGTGGTCATGAGGGTGTCCGACATGCGCCATATCCCCTGGTTGTAGCTCAGATTCGCTGTGTAACATATCGTCACGTTGGTGCGCGTGTCCCTGACGATCTCGTAAGTAGACTTAGCCGGAGGCGGCATTGTGTCGCCTAAGTTGTATTTGTATTACCCAAAATAATTACGCAACACAATCAGCCCCGCCTCCTCTTCTAGCAACTAATAGGGGATTATGTTATGGTTTTGGAGGAGAAGGAAGAGAGACAGGACAGCCCCGACCCTTTGGAATCAGGACTATCGATTTGTTTAATTTAGCTGTCCTCTTTTCTTTTTATGAGAATACTAATTGCTTCACATTTCATATTTATCATGTTAGAGCATGAGTGTTTTGCGGGCAAGCAATGGGATTTACTTGATTTTTAGACAACGAATGGTTGGTTCAGATGTATTGAGTCAACTGTATTGGACTCACAAATAGTATTCAAGATATAAATGATTCTGCTGATGGTTTATTAGATATTCATCATAACGGGGATCTCGACATCCCTTTAGCTATCATGTTCAGAATTCCAAGAAAATGATGAAGAAGGTTCACTCTCGGAGACGTAAAAGGTGGAGGTCTCTGAACCCCTTGGTTTATCGCTGACATCATTTTTCTCGACCACTTTCTTAAAAGAAGTCTCCCATGTCCTCTTATTGCACGGGATCTCATCAGGAACCTTTGGTTTCCCCGTCCACCAAAGAGACTCCCTCCTCTCATGAGACCTCGATTCCTTCTATCACACAACCAAGCATTTAAGATATTTTCGATCCTCGGGTTAATGCAACTTACGCTTGGGACATATGCAAATCCATGGGTATCACGTGCGAGTCGTCTGATTCTCAAATGATCCAAATTCTAGAAGAAATGGAAATCAGAAATAGGGCCGATTGAGTCTATCCCTGATTTTTTCTTTTCTTCTAATTCAATATCCTTATTTCATATGTATCAGGTTATTTCTCTCTTTTCTTTTGTTGATATATTTAGTTGGCTTTTGTTTCTTTCTTGGAAGCATTAGTTGGTTTCATCACTAATATACTTTGTTGAGAAATGGCTATTGTGGACAAATCTTACTAAATTGATTCAAAAACTTTCAAGAACCTGAAATATTGATTTAAACTTTGAAGAACCTGAGCATAGCATTGCATCATTCCTCGTCTCCTATCCAATTTGATTTGCTCTTGGGACCAATAGGGCCTGCCTCCCCCAGCGCTTCTGGAGGCAAATTCCTCACAAACTTGTCAAATGCGGATTTAAGCTTCCCGATCAGTCCTTTCCTTATCTTCTTGAGCTCGTTCACAGTATCATATGTAATCTTGGGACCCCATCTCCTCATGTAATTGATCCACGCCGGCTCGGACAGCCCCAAGTACTCAGCAGCCACAACCAAGTAATTGACACCACAGTCCATCACCTTGTTGCTCTTAGCCGCGTCGTTCCTCAACCCAACGTCCCCGTTCCCTTGCAACACAAGCCCTTGGTGAGGGAAGAAGGCGTGCCCGTGCAACGACGCATAGGCCACCACTTTGTTCCCACTCTGAAATTCGATCTCCGACGCGCTCACCCATGTCCCTCCATTGTGTTTGGAGAAGTAGACGGTGAAGAGCTCCCCGTTGAAGTTGCTGATCCTCAACGTCACGTGCTCCCAGTCCCCGACGTGCTCCCCTAGCTTCTTCAAAGGAATGTTCACAAACTTGACTTTGATCCTAGCAGGACCATTGAAAGGGTAAAATACCCACATAGCCAAGTCCGTGAATGTCCCGCTAGACACTGGCTTGACATGGAAATAGGCCTGCGAGCTCTGTAAATCCCCTTTCTTGATCCTGTCTCTGGCACGGCCATCCACGGGGAGGTCCAGCCAGTAGGCGTTGTCATTGGAACCGCCTTGGGGGAGGTTGGAGCCAATTGGGTCGATCCGTGCAGGGCTCGCCTCCTCCCCGAACTTATACAACAACGCTCCATTGCTAAAGAACCAGGTCACAGACGACGGTAGGTACTCCTCGTTGGGGTGGAAGTAAACGACAGGAGCATACGCTTGAACCAAAGCCCCAATCTGGTCTTTATTGGGCATACAAGGCATAGAATTAATAGTTCTCTTCAAACAGCCCAAGGGAAAGGCAGTTCCATCATGTAAACCAACAAATGTGCCAGCAGAAACACCAAGATCTTGCACTTGCCTATACACAGGCCTAGTGCTGAACACATTAAACCCATTGCCACTCCACATCCACGAATCCACCTCGCACGGGTCCGTGAGGTCGGACCGGACGCACCTGATCTTGTCAAGCGAAGGCTTGGCGGGTGAAGTGGTGACGACATGGCCAACGGGTTTATAACCGTCGGGCGGAACGGGGAGCCAGAAATAGGCAGGGCCGTCTTGCTTGACATTCACTGACTCACTGCTCCAAACAAGAGTGTAATCAATAGGCTTCTTGAGAGCACCATCACCACCAACGTCTCTCCCGACAAGAACCCACCCGTGAAGTGGCCTGTTGTTGGGTTGGCCGTACCCTCCCAACATAAAGAACCCATTTGGTATCGAAGATGGTTCATAAAATGTTACACCAAGATTGTCCTGTCCCCATTGATAAGTTCCCCAAATCTTGTTAAAAGAAGTCACTTGACTCACTATCAATCCACTTCCTAAATCAATCGTTCCTTTACCAAACCCTCTTCCTGTATTTCCATTTCGGACAACATTAAACGACAACAAAACGACAAACTGAACCGAACCCAGTAACAAGAATCATTAGAATTTAGAACAGAACAAAATCAGTACCTTGAGGCCATGTGAGGGTGGGAGAGGGAAGCTTGAAGACGGTGTCGATGGGCAAAGCGGATGCTTTCTTGGACAGATCTGGGTTTGCAGCACAGTGGATAAGAAAAATCCAAAGCACCAATCGACTCAAAGAAAGCATCTGGACCAAGCTGGTGTTCAAGAATTGGAGCCACATTTTGGCTTCACTGATTTCGTGTAGCAGCTGATGCTGTCATTAAATGAGAATTGAGGAAATGCTCAGCCTCTGCGTTTCGGATACACAAATCTGAGAAATAACTTATGAGATACTGTTATTTATTGACCGTAGGTTCTAAAACTTTTTGCCTTTTTTCTTATTCTTGATATGTCATTGCTGTTCTTTTGGGCATCCCCAGACGGTATGGGCTGAAATAGTTTGAAATTTTAGGTGGTATTGCACATAATACAAAAAGAACCGTAAAGTACCTTTACATAATAATAGATTTGTGGTCATGTAGTCTTATTTTTTGTATTCTACGCCTATTAGTGGTAATAATGCTTCACTCGTGGTCATGGGTTTTAAGGTAATCAAGTGACTTATGGAGGGGATATTTTTTGAAACAATTTTATGGTAGAGTTAACGTCAAAGTAACATACAGAATCAACTCATGATTTTGCACATGAAAACTAGTTGAATTTGGGTCGGGCTTGGCCAAACCTATACTGGCAGAATTTGAACAGTGTCCATTTCAAAAAAACTCGTTCAAAAGGAGCAGGTGTCGGACCGCTCTAAACTTGCTAGGTATGCATTTAATAAAACTAGAAAATTACAATGAAAGCATAGGTGTGAGACTCACTGATTCAGTAATAGGTTAAATTTTTTGTTAAAAATAATAAGAATATAATTTTAATATATAGTATTTTTTAAATTTGTACAGATATGGATGAAAATCAAAAATCATATTCAGTATAGTTCACTTCACCCCATTTAGAAATATGTTAAAACAATTGGACCCAAAGTTTTTAGAGTTTTATGATTGGGACGACCTCAAGTATATACGAGCATTGAACCAACTATGGTTGGTTGAGACGTACACGTTAAATGGTAAATTTATAAGTTAATTTGTCTTCCATTAAAGGAAGTGGAAATAAAAACAACTGTCTTCCTATTTTGGGTTGGCTGTAGAGCACTAGGGTCGCACCATTATGATGCATCTACCTTAAAGATTCTTAAATTTGTGAACAAACCATTATATATTCGCAAGACCATGATTTTTGTACTATTGAGTAGTTGAAATTGTTCTTTTGTATCCAGAATTTATTCATTGTCTATTAACCAGGTTTAGGTAAGCCAAACCAATTCAGACAATTAATTTTATAATTATTTGTCTTAAACGGAACATTTTCAGGCGTGTTAATGTCAGTGCTGGTTCGAGAAACGTGGGCCCAACCAACTCTTGTAATAATTTGCAATAGACCCAACCAATGAGTAGCGGCGGTCATGTGATCATTCGAAACATCTTGTTGGACGGTGATTTTCATTTTAGTTTCTAATTGTGTATAGAATATTCTCTTCTAATTTTATGATCACCCATTAAATGTGTTCACAATAAAATCCAAGTTGAGGGAATATTTTTCTATCTTTCATAAATTTTTTGGTGTCTGATGTTAAGACTTCAAAGTAAATGAATCTTTATTGTTTTGGAACTTGTTTGATGTTACGAGTGCTGTGAAATTTACTATAAAACTTTACATTTTAATATGGAATTTTAATGAATCTCTTCTCTTTACTTTTAAATCACAAGCAAATACAACCTTATATATTAAAAAAAAAAACTTGAACCTACGACTTCAAATAAGAAAGGATAAAAATTTACACTTACAACTGAAGTAAACATCTCTTATAGTTATGTTACATACCATTTTTATATATTATGATTTGAGTAGGGACATATCTAATTTCTGAATGAAACTGTACATGAAATTTTTTGAGTTTTCAGAGCAACGAGGGGAAGCTGCCCCTTGATCATGATTCAAATATACGTCGAATTGGCACCTGTCTTGTCTCACCTCTCATTCTAGGAGGCTCAATGTGGTGATCTACTAAGAACCACCAAGGTCGTTGTTAGTAACCACCGCACGCGCCACTGCGGACCAAGGTAAATCAAGTTCAGATATGGGGATTTTTGGCCAATTTTCTTCTCACTTACGTTGAGTTGGGGTTCAACACATGATTTTCGACAATTCTATCCAATGTCGACCTCAATCTGAGCGCGCGCGTGAAACACACGTCGCCATTTTCCGAAAAGTTTTCCATAGTAACTCTCAGATTCCTTGCTGAAGATGTACCCCAATTTGCTACAGTACCTCTGTTTACTACTGCAATTTTATCGCCACTTTCCTTGTTCGCCTTCAAATTTTCGAATTGGCATTATTTGAGTTTTCATGAGGATTTCAGATCTTTGTTTATTTATACTCTATTATTAGGTTCTCTTGAATGTGATAGGATGCCCTAACGTTGTAATGCACCAACCCGATTTTTGTCACTGTCTTCAAGTCAGATATAAATCCCTAAAATTGTTGAGTGGGATATAAATCCACAGTCTCTAAGCTCTGGTCTCCAAGTAATTGGCTCAAATCCTCAGCCTCCTACTTCTGAATTCTAGTCCTGAAATCTCTATATTCTCCAACTATTGTTAAAACAATTAAATATATTATCATATAAATATCGGGTTTTTCTTTCCTACCGTTCTCTATACAAAGGAATATCCTATTGTAATCTGATAACATCGATCATTAATAAAGCTTCAGATTGACACTCCTAATTTACGAGTGTGACAACATCTAGATGGGTCATAGTTCCATCTTGTTTAAAGATAAAAAATTACTGTGGGGACGCACCCCAGAATTTCCTACCCTCTTGTAGATTCACTTTAGTGTTTATACTGGAGAAAATTTTGCGAGTAGTTACCTCACATATGCACAACAAGTTTACTAATCGTCAAGTAATGTTAAGTGTAAGATTATGCTCTGAAATATTGATCACGTGAGAACTGTTAGCTAGCTAATGAGCACCAAAGCGTGAACATCCTAGACATATCTTGTTAAATCAATAAGGTGCAAAGGTTTTTATTCCAAAAGATCTAAATTCTCATAATCACTTCTCAAATCACAGTAAGTGTTCAAAAATCACTTAAACAATCAATCAATAGAATTAAGGGTGTTCAAACATATGGGGAATGTCAAGAGTTAACATTAATCACATGAGTGTAGAATAAAGAATTTAAACTAGTACTGTGGCATGTTAATTGCTTTTCCTTAGACTGTCAAGGGTTTAACCACCTACTTGTCCCTAAAGTGATCGAGTTTAAGTCAAATTATTTCAATGAATAGTCTAAGGAAGGCACAACCATCTAGCCTTGACGTTGGTCCTCTATAATTATTGCCAGTCTATTCGCCTTTTCTTATGGACAAGGGTTTACATTCGAGCCCAAACTACTCCATTCCACCTAATTCGATTTTCTATGGCCTCACCTCTTAAGTTTGATCACCACAAACATGTCTATGAAATTTTATTATACATTCAACTCAAGAGAGCGAATGATAGTGGATAATGGGCAAGTCTGAGGATAAAATATCGAGAGTGGGTCCTTGGTCCGTAATAGTTATACTTGTTGAAGTATCAATTCGGGCTTGACCTTGATAGGTGTTTTTTATCGGCAAGTCGTGTATTAAGATTTGAGTTCAATTATATTATGATGAAGCAAGACAACACCAAACTTGTAATTTTTTAGAGTTCTTAAGATTATTCTATTAATAATAGGTTCAAGGTACACCCTCATTAGAAATGTTGTACAGTATTGCCACTTGACTCTTACCGAGAGAGAGCTCCAATAGAGATTATGAGAGAGGTTTAACAGAATTTGAAAGATAAATGTGGGATATGCAAATATTGACCTTGATATGTAATAGGCTACTGATTGTCATTTATTGGTTGAATTAATTTTATGGAAAATTACAAAAAGTCTCCTTATAATTGTTTGATTTTTGCAAGATCTTTTCATTCACTGTATTTTTGCAAGAACTTCCTTACTCATGTTCAATTTTGCACGATATGTGTATATCCGTACAAATTGACGGAAGTGTCACTTAAGTGTTGAACGTTTGAGTTAGTATGTTTAACGGTGGGCATGAGGTCTAAAACCGGACCAAACCAGTCAAAAATCGGACCAGATTAGACTCCCCAGTTCTTTTAAGAACCAGAACCGAAACCATTACCTGCGGTTCTCGATTCTCCGTTCCCAATTTCGGTTCGGTTTGGATTCGATCTCTGATTCCGTTGCCAAAGTGTCCACCCCTAAGCATGTTTGAATTAACACTTAAGTGACACTTTCATTAATTTTCACGGATTTGCATAGACAATATAAGAATAAACATGAATAAGGAAGAGTTTTTACAAAAATGAACATGAGTGTGATAGAGTTTTGCAAAAACACATACAATTTTTTCTTAATTTTAATACCTGTGGTTTTTTATAATATTCATTTCAGAACCGCCGTGGATTTACTTTTGAACTTTTGTTCACTCTTATACACAAAAAATGTGATTATTTAATTACACTGACATCATTAAGCTAAAGTAAACCTTATATTAGCTTACGTGGAATCGACCCTAATTTAGTCACTATTACTTGCATGGATCACGTTTGCTTATGTGTTAATGGAGTGCATGTGAAAAATACTTTTGACGGGCCCAACGCTTGTGTTTGTCTATTTACTCGTTAAATTAATTTGGGTGCATTTGATTGAACTTTCATATATTACCTTATCCTAAATTAAAATTAAAATTTGCGAACAATAGGGGGAAACAATGGGATTATCGTAAGTTCATATTCAACACTAATTAGCATCACAAATAGACTAATAATCTCAAATTAAACTTTATTCTTTGTTAATTCTGATCATACACCAGTAAAGGGTATTAAAATGAGGTACAAATATTGGATCAGGGACACTTAGCATTTCTACCGGGACCGCCATAGTAGAAGTAGGTACCAAAACCAGGACTTTTGCTATGCCATAGATCATAGCACTTTGGATGATCAATATAAGTAAAATCAAAGGCCTGCACATCCCTGAAAACATAGGTTGCATCCGCAGTCTGAATATTCTTGAAGAAACTAGCCTTGCCAGCACCCGCTCCTGGAAACCCCCCACCTCCCATTTGTGTCGTGGTGTGTTTTCCTCCCGTGTTCGTGTTCACCACCTCTCCTCCCCAGTGAACTTCCGCCGCCCCCGCTTTCCCACTCAGTTTCGTGAACAATGAAGGCGGCCAATATCCTATGTTTTCTACCCCAATCTTCAGCCACCACCTTCCTGTCGTTCGGTCCTGTTACATGTGCACACCATTTGCATAGTTACAGTAACGACATGTTGTATACTATCACACTTTTGTAAGATGATGTTATATATTTTATTAATGATAAAAGGGTGCTCTCAACTTAATATTAAGTGCAATTTCGTCATTTACACACATTTTATAGGGAAAAAAAAATTAAAATTCAAAACATTTTTTGTCATTAACAAAGCACACATCACTCTCTTGCAAAAGTGTGATATTGTGTAGTATGATTTCGTCATTTTCTCTCTAAAATATATACCTTCCACACCATCAGTTTAAGAGTACGTTGCGGTCCACCGTAGACAGAAACAGGGGCGAGGGTGCCTCCTACCACGATTTTTTTTGATGTTTGAACAAAACCCGAGCACATGAGATTGTAACATCCCGTGCCTTTATGTGCAGTCCTCTGTTTTTGTACAATTTCAATTACATCACATAAATAATTAATGTATGTATGTATAAAATTACAAGAGAAACAGAAACTTACAGTCCAAAAGGTAAAGAGTCGAACTCTAGCATCACCGTATAAATTGGGATAGACCTGTTGATTATTCATCAAGTTTCTAAGCGTACATATAAATAAAAGTAAGTTGGTAGTGTGGAAGAAATTGAAGTATATAAACCTGCCACCCAGCTTCAATGGTGTTGAGATCGTTTTTCAGTCTGGAACCGGCGAGGAGCCAGACTTGAGCCAGGCTGAACTCATCACCAGCAGTTTGTGCTTGTATTTTGGGTTGGAAAAGACTAAACGTTGTTTGAGTTCCAAGGTACTGAGTCTTTCGCACTCCAGCTACCGCGTACTGTTATTATTTGGATAATCTGTCATCAACACTCTACTTGTACACTAAATAAAATAACATATATAGCATTACACTTTGATTATTGATGTTCTGTAACAGTTTTGAGTTGAACCAATCCAAACACGATCACTATTCCAAAAACGACCACTTGGTAGACCAACTGGTTAAGCATTTAAGCTTAGGATCAAGAGAGTTAAGTTCAAGGCTTGGTGCAGTAGACTACATTTGATCTAAACGAAAGAAAATTGTGAAAAAATCAAGTTTGAATTTTTCAAAAGCAAAATAAGTGTATATAAACATCTCGATCAAGAAAATATTTTTCGTGCTTTGCAACTAGTACGATAATACTTAGAGATTCAAGTGAAATGATATACCTCATGGATACCTTTTACTTTTACACCGGACGGATTGTTAGTAGAGTTTAGGTGTGGTATGCTACTATGTCTCTTCCTTCCGAAATCATGGAATGATCTTGCTCTTAACACATCCTCTTCTTTTGTTCTTCTGATAGCAACTGTCCCTTCTGGGCAACTTTCATTAGTCTCATGCCACACTTGAAATATTGTGCTGGTTTCCCCATATTGTCTTTCTGGCTCACTACTTGGTCTCATCTGAAACTATACCAATTACTCATTATTATAGTAAGTGATTGACATAAATTTCTTTAGTTAAATATAGTAGCTAGTCAAAGACACCTGGGTGGCATGTTTTCTTATCTCAGGATCATCGAAAGCGAGTTGGTCCTCGAATCGAATGCAGTCGATTATGTCTCCGTCCGGGCTCTATTTTTGCAATATTTATAGATTAATTCAATCAAGAAGCACAAAGAGTTATGTAAAATTAGTGTAGAGATAATGGACCTGGATAGATTTAACAGGTGGCTTGTTCAAGCGCTTCAGGAGTTGCTGCACCTCTGAATCGGCTGCAGATGTTAAAGGTATCAACAACAGCGAACAGAATAATGTTAATAAAAATGCATAGTGACGAGTATCCATTTTTTCTGTTGTTGTAGACACTTTGAGTACTCCCTTTATTTGATAACTTATATACAGTGTAAATTGCATTGTCTTCTCTCAAATACAATAATACGAGGGAATCAACATTGTCCTTCACTTGGAAAGTTCATTAATAGCAAATCTGGTGATTATTTTTACTTCCTAATAGTTTTTGTTATGGTGTGGTGTATTTATTTATTCACAAATAAAAATATAATTATGTAAAACCAATATTGTAAAAATTTAGTTCTCGATTAATTTGTTATTACTATTAGTATTTGTTAATCCCCTATAATTTTCGATCCATTTTTTAATCATACCTATTTTTCGATTAATCTCCAAGAAATCGTCAAAAGACGGTCTCCGACCGATTAACGACTAACGTTTTCTTATAACGGCATGAAACTACATACCCTATTTTTTTAGGGACCAAATATAAATATGGGGAAATGTCACTTAGCTCCCTAGTGGTTTACGTGCTTTTTACTTAGCTCCCTCGCTCGAAAAATACGTTCTAAGAGACCCCCGAACTTTCCAAAATTCTCACAAAAGCCCAAACAGTGTTAGTTTTGTCGTGAAAAGTCCAAAATACCCTCAGCTCATCATTCAATTTTCAAACTAATGCCATTACTTCACTGTTCATCGCACTCCGGCCACCCACTCTGGCTGGCCTCGTCTCCGACCCTCTGTCCGGCCACCCCTTCTCGTCTCTGACCCTTCGGTCGGCCACCCCTTCTCGTCTCCGATGTCGATGAATTGAGCATCAATTTTGGGTAAAATTTGTGGGTTTTTTTTTGGGAATTTGTAATTTGATTTGGGAGATCGATTCTTGTATTTTTTGGGTTAAAATCATTTGATTTGATTGATAAACAATTCAGGATTTGGGGGAGCTCTGTGGAGGGGCTAGGTTGAAGGAGCAGAGGGAAGGTTGGAGCTCGGTCGGAGGAGGGAGGAGGGGCGGTCGGAGTTGGGGGAGCTGTGTGGAGATGGGGGGAGATCGCGGCGGCTCTGGGTCGAGCAGATCGGAGCTCGACCACCGCCCAGAGCCGAGCTCCGAGCAGATCGAAGCTGGTTCGAGCTCCGGCGACTGGACTGCTCGACCTCCGATCTGCTCGAGCTCTGGCCCTCCTCGACCTACGCCCACCTCCACCCAGAGCCGACCACCCCTCATCCCTCTTCCAACCGAGCTCCAACCCTCCGCCTCCCTCCTCCGACCACTAGTTCTCGAGCAGATATGAGTTCGTCGCTGGGACTCGATGCGAGCTTCGAGGCGGTGGCCGGACGGAGGGTCGGAGACGAGGCCGGCTGGATTGGGTGGCCGGAGTGGCTTCAGGAACAGTGTGGTGGGGAGATGAGTGTATTTTGGACTTTTCACAAAAAAAAACTAACTGGGTTAGGGTTTTGTGAGAAATTGTGAAACTTCAGGGTCTCTCAGAACGTAGGGCGAGGGAGCTATGCGAAAAACGCGTAAACCACGAGAGAGCTAAGTGACATTTTCCCTATAAATATTATTAAACAACTAAACTGATATCAGGCCAGACAGCGGAATCAACAGATGGTGGGACAGACCTCGCACCGTAATCACAATTATTATTAATTAAAGCGTATATGAATAATTTATAAGCCATAATATTACAAAAGCAACAATCAAAATAAATAATAGTACGTGTTTTAAAAGTGAACTAACCATGTGTATCTTCACTAAGTTATTCATATTTAAGTTCCAACCCTATGCAGGTTTTGCTTGTGTTGCTAAACTAAAATAAGAATTTTGAGTTTCAAATTGATTTTGCCATTAAATTATTATTTTATTAAAATATTACTTTTGAAAAGACACTTACATCACCATATGGCGTAGACATTTGTACATGAAATTTAAATTTAAGATGATTTCATTTCCATCATTTCTTATTTTACTTAAATAAGTTCACGAGATTTGCATTGACTCATTAATTATACACGTGTATAATTATTAATAAATGGATGATTTTAGAAGAAATATTTCCAGCAGCGCGGCAAGTTGGGCTGATGAAGAGTGTTTGTTTATTCTGATTTTGGTGACTTGGTGACAGTAGATGATAGAGATAGTGTAAAAAAATATATTATTGAGTTTAATGTTGTGTGAAATATATAATAATCATTTATATATTATGGATCAAACTATATAGGAAAGTTAATAATAATAAAAAAATCTAAATAACTGATAATAAACCTAAAACTAGAATATGACTAAACTAAACTAGAATAGGAAGTATACACTTAATTTATTTTAATAGTCCTCCTTCAAACTCAAGTCGGTAGCGGAAACCAAATTAAGTTTGGAGAATAAACTTGATATTTAATTTCTAAAGACCTTCAATTGTTGACAACATTTGACGAACTTTGAATATTGTTAATAAACTTTGATAAATTTGATAAACGTCAATAACTTTGATAAATTTTTAGTGGGGCACATTAGCCAGAACTGGTGGGCGAAGACAACCTTTAATAACTTTTGATAAATTGTTATAACCTTTGGTAAATTTTGAGTACAAGCGTTTAGGCTAGAACTGAATATCAATGATTTTTTTAGAGAAAATCATTAAACCCTTTAACTATTGACCCAAACGAGTGATTTTGTTGACCTTTGAAATTTGTAACTTATAACATGAATTCGACTCATGTTGTTGATGATTGGTTGCGATTGTGATGGTTGATGGTGGTGTTGAAGTTGGTGGAGAGTGATGGATTTGTATGTAATTGATCGAGTTGGTTTTTTGTTGTTGTTGATGGGTGATGGTCGAAGAGGTTGTATTTTGGTCACCGATTGGTTTGATTGGTTTGCGATGATGATGGTGGGTTGTTGGAGGCTTGCGATAATGATTGGTGCTCGAGAATTGGCTCAAAAATTGGCGTTATTGATTGAATTGGTCACAATTTAATTGAGGCTAGGGAAAGATTGTTGGCGGAAGCGTGAGGATTAGAGATTTAGAGAATGATTGAATTGTCTCGCCCACCCGTCAAAATCACAAATCATCGACGAGTGAGCAAAACGAGTGTTTCGTACAGAATTAACCAATGATCGGTGATGCCTATGATACCATGATAGAAATAATGAGAGATTAAGTAATTGATGTGTTGTTATGATATACAAGAGACGTCTATATATAGAGGCAATTGAAAGACCCTGATACATGTGAGATAAAATTAGATGGGTTAATTCTAACTAGACTTAACCCTAATATGAATACAATCTAACACCCATGAATGTAGTACCACAAGAAACCCTAAATATATATAAATATGAGTATGAGATAAACTAAAGTGCCATAAAAATATATGCAAGCACATCCGACTTCGATCCGGAACCTGACATATAGCTTCATCAATCATTATGTTAATCTTTTAAGATAGAAGGGTGCCTCGTAACTTTTTTTTAAAGATCATTAACAATATATTTTAGTTTTTAGATAAATCAGTGTATAAAATGAACAAAACAAGCCACGAGTCACTCACTTATGTTTGTTTTTACTTGTAAATTATACATTTGATTGAACTTTTTTGTTAAAGGATGTAAATTGGGGTTTAGGTTGTGTATCAGGGTTATTATTATTATTTTTTTACAAATAGAGTGTTAAAAATCCTCGGTTAAAGGTTTTGTATTCTTGAGTTTTATTGACTTGTTAACTTATTGTTTTAACAAATGGGTAGGGTATTTTATTTGTATGTTATTTTGATTCCGCTTATTGCACCTCCTCTATTTGCATATGTTTTCGATTGATTTGCTCCAATCTTGCTTCATGGACTCCTTCATAATCATAGGGTTCTATTCTCTATATATAGGGCAAGTATTGTCCCAACTTCTTAACTCTTTTATTTTATATGGATTCTTTTTTATTTTCGTATTTATATTTAAACTCAGTTTCCCTCTTTTTTTAACATTTGTTTTTGCTAGCGGGCCCTGGCCTACATATAAATCCCCACAAATCTAGAAAGTTATAAAATAATTGTGAAGGAGAGTATTGGTATCAACGAAATCTTTTTGAAATCTCCAACTAGCGAAAAATGGAAAAAGAAAAAAATTACTTATATGATCTAGTTTCAATCTCAATTCGTTTTGAGTTTGAGAGTCTATATTAAAATATGCTAGCCCTATTAGGATTACCCTTTTAATATTTAAGTTGTGTATTAGAGTTTTCTTTTATTTTTTATAAATAGAATAAAGAGTATCTTGTTTTTACTAAAAAAATATCAATTTTATATATTTTTTATCACATTTACATTTTACTTTATCCTAAATTCTAATTATAATTTCAATAGAGGTACCAGCAACTCCATATTAAACAGTAACATCGTAAAAAGATTAAAGGTCTGAAATGAAATGTTTTTCTTTATTCATTATGGTCATGTATACATACAACACTAGAATTAAAGGATATGAGAAATGTGATATGATCATGGACAACGAGCATTTCTACCAGGACCACCAAAGTAGAAGTAGGTGCCAAAACCGGGACTGTTGCCGTGCCAAATATTATAGCAGTTTGGATGATCAGCAACAACTATATCAAAGGCCTTCACATCCTTGATAACATTGCCTACATCAACAACTTGGATATTCTTGAAGAAACTAGCCTTTCCAGCACCTTCTGCAGGAAAACCCCCTCCTCCCATTTGAGTTGTGGTGTGTTTTCCTCCTGTATTCAGGTTCACCACCTCTCCTCCCCACTGAATTTCCGTCGCCCCCGCTCTCCCACCCAGTTTCGTAAACAATGAAGATGGCCAATAGCCTACAGTTTCAGCCCCAACGTTCAGTGTCCACTTCCCACTCTTCTTGTCCTGTTACATGTACCATACATACAGTTACTTATTATACACAAAAACCCCTGATGCCCTCTTTACTTGACTAGCGCCTAACGCTTTTCAGAATACTGATACCCACGGGGAGTTTTGATGATGTAGTATGCAACATACCTTCCACACCATCATTTTTATAGTTCGTTGCGGTCCACCATACACAGAAACAGAGCTGAGGGTGCCTCCTACTACCACTTTTTTTGATGTTTGAACGAATCCCGAGCACATGAGATTGTAACATCCTGTCTTATACGAATCCCTCTGTTTTTGTTACAAACAATTCCAATTAGGTCACCCATAAGTAATTGAGCACCATACCATATGTATACAATTACAAGAGAAATTGAAACTCACAGTCCGAAAGGTAAAGAGTCGGACTCTAGCATCACCGTATAGATGGGGATAGACCTGTTGATTATTTATTAAGTTTCAAAGCATTTATACAAATAAAAGTAGGAATAATTTCCAAGAAATTGAAGTGTATTAACCTGCCAGCCAGCTTCAATGGTGTTGAGATCCTTCCTACTATCGGAACCAGCAACGAGCCAAACCTGAGCCAGGCTGAACTCGTCAGCACTAAAAGTTCGGGGTTGAAAAAGACTAAAGATTGTTTGAGTTCCGTAGAATTGCTTGCCATTGCCTCGGACTCCAGCTACTGCATACTGCTATTTCGATTATATTAGGTATCACACACTAATTAATATGGTAACATAGCATGTACTCGACCTATATATCAATGGAGAAATAAGTGAAATAACATATACCTCATGGATATTACTTGCTCTTTCATTGACATCTTCAGTAGGATTGTTAGTAGTGTTTCGGTGTGGTATGGTACCATGTATCTTTCTTCCAAAATCATGAATTGATCTTGCTCTTAACACATCCTCTTCTGTTGTTCTTCTGATAGCAACTGTCCCTTCTGGACAACTTTCATTAGTCTCATGCCACACTTGAAATATTGTCCTGTTTTCCCCATATTGTCCTTCTGGCTCACTACTTGGTTTCATCTGAAACAATACCAATCACTCATTATTATAACAAGTGATTAACATAAAAAATTTCATTTACATATTTTAAAGGTATATTGTAGCTAGTTAAAGACACCTGAATGGCATGTTTTCTTATCTCAGGATCATCGAAAGCTGGTTGGTCTTCGAATCGAATGCAGTCGATTATGTCTCCGTCCAGGCTCTATTTTTGCAATATTTTTTGTATTTACAGATTAATGATCCAATCAAGAAACACACAAAATTATGTGAAAAAAGAAAAGAAGCGTTAAATTAACATAGAGATAATGGACCTGGATAGATTTAACGGGTGGCTTGTTCAAGCGCTTCAGGAGCTGCTGCACCTCTAAATCGGCTGCAGATGTTAATGGTATCAATATCAGAGAACAGAGTAATGTTAATAAAAATGCATAGTAAGGATCCATTTTTTTGCTGTGGTAGAAGTTTGAGTTTTGTCCCTTGACTTGCTCACTTATATATGGTGTAATTTGCACTGCCTTCTCTCAAATGTAATGATAAGAGGGAATCAAAACTATTCTTCACTTGGAAGTTCATTAATAGCAAATCTAGTGATTATTTTTACTTCCTAATAGTTGTTTGTTATATATGGTGTAGTGTCTTTATTTGGTCACAAATAAATGAGAAAGCATATGAAACTCTATACCTGTCATAAATTCTAGGGGTAATTTCAGGTGGCTACAGCTAAATATTGTTGGTTTTCACCTCACTACACCTATAATTTTTTTTCACCTGACTACGCCTAAAATGTGCAAAATTTTCACTTTGCACTTTCCGTCCAATTCTGTCAGTGTCTAACATTTTTTTACATGTGAAATTACTAAAATACCCTTATGGGTTTAATGAGTTATTATAATTGAATTGAAAAGACTAAAATGTCCTCACCTATTCATCTAATTTTCAAACATATGTCACTCTCTCTGTTTCTCATTTCATTCGTCCTCCCTCTCCCCCTCTCACACCGATTCTCACATCAATTTACGGGGACGTGGCACGACGTCGTCGCGATGGTCCGGGAGTGGCACAATCACGCTCCTCTCCTCTGTTACCACCACATTACACACAAAACCTCAAAACCCTCTTTACCACCACCACCTTCTCCGACCAATCACACAGTTCTCGAATGGCAGTGAGCTTGCTCTCTCACTGCATATCCGACCTCTGTCTAGGCAAGCCGACGCCGGTGCGTCGGCAAGGTGTTTTACTCTGTTTTTTCAAGAAAGAAAGGTTACATTTTCACTGATTTTGATGGAAGTATGAGAGGTTTGGATTGGTTGGTGCTGACCCATTAATATCACGTTTCTGAAACTTCAATTCCATTTCAATAATTTGAAAAAACTATAGATCAATTTTGGCTTACCATTTTAATTTTTTCTGGCGAGCTGGAGAATAGTGTCGCGGCGGAGAAAGGAGAAAGAGCACCGAGGCGCGGAGGCGAGAGCACCGAGCTGAAGCCGGAGGCGGATGCGTCGGTGGCACCATGGCGCGGAAGCATAGGCGCATGAGGCGGCGTGGGCCTTGCAGAAGAAGGGACCGAGGTCGTCGCCGGGGCGCCACTGGAGCTGGAGAGGCTAGAACAGAGCCTTTGATGTGCTCTATTTTTAGGTGTTAAAAATAGAGGCGATGTTGCCCTCCTCTGTGGCGGTGAGTTCGCAGTGGAGAGTAGTCGTCGGAGATGGAGAAGGGACAGGACATGCCGGTCGGAGGCGACCATGGAGGACAGGGACAACGACGGCACGTCAAGGACGCTAGTGGTGTGCAGACTGGCCAAATTCGAGGACGCGGCTGCTGCGATGGTTGGTGACGGTGTTGCGGCGGAAATGCTCTGCTCTGGTCGAGGTGCAGAGACAATGGCCTGGGTGAGAGAGGGAAGAGAGAGTGTGAAGAGAGAATGGTAGCATATGTTCGAAAATTAAATGAATAGTTAAGAACATTTAGTCATTTCACATGTAAAAAACGTTAAAAACTAACAGAATTGGACGGAAAGTGGAAAGTGAAAATTTTGCACATTTTAGGCTTAGTCAGGTGAAAAGAAAATTCTAAATGTAGTTAGGTGAAAAACAACAATATCTAAGTGTAGCCACCTAGAATTATCCCTAATTTCTAATAAAATGTGTATGCCCTTGGTAAATGTTTTATGTTTACTTGCCAACTTTATGGAGTCTTTGCTTAATCAAGTGGGGAAAATTTATTTAGTAATTTAATGTTTTGCTAAATTCAAATACTTATTTTGATTTTCAATTTAAGCTTGCTATTGAATTATCTTCTCAAAATAATAATTTTTGAAAGAATTATATCGCTAAGACATTTAGTACATGAAATTTAAATTTGAGTTGATTTTATCTCCGTTTTTGCTTATTTTTATCAAACATGTTCATAGCATTTGAGATGTTCTACAACAATAATATGATAAGCCTTCTACATCTTTGATCAGGAGGGGAGAGTAGATTCCACCTGAATTCCGCCTAACGCATGGATTTTTGGTTAGGTGTTGATTGTAAATCAACCCATGTACTCCGATAACCTGGATATGGACCCATATTATTGGGTCACATGTGAGTATAAAATCTCACGTTAGATGATTATGTGGTTAAGAAAAATTTTGTACACATTAAAGCATAAACCTAAGGTCGATCACAAAAAGGAAGTGGGGAGGGAGTGTCCTCTCCGAGGTACCCATGGTGGAGGCTGCAATAGAGGGCGGGAGAGGGATTCATTAACGTGGTGGGAAGGTAGGAGAGAGAAAGGAGTTGGTGAAAAGGGTAGGAAATAAAAGGGAGTGAGTATATATATAAAGGTGAAATCAAATACAAACTATCCGACCCAGTGGAATGTTAGTGCAAAATGGTGGAATGTTATGGACCCAGTGGAATGTTGAAAACGAACGTGATAGAACTTTTCTGCCACGTGTTGCTCGTTGGGATGGTTCAGATGGTTTGGACATTCATCTTGGTTTGTACTAGAGTGCACTATATATATATAGAGGAAAGCATTCGTTTGAGAACCAATTGTGGTGTGACAACATGAGAACCACTGGAGATTCCCTTATTTCCGTTGGACAATCACTTTCATTGGATATCATTATTGCCATTGGACATTCACTTATTTTCGTTACACATTCACTTATTTTTGTTAGGCATTCACTTATTTTCATGACTAAAGTCAGTTCTAACGTTCTAACAAAATGGTTTGGTTCTCACCCTGTATAACATGCAATGCAGGGGAAAATGTGCATGCATCAAATACAAACCAGGGGAAAATGTCCAAACTGTATAACATGCAGTGTAATGTCGTATAACTATGTAGAACATGTAGTGCAATGTTGTATAACATGTCGGGCCTGTGCAAAATTGAAGCAATGTATAACATGTAGTGCAACGTTGTATAACTGTCACGTGTCGCAATTTAAGATAACACACGTCTCTGATCCGACGGTTATACATTAGTTTAAATGTTTGGACATTTTGGGTGAGTTTGTATTGGAGTGCATCTATATATATATAAGCATTCGACTGAGAACCAATTGTGGTGTGAGAACATGACTAGACAATCACTTATTTTTGTTGGACATTCATTTATTTTCAATGGCCAAAGTCTTTTCGTTGGACATTCACTTTCATTGAATATCACCGCTGTTACTGGACATTCACTTATTTTTAATGGCCAAAGTCAGTTCTCATGTTCTCACAAAAGGGTTTGGATCGCTAAAAATCTGCGTGTGTGTTGTCCCACCGTCTGAACGCACTGTGAGCCGCTAATCTAGCGAGACTAAAACAACGCGTGACACGTGGCAAAGCTTGCGTCTCCACTTAAGTGAGGGGAAATTCTGTATTTTTGCACGCTCACTCGCAGTAGAATTTTACGCCTGCAGTAGAACAGTTGCCCTTTTCAGTATAACTATTGCATTTCTAGTAGAACTTTTTCATTTTCAGTAGAACTTTTGCGTTTTCACTAGAACATTTGCATTTTCAACAGAATAATTTTGTTATTTTCGTTTACGCGATAGTGCTCAATAAGTTTTGTGATCGAACTTTTTATTATAATTTCAATTTTTCAGGATTCATATTTAATATCTGGCATATGTTTACAGTAGAAATTTTGCATTTTCACTAGAACATTTGCATTTTCAGTTTGGAACAATTTTGTAATTTTCGTTTTCGCGATAGTGTTTAATGAGTTTCGAGATCGATTTTTATTATAATTTTAATTTTTAAGGATTCATATTTAAGATTTTTCATATGTCATGAGTATATGGAATAAAATATTGGTGTTCATTTTGATTATTTATGTTTTGTTTCATACGTTGAAGCTATTATGAAAATGCAACATATTCTACTAGAAATGCAAATGTTCTACTGAAAAGTGCAAATGTTCTACTGAAATGCAACAGTTCTACTACGATTGAGCATGCAAAAATATGTTGTGCCACCTCACTTAATTAGAGACGCGCACGTTGCCACTTGTCGCACATAATTATAATCTCGTTAGATGAGCGACTCAGAGCGCGTTCGGATGGTTGAGGTGGTTTGTACCCGAATATTATTATTATTATTATTATTATTATTATTATATATATATATATATATATAGAGAGAGAGAGAGAGAGAGAGAGAGAGAGAGAGAGAGAGAGAGAGAGAGAGAGAGAGAGAGAAGAAATCCGCTACATACCAATTCTACGGTCCAAACGTCCAAACTGTAGAACGTACAGTGTAATGTTCTAGAACCATGTCGAACGTGTAGTGCAAAGTTGTATAACGTGATGGTCTTGCACAAATCTGAAGAACCTTGTACAACGTGTAGTGCAATGTTGTAGAACCATTTAAAACGTGTAGTGCAAAGTTGTAGAACGTGATGGACTCGTAGAACCATTAAGTGTGAGTTGTAGAACCTCGATGCCACGTGTCCCACGCTGAGAAAACACACGTCCAGATCCACATCGATCCAACATCTGTAAAACATTTGAACGTTTCACAACCGTTTGTAGCCGAATGTGCCTATATATTGAAGCAGTTTTTGAGGGTTTTAAAGATTTAAATTCATGCCCATACAAGAATTTAACCTCAAAAGTCCGTATTTAATAAGGATCTTACATGATCATTAATTGATCATGAGATCTAGGTTTGAATAATAATTCATAAATTACCTTGATTAGAAATTACTTTGTCACTAAATTAGATTCAGTGACCTCTAAAGAACGTCCACACAGGAAGAGCAATCCGAAGATACTCACAACGATCTTTACTAGAAGATCGAAGCAAGCAAAACGGGAAGGAGATAGGGAGAGGGGGCCGACCGGCCAAGGAGAGAGAGAGGGAGGCTAGGGTTTTGAAAAAAATTTCTTATAATTAAAAATCTTAAAATTTCCCTTTTATATCTCTTTTTAGGAAATAATTAATTAAAAGCCTTAATGGGCTTAAAGTCAAACCTCATTAATTAATTAATTAATTAATTAGATAAGCCTATTATGGTTTAGCCCAATCTGGCTAGGCCTTGTTTAGCTAAATTATTTAAATCTATTTATTTAGAATCTAATTAATTGGTCTAGCTACACCGTTTTTTATTTCTGGTTTAATCCTAAACCGAAATTGGTCTAATCCGATTTAATCCAAAACCGGAATTTTCTCTCTCATGATTCCTCTACATGATTCCATCCGTTTTACTCAACCTTTAGTGTGTAACCCTTTAGGCTCACGACACGTTGACGGACTGGTAAAATGACCATTTTACCCTTTCCATCATGAGTGGCCTCTAGCAACGCTTGTGATTATCGAGATTTCGACTTAACCTTGTCGTACATGAATCTATCATTTTATCCTCTTGATATCTTGACAACCACGAGGCATAGACAAGTCATCCTCGTTCAATTGTCCTGTTTCTTTTTGAGTTAATTGAATTGTAACGGATACTCTGTATCGACTACATGACCATGCTATTGTATTTCAGTTGTACTCATCAAGTGGCCTAAACAGATATCTACTCATAGGTCTATATGAAAGATAAATCCTTCAGCGATCTATTGAGTCAACTCATGTAACTCGTGATCGAGCCAATCACAGTCGTTATTGTAACCCTTTTACATGAGATGTTAGACTGAGTTAAACTCGTCACTCATTACATAGTGACCTCAATGATCCTTTTGTCTGAGGATGTGATTTCACGTGCCGACATATGAGTATGATCATGACTGTGTCTATGTAACATACTCATGATCGGGTCGTCCTATATCACCCCGTCTGGCGATAACTCCGGCCCCTTTCTGGCCATGATCAGTAGAGCGTGATCATCTAGAGTTAGCCTCATACCGATCGCTTCTTATGAAGCTATTCTGATCGGGGACAGTTTAAGTGTGATTTTATCTGATTTGTAGATCTACTATTATGTGTTGACACATCAATGATACAAATTAAATCATACTTAAGATAATAATACAACACTTAGTAATATAAATGTCGATTTTATTTCAACTAATAATCTCATTACATGAATAGATTGAAAATACATTGTGTTAGGGCACAGAATCCCAACATATATATGTAGTGTTGTTGAATTAAATAATATAAACATGAGGTTTTATATTCTTGAGTTTTACTGGCTCATTAGCTTATGGTTTTAACGAATGGGTAAGGGTATTGAATCTGGATTTTATTTATTTTGATTCTTCTTGTCACAACTCCTATGGAATTTGCATATGTTTTCGATTGATATGATCCGTTATCATATTACGGACTCCATAATCATAGGGTTCAATTCTTTTGATATGTTTGAAAAGTATTGTTCTGACTTCTCAACTCTTTTATTTTATTTGGAGTCCTTTAGGTTTTCGTTTTTTTTATTTTGACTTTGTTTCCCTCCTCTTTAACATTTGTTTATGCCGACGACCCTAGTTTATGTATACATATCCGTAATCTGGAAAGTAAGAGCATGATTACGTGAAGTAGAGTGTTGAGTAGCAACTGTTAGAGTATAAAACTATAATTGGTCTTTCAACTATTAGCTTAAACTTTTAGTTGAGTTGGTTCTCTAATATGGTATCAGAGCTTGTACCTCGTGAACATGAGTTCGAATCCTTGGATATGCAAAAATTTATTTCTATTAAGCTCTATCTTCTATATTTTTCGAAAAAGGGCTCTACTCTTATTCTAAATGAGTCTCCATAAATCTCTTTTCTCCTTCTCAATCTCCTCTTTTAAGAAAAAAGTGCACGTCCAAACCTCAAAACGGGATTGTCCGTGAGGGTGCGTGTTAGAGTATAAAATTATAATTTATTTTTCAACTATCAGCTTAAACTTTTAGTTGAGTTGGTCCTCTAATAACAACGAAATGTTTTTGAAGTCTCCGACTAGCGGGAAGAGAAAGAAGAATGAACTGCTTATATTATTTAAAGTTTCAAACTCAATTCGTTTTGAGCTAGAGGGGCTTGTAAAATATGAAAGCCCTACTAAAATTACCCCTTTAAAATTTAGGTTGTGTATTAATTTCCTTTTATTCTTTATACATAAAACAGAGAGTATCTTGTTTTTATTAAGCATATAACATTTTTAGTTGACCAGAGATTCAGATATTCGAAACCAGTCAAATTGGGTACCAGAACAAAATGGGAATACAAATATCTTGTATGGAATAATGTAACCTTAATGACCATCCAATGGAAGAATGAAAATATTACACAAGTATTCAATCTATGGAGTTTCGATTTGTGAACCTTCGATCCGAGGAGGCGGCGGAGCGAAGGCCATGGGCGGTGGCGCACCGAGGCTTTCATGAAAGCTATACATGAATGGAATTGTTGAATAGGGGAATCGTGAATGTAGGGTTTCATGTTTACCGATATACCCTTATAGGTATTTCTCAATTATTTTACTAATAATTTTGACAATAAATGTAGATCATTGATTTGAATCCATGCTATGAATGGTATATATTTTTAATTTTGTGTTTATAAAACCATTTGTCAAGGAGTATATCCCTCAATTTAATATATATTATTATATTTCCCACTTTTACATTTTACCTAATCTTAAATTTCAATTTTACTTTCAGTTTGCTAAGGAGATAAGGGAAACAAAGGAAGTATCATCATCAGTAGATCAATAGTCGGAAATGCAATGTTTTTCTTTATTCATTATGGTCATATATCCATACATCAATGAAATTAAAGGATATGAAAAATGTGATATGATCAGGGACAACGGGCATTTCTACCAGGACCACCATAGTAGAAGTAAGCACCAGAACCGGGACTGTTGCTAGGCCAAATATTATAACATTTCGGATGATCAGCATAAACAATATCAAAGGCCTTCACATCCTTGAGAACATTGCCTGCATCAACAACTTTAATATTCTTGAAGAAACTAACCTTGCCATTACCTTCTCCAGGGAAACCTCCAGCTCCCATTTGAGTTGTGGTGTGTTTTCCTCCTGTATTCAGGTTCACCACCTCTCCTCCCCATTTAACTTCCATCGCCCCCGCTCTCCCACTTAGTTTCGTAAATAATGAAGATGGCCAGTACCCTATCTTTTCTGCCCCAATCTTCAGCCACCACTTCCCACTCTTCTCCTGTTACATATACCCCCAAATCAAATCAATGGCATTTATGTTTTTTTTGAAATTCTAACGTTGTTAGAGCAAAGTGTAAAAAACTAATTCTTACTTTAAAGTAAACGTTTATATTAGTAAAGTGTAAAACGCATCACTTTAGTATGGGCAAGATGTAATTAACCCTTTTTATAAAAATGAAAACTCATTGTCAGGTACTTATACGTGCACGTATTCTAAAACTCCCTAACAACCTATGACTTGACTATCGCTTACCATTTTTAGAATACAGATACACATGGGTAGTTTTGATTATATACTACAAAATATATACCTTCCACACCATCATGGTTAGAGCATATTGAGGTCCGCCATAGACAGAAACAGGGGTGAGTGTGCCTCCTACTACCACTTTTTTTGATGTTTGAACAAATCCCGAGCACATGAGATTGTAACATCCTGTCTTATATGAATCTCTCTGTTTTTGTTACAAATAATTCCAATTAGGTCACCCATAATAAGTAATTGAGCACCATGTGTATAAAACTACAAGAGAAGTAGAAACTCACTGTCCAAAAGGTAAAGAGTCGAACTCTAGCGTCACCGTATAAATGGGGATAGACCTGTTGATTATTTATCAAGTTTCAAAGCATATAAATGAATTAAAGTAGGAATAAATTCCATAAAGTTGAATTGTATGAACCTGCCAGCCAGCTTCAATGGTGTTGAGATCCTTCCCATGGGTACCAGCAACGAGCCAAACCTGAGCCAGGCTGAACTCTTGAGCACTAAAAGTTCGGGGTTGAAAAAGACTAAAGATTATTTGAGATCCGTAGAATTGTTTGCCATTGCCTCGCACTCCAGCAACTGCATACTGCTATTTCGATTATATTAGGTATCGAAATAACGTATAACTAGACGCACTAATTAATATGGTAACATAACATGTACTCAACATATATATCAATGGAGAAATAAGTGAAATAACATGTACCTCATGGGTATTACTTGCCGTTTCATTGACATCTTTAGTAGGATTGTTAGTAGTGTTTAGGTGTGGTATGGTACCATGTATCTTCCTTCCAAAATCATGAATTGATCTTGCCCTTAACACATCCTCTTCTTTTGTTCTTCTGATAGCAACTGTCCCTTCTGGGCAACTTTCATTAGTCTCATGCCACACTTGAAATATTGTCCTGTTTTCCTCATATTGTCCTTCTGGCTCACTACTTGGTCTCATCTGAAACTATACCAATCACTCATATTTATAACAAGTGATTAACATAAATTTCTGTAATTATTTAAATATTTTAAACGTATATAGTAGCTAGTTAAAGACACCTGAATGGCATCCTTTCTTATCTCAGGATCATCGAAAGCTGGTTGTTCTTCGAATCGAATGCAGTCAATTATGTCTCCGTCCGGACTCTGTTTTTGCAATATTCATAGATTAATTCAATCAAGAAGCACAAAGAATTATGTAAAATTAATGTAGACATAATGGACCTGGATAGATTTAACAGGTGGCTTGTTCAGGCGGTTCAGGAGCTGCTGCACCTCTGAATCGGCTGCAGATGTTAATGGTATCAACATCAGAGAACAGAACAATGTTAATATAAATGCATAGCGAGCATCCATTTTTTCTGTTGTTGTAGACATTTGATTTGAGTACTCTCCCTAGATTTGCTCACTTGTATATATATATAGTATAATTTGCACTGCCTTCTCTCAAGTGTAATGATAAGAGGGAATCAAAACTATTCTTCACTTTGAAGTTCATTAATAGCAAAATCTAGTGATTATTTTTACTTCCTAATAGTTGTTTGTTATATATGGTGTAGTGTCTTTATTTGGTCACAAATAAATGAGAAAGCATATGAAACTATACCTTATTATAAATTCTAATAAAATGTGTAAACCCTCGATAAATGTTTCATGTTCAATTACCAACTTTATGCCGTCTTTGCTTAATCAGGTGGGGAAAAAATTATTTATTAATCTAATATGTTGCTAAATTTAAAGAAGCATGGACAATGTCACTTAAATCTCCCTAAGGTATCTAGAAGTCTTCCTTACATTCCCGAATTACAAATGATAATTGTGAGACCCTTTAGGTTCACTAACGTCCAAATTAATCTCATTTATTTAAATGGAGAAGAAATCCACTACAAATTAAATTTGGGTGTCCAAACGTCCAAACTGTAGAACGTGTAATGCAAAGTTGTAGAACGTGATGGACCCGGGGCAAAGTTGAAGAACCTTGTAGAACGTGCAGTGCAATATTGTATAATCATGTGGAACATGTACTGCAAAGTTGTAGAACGTGATGGACTCGTAGAACCCTTAAGTGTGAGCTGTAGAACCTCGTTGCCACGTGTCGCACGCTGAGACAACGCACGCCCAGATCCACATTGATCCAACGTCTGTAGAACATTTGGACTTTTTGACGTTCAACAGTCGTTTGTAGCCGAATGTGCCCCTATTTAAATGTTTTGAAAGTTTTGTTAATATTTTTGGAAAATAAATAAAAGTACCCCATGTATTAAAATAATTTTATTATTATTTATTTTATAAATAAATATGTTTTAAAAAAGTTTTAAAACTATTGTCATTTCAAAAAAAAGTTAGATGTACTTTAAAAATATTAACAGAGTAGAGTTAAGTAGAACATTAGTGAACCTAAGAGCCTTCACATAGACCATTTGCAATTTGGCGGATGTAAGTGAAACTTTCTGATACCTTTATGGGTTTAAGTGGCATTAAGTATTTTGATTTTCATATTAATCTTGCTACTGATATAATAATTTTTGGAAAGACAATTATATCCTTATTACTCTAGTACATGAAAATTAAATTTAAGTTTTTTTCATCTCCGTCTTTTCTTATTTTGATCAAATATGTTCATAGCATTTGGAATGCTTTTACATCTTTATGAAGGGGACAGTAAATTTCACCAGAATCCAACCCAACCATAAAAATCCGACCACAACAAAAACTATGATGGTCAACCCATGGATTTTTGGTTTTGTGTCGGCCCTAGACTTAAGGCCACCCACAACAAGGAAGTAGGAAGGGAGTGCCCACTCTGAGGATCCCACGGTGGAAGATGCATAAGAATGTGGGAGAGGGAGTGACAGATGTGACGAGAGAGTAGGAGAAAGAAAGGAGTGGGTGCACAGAATAAGAAAGAGAATGAAGAGTATATATATTTAAGCATATATAAATAGAGTTGTTGAATTAAATAACATAAACACGAGGTCCCGGTTGTGACCTCTAGAGAGTGAATACATGTAGAGAGTGAGTGTGCTAATGAGCAGCTCAAAAGTTGACGTGGAGGACCTAAGGAGGCCCCATGTTGTGAGTAGCCTAACATGCTAGTCATTTAGGGCGAATGTGAGCTCTAGTGTATATATAAGATTCCTTCAGTGCTTCTCATAGGTAAGGCACGGATCACTCCAATAGTAATATTAGAGCATTCGTTAGGTAGACTCTCATGATAGAGTGGATCGGTATCCTTATGGTTGGTAAGATCTTGACCGCGATTGGGCTTTCTCATGATGGTGGGCTCAGATAGAATGAAAATGTCCCTTCTGGGATTGAGTACATAACCTGGCTTCGTAAGGATCTCTTATTAACATCCTTAACCCACAGTGTTTTCTATTTTGTCCTCGGTTTCTGGTAGTTTCGGTGTCGTTTTATGCTTCGTGATGTATTTTATTGTTTGGTGAAGGCCTGAGGCGATTTAACAGTCACGCACCGCCAACATTTCTTAAAGTGTCACGAGGTGTAGAACCATAGGTGCTAGTGTAGAACTTATTTGTTTGCTTTATTGAAGTATTTGCCATTGAGTTGTGTCAATTGTTGTGGGTTGTTTCTTTTTTATAATTGTATTCTTGTTACTCATAATAAATCTATCTTGGTTTTTGAAAGGCATCTTGAGAGGGTTTTTTTTGGGGCTTCAAAAAACCCTAGAAATTTAGGGTTGGAAAACACACACTCTCTCGATTTCTAACTTTAAAATAGTCGTTTTTTTGTTGAAAAACGTGAGATCTCATACATAGAGGAAGTATTTAATTAACCACGTTTTCGTCACAACAATCCATGCAATTTTAGATTAATAGAGAGAGAGAGAGAGAGAGAGAGAGAGAGAGAGAGAGAGAGAGAGAGAGAGAGAGAGAGAGATTGAACTGTTTACCTCTTGTAGTATCCGGCTTTAATAGGTTCCACATGAATGCTCTATAAGTTCCACGTGAATCAAATAAGCGTCTTAATCGGAATGCACTCTTTACCGGATGTCACACGAGCGAACTGATTGAAACATAAGGAAGTCGATCTACTAGAGTCAGCCTACTATACATTTAAGGTTTCAGATTTATTTCAAAAATAAAGCCAAAGTCATATCACGGATATCATATGTGAGATGGTATTGGATGACCCGACTTGGAGTATGCCGCATAGATTAAGTCACTAACGCATACTCCGTCGTTGTGTGATCACTGCCTTAAGACCTTGGAGCGAGTGGCTCACATGCACGTCACTCCTATAAATTGACATGCTCCAACGCTGCCTGTAACGGGGTAGTTATATCGGGAATCATTGGCTATTGGACGGACTGTAGTGGGAGCTCACATTGCGTTCGAATGGATTTGTTTCCCCACGGTGAGACGTGGTGAAGGGTATGGTTCTGGGCCCCTTGATGAAAATGACTGATGAAGTGTGCGGCCGCACCAATTACGTATCAGTCATCTCGGATTTCAAGGAACTAGATCGAATACATGAGGATGACGTCTCTATGCCTCATTCGATCTCATATGCCTTAAAGCAAAAGAAGGGTTAGTGATACAGATGACAGAGAGGAGATATCGAATCAATCGATACCTCATGGACATTGGATAATCACTACGTCTTACTAAAGGCCACTGGTGATGGATCGGGTGAAATGATATTTCACGCCGATCTGGCAATGGGTCGTGGGCCTATAGGTTCACACGCTAGTGACAAGAACCGAGCAACTCGATGTGACTCAAGATGTCCAAAATAGGTTACGTATGGAAATGGTGGAGACATGACAGGTGTGGTGTCGATCGACACACATCGCGTGTGTGGTGTCGATCGACACCTTGGTGGTGTCGATCGATGCCTCGACACGTAGGTAGTGTCGATCAACACCTTCCATTCCGGAAGGGTGTCGATCGACACACATCGCGTGTGTAGTGCCGATCGACACCTTGGTGGTGTCGATCGATGCCTCGACACGTAGGTAGTGTCGATCAACACCTTCCATTCCGGAAGGGTGTCGATCGACACCCATGTATGACGGGGTGAAAACCTAGGCTCTCACCCAAACCTATATAAGGAGGTCTTGGGGTGAGAGCCTCCCCAATCCAAAAGGCACCATTAGCCAATACACCTAGAAAGTTCTAGCTCTTACATTAGAGAGCTAGGGCATCGAGAGAGAGAGAGAGGTCCTACGGTGATCTAGTAGTCACCGAGAGGGTCTTGGCGTCAAGAATTTCGAGCTCAAGTGTGTTTGCATCCGTGGAGAACGAGTTCGAGGACACGCTTCAAGATTGGATTTGGGAGCTAAGCGTAGAGACTACAAGAGGTGGGATCTCTAGCTAGCTTGTCTTCTCATGATTCATCTAGGGTTATGCACACAATCCTCGAGAGGTTCGGGTCAAGTTCTTGTTTCCGCTGCGCTTGACCCGCTAGGAACCCCTACATAAGAATTATCTGATAATATGACAATGAACTATGCTCGTGACTAAATCTATATCGCATGCTCAGGACGAGTCGTCCAATATCATTTCTCTAAATGATATTTATGATTTGATTTGGTAACCTCTACTTATGATCAATAAAACTGGATCATCAGTCAACTTCATACTAGTCGTAAGAATGCGTTGACCAGGGACCGTTGAGTATAATTTCTACTAGTCTAAGGGTCCTACTATCAAGTGATAACACACTTGATGACCTCAGACGAAATTAAATACTCAACTTATTACCACAACACCACGATAATAAAAGTGTCGTTTTATTACTAATAACGATGATGCAAAGTAAATGAATGATATAATTGACCTAGTGCATAATTCTTACAGTTTTCATGCCTCCCCTAGTTATTGGTGAGGCTTAGCGGTAAGAAAATATCTCGGGAATTGAGTCAATTTCAATACCGAGAGGTGAAATTGGCGAATTAAAGCTTAGGGTAACAACATGACATGATTGTTGGATTGTATTTTGATATTGCGAATTGATTTCGAAGCCAACACCTGCTTGACTCCAATCATATTTCCTCTATTTCCTTGTACGTGTTGCTTGCTATTACTTGGACTTTAATTTTACAATTGAATACGGTTACACTTCACACACAAACACAACAAATTGAGTACATATCATTTATTACACTAATTTTTTCATACAAACCTATGTTTGATTCATGTGGAATCGACCCAAATATTTATCCGGTTATTACAACTTGTTGATCGATGCGATTGTGTGAAGCCTACAGACGTTGAGTGGTATACTTATGTAGTGTGCTAACAGTAGAACAAGGTAAACATTTAGGCTTAGTGTTGGGGAAAAATGTGAGCGCACCGCTCGACGCATCCAGACCTCGCACAAGCGCACGTGGTCACAAGTAATGAAACCAGTTTTTATCTGGGTCGATTTTCACGGAGACCAAAATATGGTCTACTATCTAACTAATTCATGTTTTTTCTTCTATAAAATGTAGATACGGAAGTAATCAATTTTTGGGTTTTTATTAGAATTAGTTAGAACTAATAAATAAACAAACAAGCAAGCAAACATAAAATAAATTATATACAACCCTATGAAGGATGGATGAAGTGTAGGGAGTTTAAAGGTGATACTTAGAGCAATATGCAATTATTGTTGACCTAAGTCTTAATTACCAACTCCACAATTTGGCACCACTCTTGACTAACTAGCTGAGAATAATTTGGGCGTCGAACTAATTTTTAAATTGTCTATTGTCAGATATAAACTTTTTCTCTAAACATAAATCCATATTTTTAGCCATCATCAAATGTGAGTAATCAAAGATGAATAATAATTATAAGGGATAATTACACTTTACCCATGCTAAAATGACCGATTTTATATTTTACTACAACTAAAAAAAAAAGTTTACAATTTACAATAGCTAATTGCGTATTTTTTATACTTTACACTAACGGTGTTAGATTTTGGATGGAAAATTTTCATGTTGTATGAAAAGTCGAAATTGCCCTCAATTATTAATCAAAATTTCAAATTGATGCCATTATTCATCAAATTATAATATTTATTAATAATATATAATTTATATTAATAATATTTATTAATAAAAAATATTATTATTTATAATTATTTAATAAAAATAAAAGGAAATCATTTTTTCAGTTATAAATTTTTAATAATTAAAATTAAAAGTAAATTAATTATTATTTATTAAAATAATATCAATTAAAAGTAATAATAATACTAATTATAAATAATAATAATAATTAATAGTATATTAAAACTTTCAAATAACATAACTCTCTCGTACGAGTTTTGTTTCGGGCTCATATATTATATCAAATCAAAAAGAATTGGAAGTCAACAATTTTGAAGAAAGAATTATTTGTCTATATATTATTAATAATTGATTTAATTTTACGTGATAAATAATTATTACCAAAAATATAAATAATTAATTATTAATAACTTTTTTAACATTTTGCTCTAACACTGGTAAATGTTAGACGAATCTTTTTTAAAGATTAAAAAATTTGTCGTCGTTGGATGGAGTTTTAGACAAAAACTTATTTTTTCGAAATGAATTTATGATTTGATTCGATTTGATATACTATGAGCCCGAAACAAAGCTCGTATGAGTGAGTTATGTCATTCGAAAGTTTCACCATATTATTAATAATTAATATTTTTTAATTATTAAATATCAAATAATATTAAGTTTTAATAAATAAATCTTTCACTAAAGTTGTTGATCTTTCGATTTTTTTCGATTTGATACACTATCAGCCTGAAATGGAGTTCGTATGAGAGAGTCGTGTAATTCGAATGTTTCAATATATTATTAATAAATAATATTATTTTAATTATTAATTAATATTATTTGAATTATTAATAATTAAACCGTGTATGACCGGATTTGAGTGGAGGTTGATCTTAATTAAGGAAGAAAACCTTAAGGGTATTTTGGTCTTTTTGTTATAAAATGAAAATTTCCATCCAAAATCTAACACTGTTAGGGCAAAGTGTAAAAAAACGCAATTAGCGATAGTAAAATGTAAACTTTTTTTTAATTGTAGTAAAATGTAAAAGTGGTCATTTTAACAAGAGCAAAGTGTAATTATCCCTAATTATAAAGACAATCTAAACAAGAAACACAATTTTATGATCAATTAAAGTTCATATCAAATGGTAGCTTACTTTGCAGGGTAGAAATCACTAAACCAACCTCTCTAGTCCATCGTTTATTTTTTTTAGACCGGATTACTATTATTTTTGTTTTCAAAAGTATGGATGTAAGCTAATCAAATTTAGTCTAAATTTGATTACCTCGACTTGCAAAAAAAATCAAACTTGAATACGGCTCGACTCAAAAATCTTTTGTCTCGCGTTATATATATTTAAATTCGAGTTCGTCTTGAAAAAGATATTCAAACACGAATCTTGGTCAACTTTCTTAATTTTTACCGTAAATTATAATTAAAATCTAGAAATTATGTACAAATATATCAAGTAAATTAAATCTTAGGCGAGCCAGTTCATGAACCTATCAAATCTCAAAAATTTAGGCTCTGAAATTGCCTCATTTATTAAATTATGTTAATATTTAGCTCGAATTCGACTTATGTTAGATTATAACAATTTTAATTAAACATTTAAAAAATATTGAAACACCAAAATCTATCATAAGAAAATTGTACGTATGTATTTTTTTAATAAAAAGTGTCTCGCCTCTAAAAATTTTGTTTCCGCCCCCTTTGTCAACCTCGCCGGAACATTTGCACCATCATCTATCAATGAGTACAATGATGATGTCATGGATGACTACATCACATAATTTGTATTCGTTTTAGTGTAAATTTCACACAATCTTCCTAATTATACGTGTGTCTCATATGCCTCCTCTTAGTTACAAAATCAATCTGAGGTGTTTTAACTATCCAAAAATCTCACTTTATCCACTTTACCTTTTTTGTTCTTTTTTCAAAATTCTGTTAAATTTTTTGTGAAATGACGAAAATACCTTTGTATTTGAAAAATTAAAATAAATAAATAAAAATGATTTTGAGCTTTTTTCTAATTTTCTCGTTGTACAAAATAAAGAATAAAATTTTGTTAGTAGTAAAAATAATTTTTAAAAATTTTTTTATAAAAAAAAATTACAATTTTATTTTTAAACATCGTTTTTTATTTTTAATAATTTTTATAAATAAATTTTTTTTAAAAATAATACTAAAATATTTTTTATTCTCTGTTTTTGTAAAAGAAAATAGAAAAAAATTCAAAATAATTTTTATTTATTTATTTTAATTTTTCAAATACAATAGTATTTTCATCATTTCACAAAAAACTTAACAGAATTTTGAAAAAAAATCAACAAAAAGGTAAAGTGAGATTTTTTGATAGTTAAGACATCTTACAGATTGATTTTGTAGTTAAGAGACATGAGAGACACGCGTGTAGTTAGGAGTTATGTGAAATTTATCCGAATTTTTATTTATTTTATTGGTTAAATTGTTTATTTCTAATTGAGAGATATTTTAGGAACTTTAACGTATTTACCAAAATTTATCATATACCCGTGTCAGTGAATATTGTACAGTTTGTCCTTAGAAAAACAGTTTCTTGATTGATCATAGTTTGTTTTGTGCGTATTCTCGTCTATCTCATTTCCCTAAATCTTGTACATTTAAAATCACAAATTAAAAATGAAAAGAACTCCAACAAGAAACAAATGCAATAGAAGATAATTCCTTGGAAGTGAAACTCCTAATATGATGGTGGAGGAAAAGGAATTGGTGGCGGGTGAGGCGGCGCTCGTGGTGGTGCTGGAGGAGGGCTTTTGAAATGAACAGGAACATTGATCTTTGGAGGTGGCGGCGATTTAGTCACTCTTGTTGAGAACACCTTCAGAGACGACGCGGAGGCATAGACTGTGTAGCTGGGCTGAGACAGTAGCAGTCCATGGATCAAGATCACTGTCACCAAACAAGAGATGGTGCCCATTGATATTATGACGGTTATCAATTCATAAATGTTGGCATGAATTGATGAAACGAGAGATTGTATTATAAACCGAACCAATTTTTTTCAAAACATGAGAAAAATGTCGGTCAATTAAATAATACATAATATTTGAAAAAATTGAGATAAGAAAGCCTAAGAGAAACCGTGATTGTTTCAATTATATGAGAAAATTGAAAGACGAATCTGAAAAATGAATAAGAGAGAAAAGAAGAAACTACTCTGCTTCAGTTCAAAAATCTGTATAGGAGTTCATGGTTAAAAGCTTGACGACATCTTGAGAGCTTAAATATTGAAAGATATTGACTTGGAGAGGGGGGCGAAGATGTCCTCGGAAATCACAGCAGACATAGGCCTTGAACCCACCCCGCCCAGCCACGCGAGGACGCACGCCTGCCGACGCAGACCCTGGGAACCGAAATGACTCCAACAAACCTGACACGACATCTGAGGCGATGTCGAGCCATCGTCGGAGCACACACCAAGAGAGAAGATTGTTGGCACTAAAACCGAGCGAGCCACAAAAGATTTTCGATGAGGAGTCGTAGATCGGCGAACTAATGTCGCCAGGGTACTGACGGGCAAGCCATAAGCTCACCCTCCACGAGGCTTTAAGTAGAGACCTCCACCGGCGACGAAGAACAACCACTTGTACAAGTGAGGGAAGATGACGGACTTGTTGGAGAGAACCTGAGCCTTTATCAAAGAGTAGCACCCCCATGAGGAGGCCCACATACACATTAGAGCCCACTCTTGACCCAAAAGACTAGTCCGATGGCTCTTAAGTCTAATGTGTATATAAGTTTTCTATTCACTTCATACACTACCAATGTGGGACTTTGGCTGAAGTGTGGATTTCAACAATCTCCTCCTCCACACTAATCCCTCATCATATTGGGTCAGCTCCCCCTAGCCTAAATCGGCCTTACCGGTTCGACTTAATCCCTCACGGGCCCATCATCCTATCTAGGCCTGACTCAATCCCTCACGGGCTCATCATCCTATCCAGACCCACCCCTATGCGGGAGTGATCATGGTTCCCGGGTGTTACTGGCTCACCCACCTCCATGACGGTGCGATCATGGTTTCCAGGTGTTACTGGAACTAGAAGATTTTTACCCAGCATGCTTACCATGAGAGAGTTCATGGGAACCTAGCCTCTCATACCAATTTTTAGGGAGAATCGGGCCTTACCAAGGAGGAGAACACCACGTGAAAAGCAAATACACACAATAAAACTCACCCCTAACCCAACAGACTAGCCTAGTGGGTGTCAAGTCTAATGTGTATATAAGCTTTCTATTCACCTCATACACTACCAATGTTTGAGTATATAACAACGTGAAACAATTCTCTAGCAAAAGTAACCAATAGAAATTAAGAACACAAGAATTTACGTGATTCGGCAATTTGCCTACGTCCACAGCCACACTACTCTTTTATTATTTCTCTCAATTCAGAAATGATTTAGAATTCCTAATTCCTTGTAAATTAGGAAACATATCCTAAATCATTGTACGATAGGAATCATTTTCTAATCCAGTATCCTAATACAATTAGGAAATTCTGGCTTCCCTAAATAATTAGGAAAGTCTCCACAAACCCAACAATCTCCCACTTGTTGAGGTTTTTGTGCCCTAGCACAATGTATTTTCAATCTAATCTTGTAATAAAGATTATTAGTTGAATAAAAATCGGCATTCATATTACTAAGTGTTGTAGTAATATCTTAAGTATGATTTGATTTGTATAATTGATGTGTCAACACATAATAGTAGATCTACAGATCAGATAAAATCTTACTTAAGCAGTCCCCGATCAGAATAAGCTTCATAAGAAGCGATCGGTATGAGGCTAACTCTAAATGATCACGCTCTACTGATCATGGCCAGAAGGGGGCCAGAGTTAGGTCATAGTATCACTAGTCAGGGGTGATATAGGACGACCCGAATCATGAGTATGTTACAAAGACACAGTCATGAACATACTCATATGTCAGATCATGAAATCACATCCTCGGACCGAAGGACCATTGAGGTCAATATATAATGAGTGACGAGTTTGACTCAGTCTGACGTCTCCTGTAAAAGGGTTACAATAACGGCTGTGATTGGCTCGATCACGAGTTACATAAGTTGACTAGATGGATCTCTGAAGGATTTATCCCTCATACGGACGTGTGAGCAGATATCAGTTTAGGCCACTTGAAGAGTACAACTGAAATAAGATAGCATGGCCATGCAGACGATACTTAGTATCAGATATAAATCAGTTTACTCAGAATCAAGAAACAGGACAATAGAACGAGGATGACTTGTCTATGCCTCGTGGTTGTCAAAGATATCAAGAGGATAAAAGGATAGATTCATGTACGACAAGGTTAAGTCGAAATCTCGATAATCACAAGCGTTGGGTAATCATGATGTCTTGAAAGAGGCCACTCATGATGGAAAGGGTAAAATGGTAATTTTACCAGTCCGCCGACGTGTCGTGAGCCTAGAGGGTCACACACTAAAAGTTGAGTAAAACGGATGGAATCATTTGGAGGAAACATGAGAGAGACAAAATCCGGTTTTGGATTAAACCAGATTAGACCGATTTCGGTTTAGGATTAAACCGGAATCAAGAACGGTTTAGCAGGACTAATTAATTATAATCTAATTAAATAGATTTAATTAAATTAGCTAAACTGGGCCTAGCCAGAATGGGCTAAGCCAGAATGGGCTTCTCTACACAATTAATTAAAAGCTTTGGGCTTTAAGCCCATTAAGGCCTTTAATTAATTAAAAGCCCAAATAAGGTCTATAAAAGGGAAATTTTCAGATCTGAAAATTAAGTGATTTATTTTACAAACCCTAGCCGTCACCCTCTCTCTCTCTCCTAGCCAGTTTCGGCCGGCCCCCCTCTCTCCTCCCTGCTCCGTCCGTTTTGCTTGCTTCGATCTTCTAGTAAGGATCGTTGTGAGTATCCCCGGATTGCTCTTCCTGTGTGGACGATCTTTAGAGGTTACTAAATCCAATTTAGTAACAAGGAGATTTTGATTCAAGGTAATACTAAATTTTAATCTAGTCTAGATCTCATGATCAATTCATGATCATGCAAGATCCGTATTAAACATGAAACTTTGAGGTTAATTTCTTGTATGGGCATGAAATTAATTGTCTGGAACCCTCAAATAATTCCTTCACCACTTGGAGTCTGTACACACACGTCTTCATTCTCAGTCATGTATCTCCAGTAACACGCCTAACGATCTCCGCAATAAGCTCTAGAGGAAGTGTGTCGCATTCTCTTCACTAACCGTGAAGGCCACCTGAAGGTATGCATAGCTTCAGCTTCTCAGTTGTAACCATCTTGGTCAACATATATGCAGGATTCCTTAACCCAAGGACTTTCTTCAAGGACAAAGTGCCATCACTCATCAACCCCCTGATGAAGTGATATCTCAACTAAATATGTTTCGTCCTAGCATAAAACACGGGATTCTTGGGAAGGTGAATAGCGCTCTAACTGTAGCTATACAAAGTATTGTCCGACTGTTACTTGCTTAACTCCTCCAGAAAACTTTTCAACCAAATCATTTCCTTCCCGACTTCTGAAATAGCCATGTACTCTGCTTCTGTGGTTGAAAGAAAAGAGCAACACTCTTCTGGAGCGGTGACATCCAGCTAATTTCTATGCCACCCCAAGGTTACCCTGTAGTAATCTTCCTTGTATCCAAGCATCCACATGAATATGCATCGGAAAACTCTTCTAGTATCGCTTTCTTCTTCGTGAAGTGTAGTGCAACCTTTGAAGTCCCTTTCAAGTAGCGAAAGAACCACTTGACCGCTTCCCAATGATCTCTTCCTAGATTAGACATAAATCTGCTAACAACTCCCACTACATGCGCAATGTCTGGCCTTGTGCATACCATCGCATACATCAAACTGCCTACTACTGATGCATAAGGGGCCTTAGTCATTTCTTCCATGTCCTTATCCGTCTTAGGTGATTGCTCTCGAGTGAGTTTAAAGTAACATTACAGCGGTGTACTCCTAACCTTGGCATCTTGGAGACTGGGCTTGTTGAAAATCTTCCCAATATACTTCTCTTGAGATAACTTCAAACTACCATCAGATCTATTCCTGCTAATGCTCATACCAAGTATCTGTTTCGCTTCAGCTAAGTCCTTCATCTCAAACTCTTCAAACATCTGTTTTTTCAACTTGTTGATTTCCACCATGTTGTAGCCTGCAATCAACATATCATCAACATATAACATTAATATGATGTAAGATCCCTTGAAGTGTTGGACATAACAACAATGATCTATGACACATCTTGTGTATACATTCCTCATCATAAAATTGTCAAACTTCAAGCACCATTGTCTTGGTGCTTGCTTCAGACCATACAAGCTTTTACCCAGCTTGCAAACTATACCTTCCTTCCCAGCTATTTGGAAACCCTCTGGATGTACCATATATATGTCTTTCTCAAGATCGCCGGGTAAGAACGCAATCTTGACATCTAGTTGCTCTAGATGAAGATTCTCTGCAAGCACGATACCCAACACAAGTCTGATAATAGTCATCTTGACTACTTGAACATTAACCTTGCTTTGTATCTTTTAATGTCATCATGTTCTTCCTTGACCTTGAAAACCCATTGATTCTGTAGAGCCTTCTGCCCAGCTGGTAACTTAGTTAACGATCAAGTTTCATTCTTTTTAAGAGACATCATCTCTTCGTTCATGGCTGACTCCCACTTAACTGAATCATCCATTTGAACCGCCTCTATATAGCACTGAGGCTCACCATTCTCAGTCAACAACAAATAATGTAGTGACAAAGAGAACCATTCGGGAGGTCTTGTAACTCTGCTCGATCTCCTCACTTCAGCTACTAGGGTAGCCGTTACTATCTCCTTATTATTTTTGTGCACTGAACTTCGACTGTTGCCTGCAAGATCATCTTCGGTAATGTCTTCCAACATTGCTTCTTCCTTGTCTTCTCCTTCTTTTGTGACATCTTATTCTGCCCCACAGTGATCCTTATGTGTGCTATTCTCATAGAATGTGACAACTCTACTTCTAATGACTTTCCTCTTTGACTCATCCCAGAATCTATACCCCATGTCATCGGAACTGTAGCCAATAAAGACATACTTCTTTGCTTTCGGATCAAGCTTGTCTCTGCAGAATCTTTCACTTGCACATAAGAATCGCAATTAAAGACTCGCAAGTATTGAAGATTTACCTCATTTCCACATCATTCCTCTTTAGGGATCTTGAATCCTAAAGGAGCTGAGGGTCCACGATTTATGAGGTACGCTGTTATACTCACTGCATCCGCCCAGAACTTCTTGGGCTATCCTTCTTGAATCCTCATACTCTTCGCTCTCTCATTAAGCGTTCTATTCATCCTCTCAGCAACACCATTATGTTGAGATGTCTCAAGCTCATCTTCAGCATCCGTATACTATGCTCAACATAATAATTCTCAAACTCATCACTAATATACTCACCACCATTGTCAGACTTTAAACACTTCACTTTTAAGTCTGTTTCATTTTCAACAGCAGTTTTCCACTTCTTAAAGGTATTAAATACTTCATCTTTGTGCTTTAGAAAGTAAACTCATACCTTTCTCATGGAATCATCAATGAATATGACATAATAGTGAGAGCCTCCTATCGACAGAACCTTTGTGGGTCTATACACGTATGAATGCACAATTTCTAACTTTGTTTTTTAGGATCATTCCTTGCGTTTGTGAAGCTTTCCCGTTTTTTTTCTTCCGAAAACACATGGTTCACAAAAATCAACTTTCACATTCTTCAGCTCTGGAATCTTCCTCTTTGAAGCTAGCATCTTCATCCCCTTCTCACTCATATGCCCAAGCCTTTGGTGCCATATAGTTGAAGGATTAGACACATCAGTGACTGCATTAACCCTCTCCACTGGCATCTCCGCCATGTACAAAGTTCCTCTCTTCCAACTGCGAGTTGTGACCAAATTCCCTTTTGATACCTTCCATTGGCCGTTCTCAATGGTTATCTTGTGTCTCAAACCGTCTAACTGACTCACAGAGATCAACATTCTTTTTATGGTGGGGATACACTTGACATCCTTCAACGTCCAAATCGTACCCATGGTAGTCTTGAGATTCACATCTCCTATGCCTACGATCTCTTCCGTCATCATTAGTTAGATGAACTTTACCTTTTATAGGTCTAAAGTTCACTAACAAATCCTTACAAGGGGTAGTATGGAATGAAGCACCTGAATCCATGATCCATGATTCAGATCGACTCTCTACACAACAGATCAAAGCATCGTCTTCGAATTCCTCCGTTGCATTTACCGAGTTGTCATGCTTGCTTTCCTTCTTCGGGTTTGGACAATGACTCTTGAAGTGACCAGTTTGTTGGCAGTTCCAACAAGTTGTGTTTGTTCCCCGCTTTCTGGACTTAGATCTTCCACGACCCTTACTCTTTCCCCTTTCAAACTTTCTACCTCTCCCTTCTACGTTCAACACCGAGCCAGAAAATTCTCCTCGATTCCTTCTCTGGATATCTTCCCCGAGAATGAAGTCTCTTACTCCTTCGAACGATAGTGTAGTAGTTCCAGTTAAGCTACTAAATGTTGTAACGGTTCTTGACCAACTTTCAAGCAACGAGGATAGCAACAATAGGGCTTGTATCTCATCATCAAATTTAATATTCACTGACACTAATCTCGATAGTATCGTATTAAATGCGTTCACATGATCAGTAACACTAGCACCTTCATTCATCTTCGTATTAACCAATTGACGAATCAAATATACATTGTTTGATGCCGACGACTTTTCATACATATTTGATAACGCCTTCATGAGTCTGCAGGTAGTTGTCTCCTTTATGACGTTGTATACAACATTCTTTGCCAATGTCAATCTCACCGCACCCAAAGCCTACCGATCTAGCAATTCCCAGTCGCTCAGACTTATCTTCTCTGGTTTGTTCTCTGACAAAGGCTCGTGTAGTTTTTTCTGGTACAAATAGTCCTCTATTTGCATCTTCCAGAATCCAAAATCCCTACCGTCGAACTTGTCAATTTGAACTTTCCCTTCTTCTTCCATTGCTTCTACTTGCCACGAACCTGGGCTCTGATACCAATTGTTGGGGTATATAACAACGTAGAACAATTCTCTAGAAAAAGTAATCAGGAGAAATAAAGAACAATCACACAAGAACACAAGGATTTATGTGGTTCGGCAATTTGCCTACGTCCACGACCACACTACTATCTTATTATTGCTCACAACTCGTGAATGATTTTGAGGTTACAAGTACATGTATTTATAGTGAAACACTAAGGGGGATTAAGAAAGACCTAGAATTCCCAATTCCTTGTACATTAGGAAACCTATCATAAATCCTTGTACAATAGGAATCCTTTTTCTAATTCATTATCCTAGAGCAATTAGGAAATTGTGACTTCACTAAATAATTAGGAAAGTCTCCACAAACTCAACAGGACTTTCCTCAAACACATTTTGGACGAAACCAGAAAGGGCATCCATGAAGGAGTGACCAAGGCGACATGAGTTGAGATTAGCAGATCGGTGATGGATGGAATGAGATCTTGGTCGAGGTGATGAAGAGGATGGTCCGTGACCAATAGCATTAATCATACCTACCTTAAAAAAGCTTGAAAATGAAAAAAATGAATCCAAATAGTCATCCAAATGTGATGCTCTTGAATGGGACAAAGATGGAGGTAATTCCCCCGAACGTGAAGTAAAGCTCTAGAGTCTATGCTGATGAATTGAGAAGTGAGAGGTTTAAAATGAAGATTGGGGATGTGGATAGAGGGTGAGGAGGTTTAATGTCGGGAAGAGCGAAAATGTGGATTGAGAGATTGAAGGAGGGTCGAGAGGTTGAGGGTCGGGATGTAAGGATGTCTCTGGAGAGAGCAAAGTCGGTGAAAGTCGCTCCTCTGACGACGACACAATGAAGAAATAAGGGTTGTGTTCATATCTTCTCTTAATGTTGTATTAGACCGTGAATGGAACTTTAATATCATTATGGATCCCTGATCGATTGAATATGGGGTTGGTTGTTAGCGAGATGTCTAGCTATAATCCAAAAAAGACAAATAACACATTCAACTCATAAAAATATTTTGGGGTAATGACAGTTGACTACACCCAACTTCCAATTTTTCGAATGACATACCTCAAGTTTAAATACGCGACACTTAGCCCCACGTATGTTAAATCTAACTGAATTGGTCTGTTAAAAAGTCTAAAATGCCCTCAAAAGTTTTGGTTCGTTAAACCGGTCTGATTGGTTCAATTGATATGATTATGAAATGACTATTTTACCCCTAATTGAACAACTCATTTAACTAATGGGTTGAGGGAAAATTTGACTTTTCAATTACACAAATAATAATTATAATTATTTAATAATTATAATTATTTAATAATTAAATAAATATATTATTATTAATTATTAATTAATTGATTATATTATAATTATTATTAATTATATTATTATATTATTATCAATCATTAATTAATTAATAATATCAATAATTAATCTCAAACCCTTCGTCTTCTTCAACTGTACTGGCAAGGAGCACCACCGTCTCCGGCCGCGACTCCGACCGGCGAGGAGCACCACCGTCTCCGGCAGCGACTCCAACCGGCGAAGAGCACCACCGTCTCCGGCCGCGACTCTGAGTCGAAACCCATATTCGGCGAGGAGCACCGCCGTCGACAACCTGCTCCAATTCGCGTCGGCATCAGCCACATCGTTGGGCTCGCGTCGGAACCCAAAGAAGTAATGGGAGTCACCGTCGGTATCCCTCTTTCTCTTCAGCCATTCGTCTTCTCCATCTGGGTTTGGTCGATCGATTAGGGTTCGATCGACCACTATCACGAGCCCGACGGTGCAGAAGACCACCATCCCCAATGATGTTTATATCATTGATTTTGCAGAAACCACCATCCCCAATTTGTAGCGAATAGTGCAGGCAAGAACAAATTTAGAATGATAAATCCAAAAAGAAGAACAGAAACATTTCCTCCATGAAAGATGAGGAAGGAGCAGAAATCATTAAATGGGTTTTGGTGTATGTAGTTGATTTGAGCAAAAATCAAAGTAATTGGGGAAAAATGGTATGATGGCACACCAACGAAAATTTGATAAATAGTAAAGGGCATTTTAATCATTTCATGTTTTTATAAAATTGATATTATTTTAATTCTTTTATTTGTATAGTTGAAAAGTCAAAATTTCCCTCAACCCATTAGTTAAATGAGTTGTTCAATTAATGGTAAAATAGTCATTTCATAATCATATCAACTGAACCAATCAGATCGGTTTAACAAATCAAAACTATTTAGGGCATTTTAGACTTTTTAACATACCAATTCAGTTAGATTTAACATAGGTTAGACTAAGTGCCGCGTATTTAAAATTGAGATATGTCATTCAAAAAATTAGAAGTTTGGGTATTAAATTTGAAACGTGACATAATTAGGTGTAGTCAACTGTCATTACCCTAAATATTTTTTTAATTGCAGAGTCTAACCCAAGTCTCCATTTGCTTCAACAATAAAAATATTTTTAACGAAATGAAACGTGTTTTCTCAACTTGAATATAAGGTATTCATTGTGGAAGTTAAACTTAGTTCAAATGGGCTGAGTTTTTTAAGTAACTAAAAAGATGGCACTTGTTCTGATTTGGATGTCTTCACCATTGATGTTAGATAATTTTTTAAGCCCATTAAGTTTAGTCCATTGAAATTTTAGATTTTTTTCTTAGCAATGAGATGATGTTATTGATAAAATCAACAAAAACTCTTGAGAAGAAACAAGAAGGCAAATTACATGATGTGATGAAATTATGTATTCTCAACATACATCAATTCAATAATATTTTTTTTAATATGATATCAGGGGTTCAACGATTCTTGGTTAAAATTTTTGTATTCTTGAATTCTACTTGCACTGTACGTCTGTACCTTTTGGTTCTAATGAGTGGGTAGGTGTTGAATTTTTACTTATTTTATTTTGCTTCTGCTTACAAATATTTTTTATTGCGCCTCCTACAGGAGATTTGCATATATATTCGATTGTTTTGCTTCATTCGCACTTTGTGATCTCCTTCAAAATTATATAGTTATGTTCTTTCGATATGTTTGGTGAGTATTATCTCGGGTTTTCAACTCGATTTTTTTAATTTGGAGTTTATTAGATTCTCATTTTTATTGGGCTCGGTTTTGCTACTCTTTGTCATTTGTTTTGGTCCGTAATTGTGGTCCACGTGTAAATTTCGTAATCCAAAAAATTATTTTGTAATTCAAAAATTGACATGTGGGAGGGAATGTAAAGACTAATAAAAATCTTTCGAAGACTCACACTCACAAGGAGAACAAGAAGAAATGGACTGCTTATATATTTAAAATAATTCAATTCGATTAACAATGTAATGAGTTTGAGGGAGGATGTTTTATAAAAATGTTAGGGTTGTAGATTGCTTACCATGGTTTTGTAATTCTTTATAACTATAGAGTTTGTATTCTCAATGCACGGTCAATTCAATAAATATAAGATTTTATTTCTGTTCATTCAACTTGTTTGTTTTAACAATTTTGCTTTTCGAAACATCAAGTAAGTGGTTCCATAAGTTCTATATATCATCTTTCCCGTTGTTTGGATTATTATTTTTCATTTATATATTGTAGACCACTAATTATGAATTTAAACAATTAAACGAACTTATAAATAGTAGATGTATACAAGATTGCTCCCTCTACCTCCTCCATGACACTGAAAGGATCATTGATTAATTGTCTCTCAAGATAAAACGGGCTAAACCACTAACAAGTGCTACAAATAGTGGAGTATGTCGACATCACTATTGATTTGTATGTAGCAGATGACAGAAAGAGTTAGGAAGAAGATGATGATTCTATCACAATTTCAATTCCTTAAATAGGAGAGTTGGCACTTTTTGGAACAGTTTTTGGAAAGGTTCAATTGTTAAAATGAAAAGATGCACCTATTTGAATCAAAACTCATCTAGGAGTTTAAGTAAAAAAGCAAGCCCAATCCCGTGTCGAGACGGGACTGCAGCGGTCTCCCCACTACACGTTAAGTGATGACTCAAGGCCACAACTTTTAGCTCTCATTTCCAAGTATACAAAGAGGTACGTTTTGTATAAGTGTAAGCAATGTCACTCCTATATGTCTTTGAAGTATATGTCCCTATTTCAAGTGTGTCATATTTGTAGCCTCTTTAAGCGTTATTATTTTATTCAATACTTGATTGATAAGTGTATAGCCTAAGTTCTAATTTTCAAAAAGACGAACACAACGAATATACACATGGTCCAATTTAATTACCATAATCAATCGAAATGATTGTCGATAAATATGATATGAACATGGTTTCTAACATGTACAAGAGTCCTTTTGGTTTTCAACCAGCTAAACACAAACTATCCTTTCTTAGGCTGGAAAGTTTTGAAGAGGATAACTGTAGACAAAAGCCTTGTCCTCCAATGTAAGGGTTGAGGCCTTTGTGAGCTTATCAGCTGGTGGAAAAAAGCACATTCTATCTGGAGGTCCTATTCAATCACATGTGCCATTCATCCCATCTTTTTCAAACCACACACATCCCCATCTTTCTTTCTTCTCTACCATTTCCAATAAACCCTTTTCACTGCTCAAGATCACACCATACACACCTCTTTTTCCATCCCCCTTTTCTTTTGAAGCCTAAGAAACTTCCCACCCACCCATATATTACAACAGCTTCAAAACTTGTCAATTAACAATTATCTTAAAGTCAGGAGATGAGGATAGTGTTCTAAAAATGAACGACTTGTCTCATTAATCTTGTGTTAATTCTCGATTAATACTTGAATTCAATTTATTTTTAGGTCATTTTCAACCAACTAACGCCTAACGTTTTTAGTACACTAGATATGCATAAAAGATACAAGAGAAGACCTAGCTATATCATGAATTGATGATTGAAGAAATTTAAGGCTTTTAGTACACATAAGAATGTTACAGAGGAAGGAGAACCACATAATAACTCTTGACTCTTTATCTTCCTTTTTTCTCATTTTCCCTTGAAGCTAGAGATCATCATGTCAAGGACAATTGGGGTTTCTGCCAGGACCGCCATAGTAAAAGTACTCACCCCAATCCCCATTGTTGCCTCTCTGAACATCATAGCAGCTGGATTGCTCTGTGAAGGTGCCAACGCCTTTAGGAGCCCTGAGGTTGTTCGATCCATCGACAATCTGAATGTTGCGGAAGTAACTAGCCTTGCCAAAGCCTTCCTCCGGGAAATGGCCGCTGCCCATCTGGGTGGTGGTGTGCTGCCCGTCAGCTTCCTGGTTCACAACCTCTCCTCCCCATTCAATCATTGAAGCACTCTCACCCAAATTTGAAAACAAAAAGGCTGGCCAATACCCCAGCACATAGTCTGTCCCAAACTGCATCCACCAGTTACCCTCATTCGGGTCCTACCAACAATTTTTACATCATCTTCAGGTTACAATAATGTTTTTGAAATGAATGATAAAGAAATGTGCATAGATGTCAGAGGAAGAATCCAGGGAAACATTGAGCATAGATGTCAGAGATTCTCTGGTTCTTGAATGCAACTTGGAGAAATACAATATTATATGTGCAATAAAGAGAATGGGGTATATATGTTTCTGCACTAAAACATTGTTAATTGATCAAGATTCAAGAAAATTAGGCAGATTCTTTGTTTCTTTATTACCTTCCATACAAGTAAGCTGATATCGTATTGGGGGCTGCGATAACCAGAAACAGGGTTGATGCTTGCACCCATTGCTATGTCATTGTTGATTTGAACAAACCCCGAGCATAGGAGATTGTAGCATCCAGTGGCTTGATAAGCATCACTCTGTTTTAATTTCCCAACAAGAAAAAATATTATAGTTTACCACATAATCTCATGGTCATCGTAACGGACATAAAACTAGTACTATATGCCAAGAGACTCACGGTCCAATAAGTGAAGAGGCGACTGTTGTTATCGCCGTATAAATCTGGGCTAACCTGTTAATTTTCATTAAAGATGAGACACAGCTTGTTCTGGTTGGTTTATAGAAAAATCAAGAAAACTAGAAAAGATTAAGAGAAATAGGGATGAGAGAAGTAAATAACCTGCCAACCAGCTTCAATGCTGTTGAGATCTTCACCAAAGGTACCACCCAAAATCCAGATTTGGGATAAGCTGAACTCATTAGGCTGCTGGATTCTGGGTTCCCAGACATTAATGGTTGCCTTGGCTCCATAAAACTTCTCTCCTTGCACATACACTATGGCATGCTATAACTCCAAAAGCATCAAAACAAGGACAAGACCATCAAACAAAAGAACAGCATGCAATAACTTCACTACCACAAGCATTTAATACTAGTTTTATGTGTATAGTGATACCTGATGGCCACTTTGACTGATGAAGTCAGGATTTGCCGACCTGGGCTGAGGGATGGCTCTTTGCTTCTTGCGTCCATACCTTTTCACTGAGCTTGCCCTCAACACATCATCTTCCTTGGTCCTTCTGATGGGAATGGTTCCTTCTGGGCACCTTCCATTGTTGTGCCACAGCTGAGTGATGGGTTTTGGCCCTTCCTGCTGGTTTCTTGGAGATGCCTTGTTCTCATCAAATAGACCTTCAGGGTGAAAATTTGGTCTCGCCTGAAACAGAAACAGATACCCATTTAGAGAACAAGCATTATTGGACTGGAGAAGTTGTAACAGAAACAGTATCAATGAGAGACCTGAATTGTATGGTTCTTGAGGAAAGGATGGTCAAAAGCTGGCTGGTGAGCAAGACCCACGCAGTCAATTGTGTCTCCATCTGGGCTCTGCGCAACAAAAACCCAAAAACACAACTGAGAATTTTGAAATCAAACAGACCCACAAACTAAAACTTACAGAAACTCACATGGGTTTATGATTACAAACAAGCAACTTGAAGAACAAACATCAGAAACGAACCTCAATAGATTTAACAGCAGGCTTGTTCAAGCGCCTGAGATGCTTCTGAACTTCCAGATTCTGCTTAGCCATGCCACTTCTTGCTGCGGAGCTTGAGCTTACCAGAAGACCGAACAAACACACCACAACCACCATCACCCTATCTATCTCCATAACCACCACAGCACAGAGAAAAAGAAGAAAACCCAAATGGGTCTAGTACAAGTAACAAGGTTAGTGCCAAAATCACAGCACTTATGATTATCCAAAAGCCAACACAGGAACCGACGCTAGTTCAGCTCTACACTCAATAGCAAGCGGAAAAAATGTTGGGATTGATGAAGGGATTGAAGAAAATGATGAAATGGGTTGATGGGTCGTCCTCTTCCTTTACCTCACTCACTTCATTCACAGAGGCAGAAGCACAAATTTGTCGTTTTAGCCATACCATACCAAGCTGGGTGGGTCTGTCCTCTTCTTCTCTTCCCCGTAACTTATTTACTGCTCTGCCTCAATCAACACAATATGGACTTGACAATTTGCCTTTTTACCATGTTAAAAGTTGGTAATAAGTTAAGTGGCCCGATCTTTCTCAAAGTTTCCTTTTTTGTCCCTTTCCTCTCTTGCTGTATATTTTCATTTTGCAGTCCTGTGACATGAGCACAAGAATCTAACTTTAGCCTGCCCACCAAACACCAACAATGTTGTTGAGTTAAAACAGGGAATTGCAAACATAGGAGGACTAGGAGTGTTTTCAAAGCTTGTTTAATCAAGTTGTTAATTGCTTGAATCTTTAGTGTGAGTAACTATCTGTATTTATAAAATAAAAAAAAGAAACAGAGCACTGTGACTATGAGGAGATAATATCTATAGAAATATGTGGTGATCATATATTTGAAAAGTACTGATGATGATGATATAATTATTGATGACTGAATATCCAAAATTGAAATGGTGATGTTCTGGACAGTGTAAGTAATGTGAAGACCCAAGTTAGGGTTGGAGCTTGGCATTTAATGAACTTGTCATCAAGCTATTGGGTTGCAGAAAACCCCAAATTTAACTGGACCAAATTTGAATTTATCAAGATCACATGTCTCTTTTACTAAACTCACTTATGATGAAACATTCCTTAATATATCAATTACTACAAAAACAACATTCAATCACATATATTGACATTGAACCATTTTATTTTATGGACAGACAGTTGTTCAAATCAAACTAATCACAATGTTGTGCCATGCTCTTGACCATATCTGCAGACCAGAGCCAATAAAAAGCAAATTATATATTCTGCTATACTTCACCGACCCATCACGAGATTCCTTACAATTATTCATGAATACAACATAAGCATGTGTTTTATTAATTTTAATTGGACCAACAAAATAAATAAGATGTCATTCTCGAAAATTTAGGGTAATGTAGTATGTCATATTTTGGTGGTCGGCAATTAATAATTGAAACATGACTCGCCCGCTAAACCAGACACTACCAGACACCATGAGTTCAATTCATGATTTTTTTAGATCTGTCTCAGATTTATAAATGGTAATTCTGAGGGTTGCAATTCGGGTTCGATTTGTCAATACAAAAAACTACAAGTAGAGGAATAACTTGAAATTTGTTAAATTTGGTACACGTAGTGACATATCCACAGTCAATTTCACTCTAGTATAATGTTCAACAATAATTACTAACAAAATTCTAAAAAACGCTAGTCGTTAATTGAGCGGATAGAAACTCCAGAGAGATTAATCGGAGATCAATACTTTTTTTTATTAAACAAGTTCTTATATATATATATACTCAATTAACATATGAATTATAATATATATAAACAATATTTATAAATATTTAGGTTATAAAAATATATAATTTAACTTTACATTCACATCATTCAAAAAAATTAAGAGTATCAGCAAAAGTATCTATAATTATTTAGTTTTTAGTATTTTCTCTTAATTTCAACTTTTCTTGAAATTAAGAAAAATCAATTTTGGAAAGAAAAATGCCTAAATCCGCCTAGACTCGCTTAGAACTACCATATCCGCCCAAACAACTTAATCCACCAAGTTATGTGAAGTAAAATGTGTTTTAAATTGTAAAATGCAATATAATTCATCCAACCATAGATTACTGTCAAATAAAGTCTTCTCGTACTGTTACGTCAATTATGTTTTATCACTTTTGTGTGAATTAATTTCACCCCATTTAATGTCAATTGTGCCCCAAAGTGAAAACCAAATCAAATAAAGTTGCTAAAATATACGTAGAAGGTAGAGATCAAATATATATACAGACACTCCTGATGCCATATGTAATTAAATAATTATTTGATACACAAAATGGATATATAATGATGGTCTAAACTCCATATAGCACACCTATATGTACACATCATCAATTTACTTACCAAGCGACAATATATAATATCAATTAGGATCACTCCCATTGGCAGTGGTTCAAGCACTACAGATGTGGACCATATACAATGCAATATAATATATCGATCGCTATCCTTGACGATAGTATAATCACTAAATTGCAATTATTATGGTTACAAGCCATTTCTTCCTCATCGCTAAAACAGTATCATTTGATGATTGGTTCTATGCATAATTTGATGTTAAGTTGCGTCTTTCATTTGTCCTGATGATGATTTACCGTTTTATATATATATATATCTCCTCCATTTTGATGTATCATGCAGCCAATGTTCATATTAACTCACTTTAAATCCCTCACAAACCCACTTCATATCCTATTAATCCTGCAATCATAAGAAAATGTGGTTACAGTTTCAAGTATTACCAATCTTAAGAGGGTATCTTAACATGCTTACTAGGAGAGTTCACAAATTAAAAGACGTGAGTGATATCAATTTTTATGAACTCACACTTAACAAAAAGACTACGGACCTATCATGTCATGAATCAAATGCTTGGCTTAATTTATTAACTATTGATGGATGCACGGGACGGATTTTGAAATTATTTTTATTACTTTTGGGTGGAGATCGCTCATCAATTTATATTCTAGCTAGCATGAATCTAGAGTTGCATCCCCTTAATTGGTTAGTGTACATGGCATACACTATCTGGAAGTAGAGCTGATCCTCACTCACCTTTGGTGCTACTAGTAATTTACCAATTATCAAGAGCGTGCAGTCATTGGGTTTTGAATAGAAGGTAGGCGAAGACCATATAGCTTGCAGAAAATGAGAGTTAAGTGGTTAAAGTGGAGTTTGGTGCTTTTGTATCTAACTCACTCCACTTACTTCTTACCCTAAACCCATTGTCAATGCCTTCATTATGAGTGACAATTTGCAATTCAATTCAGGACTATATATTACACACATTCAGCCAACTGTACTGAGGAGACACCATAAATCCTAGTTGGAAGAAACCAGATAAATTTGTCCTGCCATAAGTGGGTGATGGGTACAGCTCAGACCAGACACACACCCACATTGTTATTATTGAGCTTGGACTTTGACTTAGTGAGAATAGAATTTACATTGAGTCACAAAAACGGGTCTGCAAATTCAGGCTTTACCAGCCTGCAAACTCCACGGATCAGAAATATAGAGATAATCTCACCTATTGGGTGGATCATGAGTCCGAATTGTAACAGCACAAGTGTAGAATTTTAAGGTATATCCAATTACATGCATCAGGATGTTAGAACTGCAACTGATGTTAAAGATACAACTGATACTGATCTGTAGTGAAAATATGATAATTCATGGGAAAATCTAAAATTACTAGCAGTTTCATTGTATATCTTTAACCTTTTAACATTACAAATAATGTTTGGCAGTATTCTCGGTACCAGCAACCAAAACCCTCCGGCTACAAACAGCAATATCAAAATTGGTCATGACATGGGTCATGGCATCACAAGATCATCCATATGTTATGAATTGCTTCAGATGTTGAAAAAGGAGCATCACACTACAGCATCAGCAGTTGAAAATGTATCAATCCTCCTCCATTGGTATATCTGGAATATCGAACCTGTCTTCTTCAATTGTTTTGTTGATCACAGAAACAGGAGATGGTATTTTAATGTCAAGGAAACATGGAGTTTATTCTACCAATGGAAAGAGAAGGTAATTCATATCAACAAGTACTACTGTAGACGCTGTAATCAATCTCATGTATTGTTAATTTTCAGATCAGAAACTAAGAATATTATACTAACACACTGCATATTTCAAAAGAAACATACCAAGCAATGTCATGATATATTTATTAATTTAATTTTATGGATTAAAGGATATAAAGTAGCATGAGATCATCTTCCTTCTCACCCCGATTCCGGCTATTATTTAGCTCCCTGAGAATTTCAGTAGTGACCTACATTTTAAGAGGCAGAAGATATCAATCACTGCCATAGAAAACAGTAGAAAAACTGACAAACATTAAGGTTAATCATCTTACTAATTTATGCCTTTGTATTTCAATAAGATTTCTGAGATTATCTTTATCATCCTTCGTCAATTCATGTTTGTACCTGTAAGGAATATCTGGTCAATCAACAGCAAAGAGAAGATGTGTAACATGCTACACATCAAGAAAAGTATATTACTTCATAAAATACAAACACCGTGAACCTATTAACCTGTCCATGATACACTGAAATATGTCAAGGTTTAATCCAATCCAAAAGTTCAAGTTCCTCAAGCCTTAGATTATCAAGAAACACCCAAAAAGTTAAGAAACTCTATCCCATTTCAATACATCTTTTATAATTCATTTCAATTGAATATCGGTTGAAATGTCCCACAGAAAGAATGTGGATTTAGTGGCCACTTGATAAGTATTTTGAAGCCTCCACGTATCAATTTAGCCTTTTAGTTGTGTTGAATTTTAACATTATATCAGAGATGGTTTGGGCCGATGATTCGTTTGGTGTTTCCGTCCCATTCATTAGTCCATGTCTGAGCCCCACAATTGAGTTAGTCAGTGACCGTACTAATAAATACAAATCACCAAGTTACAAGAAAACACACTTCATCAATTTCGAAATTAGGCACACGCAGATCCTCAACGGTCAGGAATTCTCTCTTGCACTATAACCAATCTCCACACACGTGTGAGGGAAATTTTGGAAAAGGCCAAGGTTCTAAAACTCAGGATAGGGAAGAAGTCGGCGAGACAATAAAAATAAAGAGTTTTGAGAAATGGGGGAGAAATCAACAAAAGTCGTATATAATGTACATGAAAACCAAAATAATAATATTTTAGCATTATAAGGTACTTTCAAACAAGTTAAAACAAAAGCACAAACTATAGAACATTTTCAAAGCATATGTAAAAAAGATAAAAATAAAAATGGACTAATTTTGACCAGATTTGACCGAGTGAGAACTCAGAAAAAGTTAACCACCGAGAAGAACATGGTCAACTCGTTTTTACCAAGTTCTTGGGGAGAACTCTGGAATTTTTAGAACACCAGAAAAGACTAGTCATGTACCAGGCTACCAGCAAATAGTTCATACCTCTATCTATTACTGTCATATGCAAGCACATGGTATAATACACCTCCAAATTGTGTTAGTTGACTGGAACCCTTCGAAGATAGAGTTGAACACAATGCAGAGCACAATAAATGACCTTTTCTATGAGAATAAAACAAAACAGTCTAATCTTCTACCTTGTGTGGTGCTTTGCTTAGATAAACTGTCAACTTCTTTTCTCTCATCCCTCATCTCACGGAACGTAAGCAAGACAAGATAAGAAAACTATTATTACTAACCTCTGTACAAAAGCAAGAAGAGACTGGTGCCATATTACTGGCATTACTCTAGTATCCTCCAAAAATGTCATGAAATGAGAACAGCATCAAGCACGCGATAAGGCAAAGCATATTTCTTCTCCAAAAGAAGCTTTATAAAATAACTGTAATAGCATAAAATGCAATGTTGTAAGAGAACCATTAACAGTAACAAAACAAACAACATACTTCCACATGTAAATGAGCATGGATATTACTTGCGTGCATACAGATGAATCATAATGTGTGGTAGAGTTTCATATTTAATACCTTGTTGTGCCGCAATATTGCATCTCTGCGAGCTTGAGTAATGCAACACTGCATAATCAGTCAGAAAATTATGTTAGTCAGAACACACACATGTGTATGTGATAAAAAATATAAATAATATCATGCCATTCAACATAATATAGTTGCAGGATGGAAGAAAATTGAAGAAATTAGTTTGCCGCTATACCAGTTCAAAAGCAAAGTCATAAGCTATGCTACACTACAAATTAATTCAAATGTATAAAGAGACTCCGTCATATTCAATCTTTTGGAGCTTATGTAGTAAACAGTATATACAAGTGTGGTGAAAAAATTCTGGGAACAACTGAGAACTATTGGAGTTCATCTACATATTTCCATAAGAAAATAGAAGTAAGAAACCAAGTCAAAGTCATTGCCTTTTGCAACTGTGATAATAACTAGACTGAGATCACATTTGCTCTCAGTTTAAGAGAAATTCAACTATAAAACTTCTAAATTACTTGCCTTTACAATGCTACCTTCTTAAATTGAAACCACCAACAGCTAATTTTACCTTGAATGCAGCATAGGAATGGAAACCTTTTCAATAATGCTCCCAACAATAACAGCTTCTCTAAGATTACAAGTTCCTGACTGAAAAAGGATGTTGAGAACACAAACATCAAAACACTGAATTGCAATTACAAAAAGACAGAAAATCAAAGTACTACATAAGCCTTTGAGCAAAAAAAAAACTGTTGTTGCACAAATACAATACCTGAAGCAATGAAACTAATACCACAGGAACGAAGATATAATCACATATCATAGTTAACGGAGATAATAATTGTCTTTTATACGGTGAAGGCTGTGTACCTGGCACAGTGGCAACAATATTCCCTTGTTGAATGCAGCAGGCTTGTATATAGATTTTTTTAGGGATTGATAAAGTGCAAAATGTAGCTTCTTATTCTTGCGAATATCTTCTCTGATCCGGGGTAACAGGACAAGCTTGTAAAAACGCTCTGCCTTCTTTGAGCTTAAATTAGAAGCAAATATCCTTGTAGCTTGAAACATTGCATTAGGTGACCAATTCTCAGGTTCCGTCAGGTACAAGACATCCTCCCAGAACTGCATTGAAGGGATGTGTTTAAAAGCTTTGGGCATTTTTCCAGCGGTGTATTTATTGAGAAACTTGCCAAGCCTGCAGGTCATGTAAAGAAAAACTTTTATTGGATTATTAATAAATCTCGAGCCATTATTTCAATATGAATGTGCAAGGATAAATGTAAGACTGCATTCAACACTTTATGCTATGTGAATGCACAATTAAGGATCATATGAACCATAAAAGGTATATATGTGTGTATGATGAAGAGTAAGATGTCCACTTTTATCTTTCGGTTTAATGTTGCTAACAAGAACAAAATCGATTGAATACCCTTTATACAAATCTATGAGCGAGCTGTCCAATTTAGGCAAAGGTTGGGCATCTGCAATAAAACAAGAGAACACGTGAATGATAAACACAACCAGCATTAGTAGTATCCTACAGAAACATACATATCCCTGAGCAAATTTTCAAAGATAAAATGAATAATACAGAATATAATGACAACCTGAAGTGACATTCACATCTTGTTGTTTGATTTTCTGGGCAATGATATCGGCAAGTGTGCGTTGTGGACCAGCATCCTTGGACAAGAATGACTCCAGTAGCTTTTCATCATCCTCGTCAATTTGATCCTGATATCAAAATAAACACTTCCACAGTCAAGGAACTGGAGAATCCAAACAAAATGGTTCGGGTGGAAGAAAAATCAAATGCCTATGTGTTATTTTCCCATCATACTCGTTCATCACATTTTATGAATCATCTTTCTGTTAAATGACTCCTAGGAAATATACTCATATAACGTTTATATCCCAGCACAATCGATTGTCACATTTCATAATTATAAATCATCTTTTTGTTAAAGAATCCTAGAACATATTCACAGCTCAGTGACCAAAAGGAAGAAAATTCATATACTTGAGCTGACCTCATAACCGCCAAATTGGCTCTTTGTCTCATCAAAGCCATCAAAGTCGTCTTCCTCAAAGGTAGAAGGTTCGTCTTTCCCGACGTGAAGCAACGAGTTGTGAGGATTTTTCTCTTCAACCTCGTCTTGCAGAATCTCCTGCTGCTGAATTAGAGCCTCTTTGAGGATTTTCGAGCTCAAACCAGACGAAATCAGCTTCAGTCCAATCCAAACACCAATTCAAAGTAAGCATCAAAGAAAATTCAAATGTGAATGCGAATAGATGATTGGAGATGCGTACCTTTTCCTGTTGCTGGTGAAGCTTTGGGGCTTTGGAGCGCTTCCTGGAGGAGAGGACGGAGGCGGAGGCGGAGTCGTCGTCGCCAGGTGGACCGGGACGAAATGGCTGCGGATTCTGAAGCCTCTCTCTCTTATTCCCCATTGATGCTACTGTTGGCGACGGAAACGGAAACGGCAACGGCGATGGCTACGGCGACGGAAACGGCGAGACTTCTGTTTTGCAGAATGGCGGAAGCGCGGCGTGTTTAAGTTTAACGAGCGTTTATACCTACCAGCACGGCAGAGATGGAAAATTAATTATCGGGCCGGACTGAATTTATGGGAAATGGGCTTTGAAGTTGATAAGCCCAACGCAAAGTTATAAGGTAAAATGCCTATTTTGCAAATTATATTCTGAGATAATAACCCACACATAAATGTATCTTATTTTCATATAACCATGCTCAACTTTGTAAAAAAATCTGAGATATTCAGACTGTTATTTTCATATATATAACCATACTCAACTTGTGATTTCCACCTGATTTATGAAACATTATAGAGTGGCCTGAATTCAGCAAAAGTGCTGAATTGTTCACTTGTGAATATACATATTTGAAGATCAAGGCAATACATAAAGAGAAAAATATCTGAAAACTGGTATTTTGAACACTTGTAAGAGCAATTGTACAAGACAGTAAATTCACAAAGTTTAAGAGCAAAAGGTTCCGCATGCTGTATGAATTTGATGAAATCAACTTCAAGAAAGAGTATTGGCAAGGACGAAACTTTTGGCTGCACCAAAGAATTTGGCCATACGTAAAACTAAAGCTTGGCATGCCACACTTGTTGGTAGGACAGACGGTGGAAGACAAGGCACACATGTGGGGAGGAATTCTTTCTTCTTCAAAGTTGGAGCGTATAGTGCCAACACAGAGCTACAGAAGATGAACCTGCACAATCGGGAGGGAGAATGAACAAGCATAAGACTATATACCATAGTTTTGATATTTTTTGGTCTCTGCAAATGGAGTTCTACGTATATTCCATGGGGTAAAAATGGTAAACAAGACTGTCAATTTCAACAAAACTTACTTTTTTATTTATCATTATAACTGCAAAAGAATAGAACCTTCGTAAATATTGCAGAAGAAATTATATATTCTGACCAGTGTTCCAAAAAAACGGTCTAGGCGGCGCCTAGGCGCTCATTTGGGCTTTGGCGTTCCGTTTTTCACTAGTCGAGCGGTCAAAAATGGCGGAGGCCAAAAAACGGGCTAGGCGGCCGATTAATCGGCCTAGGCGGGCTAGGCGGCGATTAATCGGCCCAGGCGAGCCTATTATTTAAAGAAAAAAAATCAATTGAAAATTACAATTTACACATTTAGACCTAAAATGTCTCAGGCGTTTGGTTTAATTGGTTTATTCTTAATTGATTTCTACTTATAAACTAATTTTTTGTGAGATTGTTTATTTTTTATATAGTATAATTTATTTTTATATTAAAAATAATAATAAAATACAAATCGATTAATTCCCGTTTAATCCGATTAATCCTTCCGAAGTGTTGTCCGCCCGATTAGCGCCTAGCTTTTTTTAGAACCTTGATTGTGACCTTATATATTCCTACCATGTGCTAATCCATTAAGGAGTGATGAGGTATGGGCCGACATGAGTTTAACTCAGAGCCCTGTGATCCAATTCAGAAATCAAAATATTTCATTGGAATTGCTCGCTTGAAGCTAGTGTGGGATAATCTACTTGATGCATTTCCTTAGTTGTTTTGTTATGTAATTCAATGCTTACTTCTATCTAAAACCTAAACGAATATGAACTAATTAATGAGAAGGATATGATTGATATTTCATGCATAATTAACTTACAAATAAGAAAAGTAGATACTCATTTAAGAAGTGAGGTAGCATTCAATTGATTTTTTGGTCATACTTGCTACTTAAAAACAAAATAAATGGAGATAATGAAATTCGAGCCCTTATGGATATCATAAAACCCCTACAGTATAAGTTAGCTATACTCTTGTCGCAGGCTTGCAAGTTAGCTCCACTCTATTTTATTCTTTTAACTCCAGTTCTAAATCATACACATTCCTTGTAAACTTAAAGGGTAAATTGCAAAAAGTGGAAGTGAGCAAAAAGTGGATGTGAACTTTCATTTCTGCAATAAAGTGGTTGTGAACTTGACCTTTTTCTGCAAATTGTACATTTGTCCAAAAATGCCCTCAAAATCAAATATTTTTTAATTTCATTTCTTTTTTCAAGTCAAGGTCGCCGGTTGTTCTCTTGACTTGAACTTGTCTAGATCGGAAGTCTCACGGACATCGATGGTGTGTGAAAGAAAAAAACCGACAACCTCAAGTTGAGAAAAAAATATTTTTAAATTTGTTTTAAAATATTTGATTGTGAGGGCATTTTCCTCATTTTTAGACAAATGTATACAATTTGCAAGAAAATGAAAGTTCACAACCACTTTTTTCAAGATTGGAATAGTTTGCAACCACTTTTGTAAAATTGGAATAGTTCACAACCACTATTTGCAATTTACCCAAATTTAAATGGATAACTTCAACTATCAGAATTTTATTCAGGCATTGTCAGTAATACTGCTAGTCTACTATCAGAAAATGAAATATGAAACTTCAGATAGTTAACAGTCAAAAACCACCAACAAAATTAAACAAGGGAATGCAGTATCATAGCGGAGATATTGTTGACATGGATCGTCTTGAGTCATATGAACCCTATCACAATACGAAAATTTCTCTCAGTGTGATAGTAAGAAATCATCCTTCAATACCCTAAAGGTAATTGCCTAACTATTTCTAGATAACTGAACTTTTGGATGATGAAATATTTATTTAATCATGTAGAAAACAAAAATACAAACCTACCAAATGATCAATAAAAGTCGGTAAATGATTGAATAGTACCTTAAAAGAAATCGCCTTAGGAATGGATCACTTAGAATCTGAGCCCAAACAAGGTCAAGAGTGTCTGATGTTGCCAAAACCAATCCCAAATCATTTAATGATGAAGCCAGTAGCTCCTCGGCCTTGTTATATGTCTCCTGAAACATTATATTATTATAAGGGCACTAAACTGCAAAAGAACGTACAAGCTAACCGGACAGAAGGATGGGCCTTACATTTTCAATATCAGAACCTGAAAACCCAAGCAACAGACAGAAAGCCTGCAATGGAGCTGTGAGGAAAATGGTAAATAGGCTTCCACTTGGTTGACGAGAGTAATCAGCAGAAAGAGTAGGAGGTAAAGAACTTGGCGATAGCAGCATTGCAGCAGGCTCTCCTTTTTCTGCTCCACGTATTGCCTGTATATACTTAAAAGAATTATTACCTTTCATATGGGATTTGCAATTGATACAATTGATAGAAGGTGATTGACTTAGATTAAAGTAATCTTTCAAGATGAATGGTACTAGACTACTAGTACTGGGTCACCATGAATACATTATCATTATTATAATGTTTCGGATTGCATAATTCACGGATTCAATTGACATATCAAATCAGCACTTACTTATTTGAGAATATTACGTGCAACTTTTAGGGAGGGAGAGACTCTGGAACAAGACATAAGGCATTCAACAAAGCTGACTGAGTCAACAATTACAGAAATTTATTGCTTTCGCAAACATTTTTTTGGTCTGTAATATTAAATATAAGATTTGAGTTACTTATGATGCTCTAAAAGAAACTTATGACATATTCCTACAAAAATCAAATATTTAAATTTCCAATATTTCCTAACTACTTGCTACGATAAATCCAATAACAGATTTTCCTTCAAATTTTTTTATCTTATCCTTTTATTTCTTTGTTTTTGTCTCAAACCCTCTACACTGACATGTAAAGCCCAGGACAACACAACTATTGACTGTCAAGATAGACTGTAGGATCCAATGGTACTGCCATATGTAATTACAATTATTAAAAATGAGTAGAGAATTTATATAAACTTGCCCTGAATGCCTCACTGCCGTCACTGTCGATGATTATAAAAAGTGGCTTTCTTGTGAATGGAATCAAGTCACACGGATAAATGCAGTTTATTCCTGAAATGGTGGTTATTCGGTGTTAGCAAACACATTTCACAGCCCTGAGAAGACCGATAGAAATATTTGACGATGTCACTGTATATAAGATGGCAATCACCCCAGTTGAGTCAGTTATGGAGTACCTTCATTTCTGCGACTGCCAAATTGTAAGCAGCCACTATGACTAGAAATGCAATCTCCTTTACTTAGCACAGAAGAGGGGTTGAGGTTATCATTTAGGGAGCTAAATGAAAAGGAAGAGGTAAGACCTGAACAGCTGGCATGTGATTCAGAGTCCTTGACTGTGTTCCCCATAGTTTCAACACAAACTTCAGAACCAGATGGAAATGAAATAGTATCCCCACCTCTTCCTGCAACTATTCATATAAATAAGATGGAAAAAAAAGATCTGGAGAATAAATATAAAATTTATACAACCCGAACCTGACAAGTAGACAAGGAGAACTCCATCAGAAGACAGCTCCTCACAAATTGTGGCCAGAACCTGCCAAGGGAACACACACCAGCATATTATATTATGCAATCAAAATGTACATAGAACATGAAAAAAAAAAAGCTATGGTTTCATAGAAGTGAAAACATGTTGTAAATGCAATATATCTTGGGAAAAAAAAAAGAAAATGTAGTTTTAAGCCAGTTTTTGGTTGGATATAGTCAAAAGCATAAAATCAGTACTTATTATGTTGTCTGGTATCTGCATCTCTAAAGTCTAGACATAGAAAACAGAGACCGGCATATTGAGTGCATATGAAGTATCATCACCAGTAATATGGTTCAACAAGTACAAAAAGAAATTTTTTATAAAAAAAAAACTAAAGATGGGAGAGTTTATTCAAATTAGCATGCAATTGAAGTTATGAAAATATGCACTTGAATGTAATTTCATTATAAAAATATGTTGTTTCAAGATTAAGTTTAAGTTTGCAATAGCAGCGACTCCAATTCAAATTTCAAGCAATCAATACAATAATATATGTGCCACCTACGATCTATAATTTGGCAAAGTGGTAATCGACAAAATTGTGAAGTATGAAGATATTTATAACAATTTCACTAATTATTCTTTCAATCCGGTGAACTAATAATAAAAAAGCGAACAAAAAACAATGTTTACCTTCAAAATGAATGGTAGAAATTCATCTTAAAACAAGTAAGCAACTCCTACACATCATCACTAAACAGAACTTATGAGTCCTACAGCTTTAGGTTACATTAAGAATAAATAAATCCTAAAATAAGCTACAAGAAAAACATGTAATTTTAAAAAAAAGTTGATGTAGATTACAAGATCTTACAAATATTTACACACGTCATGTCAAACAGCTCTACAGAATCATTAACAAAATCATGAGCATCGTGCACATTAGAAAAAACTACAACATCTACATCAAATAGGATTAACATGAGAGCAAATTCCAACCCCCATACTAGATGATGAGAGTTTGAAAATATAGGACAAAGAAGACAATTTCAGCATAACCAAATCGTTTACCAGTCAAGCATACGGGAAAAGGGAACTAAGATGTAACTTGGATATAATGCAACCTAACACCGGCATAATAAAAGAGTGACTATGAATTTTGCATTAGATTTTTTAAACTGCCATATCACATCATACTCACTGCTATTAGATGTGTCACAGAGGGACGGAACAATATAGCTTTCCTCGGGTTAGGAGGCAAAGTAGGATCAACGATATCCTGGGCGTGGTTGACACGACTAGGCCCTGGGGCCCCATTCTGGCCATTTTTAGTACCACTTGATTGGTAGAAAGAGCCACTTGGTTCCCATTCCAGACATTGAAGCATCCTGAAGGTGTCAAGAGTGAGTTCTGAAAATTTGACCTGATCAACAAGGGAAAGAGTTAAGAAAACAAAGATCCCACAATAACGCAACATATAAACCACAAGGGAAAAACAAGTAATCAAAAATGATAAGTTTTCCTATTATCGGAGAGGAACATTGCCATCTAACCTCATTTTGATGAAAGCTGCTTAGTATAGCATCTCTTAATCTTAAATGCCTCTTCACGGAGAATGCAGCACCATGAGGGAGTGAATCCGGATGAGGGTCTAGTACAAGACTATATCTCAAAGGCCTGATGTTCATAAAAGCTGCGTCAGCTTTCAAAAACCTCATTATATCCTGTACCACCAGCTTCCATTCCTTAAAGTCAATTTCCTGGAAATAAGACCATCTGGAGGTTATAACTGAATCTATATATAAGCAAACTATGTTAAGAAATTTATGCAGCCATAGGATAGGGAGACAACCAAGGGCATCTAGATTATAGCATGTGCAATGGATTGACTATGTCCTGTAATGCAGCTAAATGAAAATATCCATCAGCAGGAATGGGCCCATTAGAAGATATCAGAACTAGCACCATGAGTACAACTAGTGACATGCAAACAGGATTTCATAAAATAAAATATAAATTGTTTTTCGGCATTACATGTATCACTGTGGAACATCATATACATTTTATATTTAGTTAGGATGATGCTTCCCATTTCATCAGTTTCCATAAAATCTTGCAGAGCAGTTTCAGTGAGGAGAAAAGATTATCCTACGAATAAGATACACCCTTACACTACCACAGGTCCACAACTAATAATAACAAGTAAATTCATATCTTCCAAAACATTAGTATATAATATGGATAACAAGAAAAAACCTGAAATGCCCTCTTGCACTCATCAACCAACATCCTGAGCTGACTAACCAACTGATGAGCCATTTCTCGACGGTTCAGAACTAAACACACCATCAGGAACCGAGCAAGAAACCTCAACTGCTTGTTTGCAAGATTGAGGTCCTGAAGCAGTCCCTCTTTGAAATACTCTCGAGTCATTATTGCTTCATTGAATACATATGACTCTAACAAATAATTTGCCTCACTTGTCCGCATATACTGCCCAAAATAGAGCTGCGCAATTCGTGATGCAATCTCACCTATTTCCCATCTCTTGAGTCCTGCTTCCACCAATTTCTGCCGGTTCTCCTGCTGAAACTTCCAAAGCTGTGTGTAGACCTTGAATACCTTATAAAAGTAAGTATCATACCTAGAATAGTACAGAACAAACAATCACAAATTTGCACGTCACTTTAGAGAAACACACGGATAAAGTTTTGAAACAACACAAAACCAAATAAGTTGAATAATTGGGGATCTGCATTATATTCGCAAGAAGAATTGCAAGTTCAGCAGCTAGTAGCCTAGTATTGATCCAACTAAATGGAACAGGTAAAATCACGCGAAACACTTATACTTGAAGGAAACTACTTCACAAGCTTTTCCTATGAATTTCGAATAAGCCTAATAAGTTCATTAGCTTTTCCTATGAACTTAAGGTCTATTAACCAATAATTCACATAAATTCTTGTCCTGTTTGGCCGGTGAGAAAGGGCAAAACAAAGAATTCGAAATTCGTAAACTGTAGTGACACCATTACTGAGTTGCAAACAATTTCGTATTGCCCTAGTCATTACAATCACAAATGGGTGTTGACATTTTCTGGGCAGCCAAACAGAGAGCAACTGACCTGTTGCGCTGGTAATAGGGCAAATCTCTGATTTTGGAGAACTTCCTGTCGGCTTTCTCGACCAGAGACCAGTACACTTCGTTCACAGGAACATTGCTGCTGCCCTGATTTTGCTGAGACATTTCTGGCACCGATTTCTTCACTTCATCACCGATCGATGGTCTCTGGTTGGAATTGTATGTGTTTGCAGTGTGATTGGGTCGTGAGAATGGAGGAGGTGATCGGCAACTTACAGTGTATTGGGGTGGATTTACAAACGATGTGGTGAAAGGGATTGAGATGTTCACGGTAGGTTTTATGAGGAAAGGCCAGCGACTGTGTGTGCAAGTGGCGTGACTAGTCACAAATATATTCTCTTCCTTTAAAATATTTTGGGACAATTACATGCGCCACTCAATCGGGTCCAAAATCGATTATAGGGTCATTACACCTAATTTAAATATAAAAAAAATTCTTGGTATCCCGATTTTAATAACTTGTACTTGAGGTAAATATGTGACAAAAACTGAAACACCCAAAATGTCACTCGTATAATTTATATGGAAAATGACACTTTAGTACACCTATTTATACCATAATTATTTTTTCTATTTTTCAGTACCTTAACTACTATTTTGAGACAACATGTTTGAGTAACTAACTACTATTTTGGGACAACATGTTTGAGTAATTAGACTTGAACTGGATTAATTTGGTTTAAAAATAAAGGAAACAAAATAAATTGAAAATGTCCTGAATTTATAATATATAATATTATATGTAATTGTTTTATACATTATATAATGTATAATATATAATTATATACGTAATTGCTTTAATTGAAAATTATTTTTGTTAAAAAATAATTATAAAGTAATTTTTATATGGTCCGGGTTGGAAACATGGTGGGTATAGGTTAACCCGTACTCGGCCAACAACCCAAGGGAAATCCCATACCCGATTTTTTTTCAGGCTCTACCAGTTCCGATCGGAGCCAGTTAATCGGGTACCCGCCAGGTTCGAATTTTTTTGTCATCCCTAGATAGCTCAACTCACCGCCGATGACGACCAATCAGAGCTCACTCGTCGAAAAAAAAATAGAGCTCTCACTCGCCGAAAAAAATGAGAGCGATGAGCTCGGGAAAAATGGAAGTGGTGAGTTTGAAAAATGGAGCTTACTTTTCGGAAAAAAGAGAAGACTTGGGCCCGAAGAAATGGAGTTCTTTCGCCGGAAGCTAGGTGGTCGGGGAGGGAGGGAGAGAGAGAGAGAGAGAGAGAGAGAGAGAGAGAGAGAGAAGAGAAGAAGTAGAAGAAGAAGATATAATTGTAATTTCATATTAATCAAACTCTGGTTTGATTTTTTCGTTAGACTAGGCTGAACCAGAGACCGTTGAAATTGAATCGGTTCATTTTTAGGGGTAGCTTAGTTATATTTGGTATATGAGAGGTAGGTTGTCCCAAAACAATAGTTAGGGTATGAAATCGAAAAGGTTGTGTAGTTATGTGAACAAAAATGTCTTTTTCCCTAATTTAATTATGGTATAATTATTTTATAAACCGCAAAATCGCAGGACTCCGCTAAAAATAACGACAAACCTTAGTTTTGGCCGATAAGATGGTGAAGTTAATAGTACGTTTCCCTTTAATTTACTCTAAGAAACTATACAATTGATGTGGGGTAACAGTCTCCTTTTGAGCCCGCTAAACCTCACATTTATCGTACTTATTTCCCTCGTATTGGCTATAAAGAGGCATTTTTATTTGTTTCTTGCTCATTTGAGCTCCAAGATGTTTTGGGATGTATTATGCATATTTAAGAGGTTTTTAGACGAGTTTTTGGAGGAAGATCGCATGAAAAAAATGTCAGAAATGAGCAGAATAAGGCAACCGCGATGGGGACATATGATAAAAGCGTTGTCACGATCGTGACACTACAGTCACGGTCGTGACAATTAAAATTTTGAATTTCTCAAACTTATTGTGGCCACCCACGACGAGAGCCACGATGGAGACTTGATGTGGGCCATTTATTCCCCTTTCCGAACCCAAATAACCCCCATCTTAGCATGATTTTCCCTTCGCTTCGGCCACATTAGAGCAAATACTTTAATATTTTTGATCCTCTGTGGAATTTTGACCTTTGTAGGTATTGGAGCTCAGTTGGAGCGGATTTGGAGCAAGTTCGGAGCAATATACGAGAAGGCCTTGCAACCCAAGCAATTGGAGGAAGCAAAGACAGACGAGTGTCACGATCGTGATAGCTAAAAACCCAAACCAGGAGCTAGGAGTGTTCAGAATTGACCCAGAAACCGCACCGCCCGCCTACCCGTTGAGCCTCACCCACAACCCGTTGACCCAGAACTGGCCCGCAACCCGTTGAGCCTCACCCGCAGGTTCATGGGTGGATTACGGATGAAAATCATTAAACCCGCAAGACTATGGGCGGGCTGCGAGCTTCATATATCGAAACCACGGTTAATCAGGCCCGCCCGCATAGACCAAAATCTCAACCAACATTTCATTTGAAGCCCAGCCCAAATTTTGTAACGAAAAAATAGGTAAGAAAGCTTTTAAACTTTCTCAGTATCTCAAACGTTTTTAATGTGGTACAGCTGTGTTCAATCCAAACCATTACTTCTCTTTCTCATTCACGTGGCTTCATTACAACCATTTATTGCCTTTGAGAGAAATGATCTCAGTGGTCCACTTCTTTACTTCACCCACCACTATTTTGCATTCAATGCTTGATTGACCTCAAAACCCTAAGAATCTAATATGCTCAGAGCTTCCACCTCTATCTCTTTCCCAATTTGTAGCCATCACCTACAAGCTACGACATTCCTCATCGAGGGTAAGGGTTGAGACTTGAGATGGATTTCTATAAGAAGAGGATGAATGACTCGTAACATTCATGGCTTCTGATGCCAACTCTAGTACGAAGGTAAGGTTTTATGTTTGATTGCATGTTGAACTTAGGGTTTTTGTTTATGAATCGATTGCTTCACCAAAACGACTGCTCTCTGTTTTACCCAAAACCCAACGTTTAAATTTGTGTAGTCAATTTTTGTCTATATTTTTGGTGTTGAGGTGTTGTGATATTCATGTCGATCTGATACAACATGGTCATGGGGCTGATTTGATTAGGTCTTTATTGAGACCCATTAAATGTGGAACCTGAACCGTATGGTTTGCTTGCTTACTGTCTTTATTTTTTCTTGTGATTGTTATTTTTACTAAGAAAGTACGACTTGTGCCTTAAAATTAAATGGGACTTAAAACTTGTTTGTATTTGCATTGATGACAAGTATTGTCGAGTTGTGTGGGTGGTCACCCGACCCAACCGCAACTCGTGCGGGTGGTTTTGCAAAACATTATCTATTTCTTGGGCGATTAGCGGTTCCTACAATGTTTAAACCGCATGCTTGCGGGTGGTTCCAATTTAGTGATGGTGGGTCGGTTAACCGCCCGTGAACACCTTTACCAGGAGCAGTGTCACGATCTCCCACACGATCGTGACACATTGGCGTTACAACGACAAAAAGGCGATGCCATGATGCTGTCACGATCGTAGCATGTTCGTGACAAGAAGACGACAAAGAAGACGGTCTCGATCGCGGCACGGTGGCGAGACGATCGGGAATCGAGAAGAAAAGGGTGTAACAATCGTGACAACTCATGTCCCAATCGTGACACAGGCGCCATTTTGACGACAATTCAAAATGGGTTGTCACGATCGTGACAAGAGGAGTCACGATCGTGACAAAATCGCGAACCTGCTATTTAAAGAGCAAAAACCCTATTTTTCGGAAGCTACACTTATACACAATCATATTTTGAGAGGGTTTCGGCTTTCTAGAGGTTTCTAGAGAGAAAGGGCTCCAAATCCCTCCCATGGAGCACCAAAAATGGCCTCCAATGGAGGGTTTCCAGCACCACCATCATAGGAAGAAGAAGATAATGCAAGAGTATACTTGGAGAAGCTAGATTGGAGAGTCTTAAGCTTCCCAACACTCATGTCTTTGAGTTTGTAATTTTTTTTCCTTTTCTATAATCTAGTTGATTCTTGTAGTTGAATGCTTGAGCACCATGATTTGGGGCAAAAAACCCTAGGTCATGGGAGGTAAACTTTGATTTTGACTTAAACTTTGATATTTATGATTAATTAATTAATTAATTGTTGCATAATTAAATTGTGTTCTATTTTGCTATGTATGCTTGAATATGAAATCTTATGATTATTAGTAAGAGCTTGTGATTGCTTGCATGATTATTCTTGTTTTAGCCCACACGAGAGATGCAAGTGTGAGCGGATATATGTAGAATTGAGGTGTCGGCGCCTGGTGCCCACACCTTGGACCGAATATTGTTGGGTACTCAAGCCGTCGAGGAGTTAGTCGTAACATTCTGAAAGGGTCGCCAACTCCGACACGCTGCCTTCACCAATGTCGAGTGACGGTGACGGTATTTGAACATAGGTCCAATTAGCATGTGATAACTTGATTGATTGATTGTTTGTAGGTTGATGAGTGAATCTCTTGTAATCGAATGAGTATTGATATGTGTGCATGTTCGTTTGAAATCTACCTTGTGCTTCATGTTGTATACTAACCTTAATCACTTAACATATGATATTTTATCATAAGTTTGATTCCATGAGGAGATTGCTATGGTTGACATAGGTAGATTCGAGGGATCGGCTCGTAGAGCATTTTCCCTTGGACCAATTATTGTTCGACATTCGAGCTGTCAAGGAGTTAGTAGTAACATCTCGAAAGGGTCGCTAACTCTGACACGTTGCCTTCATCAATGTCGAGAGACTGTGGCAGTATTTGAACATAGGCCAAATGAAATGTATGCTATCGTCGATGTCTTTTGATTGCTTGATAGTCTTAATCATGTTGTTTAGTTCCTTAGGTTCTCGAATTCTTGACTTCCGACCAACCTTCTACCATTTGCCCTACATTTACTTTCTTGCTTTAGTTATAGTAAAGTTAATCTTAGGATAATTGTAGTTTAAATCTCCCATCATTGTGTAATTAATTTTCGAGTCGTGTCGGGAAAGAAAGCGCAAAAAGTCCAATTATGAAACTCATATTTGGTCCCCGAGAGTTTGACCCGGTAAAGCATGAAACTTACAAATTTACTTGATCGATAGACGTCCGCGTTCTAATACCCGTTAGTCAGAGAAGTAAGTGACGAGTGAGAGGTGGTGCGCCCGAAATCACCATCCGCTTCCCGGGCATCAGGGCTCAAGAAAAAAGGCGTGACACGATCGTGACCGGGACGCCATTCTGACGGCAATTCGAAAAGATGTCACGATCGTGATACTGTCGATTTTCTGCGATTTAAAGTGTCGTAACTCTAGAATTTTATTAGGTTGGGTTTGGTTGTGGGGATTTTTGGCCTCCTCCAACCTCCCTCACAAGGCACACCCCTTCCGGGAGGGATTTAAGAGCCCTTTCTCTCTTCTTGTAGCCTTTTCTTATGAGATTGATGGTTGTTCTCGAGATCTCTCCATCCACCACCATGATCTGGAGCTCAACATCAAGAACACCAAAACTTTGAGAAGATTTGGAGGAGCTCTTCTCTTCTAGAACTTATGGGTCCTTGGTTTTAGGATTTCTCTACCTTTTCTCTTTATTTTGTTAATTATCACTTAGATTTGTTGATGGATTGTGTTGTCTATGACTCTTTTTGCAATTATGAGATGTTATTTTAAGACATTATTTTTTTTTTGTATATTTGAGGTATTATTCATGTTCGTTGTGTTTGGCATTATGTAGGTTGATTTTCGTGCTTATTGTGTTCTTTCCTAGATCACAAGAACAATCTTGGATTAAGTAAATCACTACGAAAGTGGGGTTTGCTTAGGGATAGATTATACATATAATGCACAATATGATTGATTGGTATTTTGAATTTGCAAGAACTGTGTTAGAACAATGTTCATGCTAGGGTTATACATTCATATGTTTGTAGTGAAATATAGTTCATTAGTGTTATTCTGCTTCGCGAATCTGGATGTGGGTGGATTATCTATTGTTAATTGCTATTTAGATTGATCGTCTAGATAATCTTGATTTAAGTAAATCACTACGAGAGTGGGGTTTGCTCAGGGCTAGAAAAACGCCTAGGAATTGCAAGTTTGGCGCAAACCTACTCATACGGTTCCTAGCCCAAGAATGGTCAGGTTTAATGCAGGTTACCTTAAGATTATAGGACATCGAGTGGTGAACACACTTGCTTAAGTGACATTGCCCTAGTGTTGTGACACTCGTGGATGCACATAATTTAAGCTAAATTAGGTTATTTTCAGTCGAGAGACGAACTTGGTAACTTAAGACTTAGGGTAACATATATGTTATTTTTAGCAAATATTGATTGTAAAGTAGTATTCATGATTGCTTGACTTTAAATCACATTTTCACTTCAGTTTCATCCTCGTGCGGTTTTTTTTATATAGTTTTACATTTTACATGATACACATACATACTTGATACAAAACTTGAAATATTCTAACTTGTTAACCCTGGTAAATTCGTGCGGTGGATTTGTGGCTGAGAGGAGGTTTTTGTTTTGTATGGTGGGTGGAGGTTTTTGTTTTGTATGGTGGGTGAAGGTGTTGTGTTGAATGGGGGGTGTTCGAGGATTTGTGTGTGAAGCTCAAATGCCGGACGATATCTCTCCCTCACGTTGTCGCCGCACAACTCCTTCTTTACAACATGAAATTGAAACCATAAATAGACAACAACAGAAGGACACTTATGTTATTTTCACAACAACAAAAAGAACACCCACGTGATGATCACGTGGTAAATTATTGACTAAAAACTAAAATTATTGGGTCTAAGTGGCGCATTAGGTAAGTTTAAGGGGTTTACAAAACACTTTAATATTTGTGGGAAGTTAAGGGAAAATCCAGAAAAATATATGAGAGGTACGCAGTGGCGGATCTAGGGGGCACCCCCCCCCCCCCCCCCCCGGCCCAGGAGTTTAGAAAAAATCGTATATTCTTTTTTTCCGAAAATTGGACATGCCCCCCGTAAATTCTGATATTTATGCATAAAGTGTAAAACTAAACAATAAAACTTGTTTGGCTTATCGGTAAGTGACCTAGACCTACTTTAATTATTGTATTAGTTAAATTGTTTTTTTTTCATTTCTCATTAAACTTTTTGTTTTGTCCACTTCATTTTATTAATTAAATTATTTGTTATTTATTGAAAATTTGTGAATTTTTCAAGCAAACAAATGTAGAGATTAAGTCCAATAGTGGGTCGTTTGATTAACGAATCAAACTCGAGCCCAAACTATTAGAGTTTGTAAGGCTCGCGAACCGACTTACTTTGTATTTATATACACATAAAAGTTAAATTCAAACTCAACTAAAATAAATAAATAATCAAGCTTGAATTGATTAGTAATTGTTTTATTAATAAAATTATTTTTAATTAATATTTAATATAAAATTTTGCACCCGTTGCAAAATTTTCTGGATCCGCCACTGGAGTTATGTTGAATTTTCCCTATTAATTAAACACTACTGTTCAGTAAAGGATTTCATATATTTTAAAAATAAATTAAAATGTAAGCATTTCAAAAATAGCTTGTCTGGTTTTCATTTTGCTAAATAACGTAGATTAAAGTACCATTACACAATTTACACTCATAATAATGCATAATCTTACAATACTTTAGGTTCATTGATAAATAAATCAGTTATCAGTGTTACATGTGTTTAAGAAAACTTTATATACATAAATTTAGTTATATGAGAAAAAATATTTAGAATGTAATTATGTGAAATATGTGTCAAGTCAACTTTAATTATATAAAATTATCCTTGTCCCTTTTATTTTTAATTAAATTTTTAAATACATGAGTATTTTCATTATTTAAAAAAAATTAATATATATGGGTAAAGTAAAATTTTTGACAGCTTAAAGAAACGTAAAAAAACACGTTTATAACTAATGAAAGTTAAGTGAGAATGACATATTTTTAAGGGAAGGTACGCAGACATTTTCCTAATTTAATAAATGAGTTCAATATATTTGAGTTTAATTTTTAAAGGGCTAGTAAAATTGTAAACCAACTCATTTAAAATTTAATTATTTTATATAATTTATTTATTTATTTGGAATGTATGTATATCTTTAAACACTATGCTCCATAATCACACGTTGATGGCATTACATCAATATGGGAGATATTGATTATTTTCTTGTATTATGAGACTTCAGTTTGGATAATATTTTAGGATTTGTATTTGAACTTGTCTTAGATCAAGATTTTATTGAGTTATATGTGCAACAATTGTCGAATCTACACTTACATATTTAAGTGAATGTACTTAATTCAAATAGTAACTTTACATCCATCATTTTCTTATATCGAAAAGTACGAACTTATTCTTGAGTAAGCAAATATAGTGCTTAAAACAAGTAGTGTTGTAAATGGCGGTGCATGGTGCTGAAAATCTCATGGACATCACATTGTGACGCCGTGGCGTTTCGACCACTTTGAGCTGGTTTTGAGCCGGTCGTATACTGATTTGAGTTAATTTTGAATAAATTTGAGCCTGTTGCGTTCAAACTAATTATTTTTCTTAAACAGTTGAAAATATTATAATTCGTAGGCCCGTGTGTCAGTCGGCAATGGTAACATTCCCGACCAACACTGTTGGTCGATAAAGATATACTTATTCCCGACCAACAATGAATCATTGTTGGTCGGGAAAAGTCTTTACCTACCAACTTCTACCGACCAACCTTTCCTGACCGATTGTGGTCAGTATTATTATTATCGATCGATTTCCCTGTTTTTCATGACCATTTTTGTTGGTCGGGAAAAACTCAATTTTAAGTAGTGTATGATTTTTATTATATATGTAAATTAATTTATATTAAAAAAAATTAAATTATAAAAATAGAAATTTGACATGGCTATGAAGACTCATGTCTGCCATCACAAAGCGTGTGACATTTTCAACCTTGAAAAATAAGACAACAAAACTCATTCTTGATCGGATGGTGTCATTTTTACCTGTTTTATTGGTTATGTAAGCCAATCAAGAGGGCTAAAATGATAAAGACAAAATCCTAAAAACAAATTCCTTTCTCTTTCAATCTAAATCCCACGAGTACCAGACAAAACCTAAGAGTACTATATATAGTGACCTTAACCAAAACTTAGATCCACTAAATCTTTGGCACGCAACGGAGCTCACATGCACAACGTAGGTTAGCCACTAATGCTAACGTGGGAAGCTGAGCTACGGTGGGTCACCTACAATTGCCAAATTGGCTTAGCCGCTACTTCTGCGTTTGTTTTTAACCACAAATTTATCCAATTGTTCACCAACACTCCCCTTATTACAATACCAACAAACAAGCCACCATCATTCTTAAATCAAATTAATTAATTTTCTGAACTCGGTTATAAAGGAATTCACTCTTGTGAAAACCATCATTTAAATACAAATTTATAAATCATTATGATCCACATTTATTATTTTATTATAATTGTGAATAAAATAAAAATAATACCACAAGAGAATATTAGTAAACTATCTATATCCATGAAATCCTATGCATATAAAACCAGCGCCAATGTAATTTGGAACCCCTTTCCAGCCACTCATTATAATTTGCCGTATAATTTAGACAAGTTAAACAAGATTCGAGATTAAATATTTTTTGCGAGATGAAACTGAGTTTAAATTTATAAGTATGAGCCAACCAGTATTTTGACTTGAGTCGTATTTCAAGTTTAATTTCTTATGTTATGCAAATCGAGATTAACAAATTTAGAATAAATTTGGTTTGGTTACATTTCTACTTTTGAAAAGAAAAAAATAGTAATCACTAATATTGGTGTAAAATAAAAAATTAACTATAAATCTCATAAACATAAAACTACAAAAAGTAACAATTGAGTCTGGCATGATGGCCCAACTACTTGTTTTTTGACATAAAGTTAGGAGTTCGAGATAAAATTGAGGGAAGAGATTTGCTACAAACTATATATATATGCTACAAATTTTAGAACATTTAGTGTCCGTCAGATTAGTTTCATCAACAATTCAGATTAATAATAGATGAAACAAATAGGAAAAAATATAAAAAGGGTAATATATATATATATATATATATATATGGGTTGGATCAGGTGAGAACTAAACCCCATAATGAGAACTAAGTTTGTCCATTGAAAATAAGTGAATGTCCATCGACAATAAGTGAATGTCTAATAGAAATTGTGATATCCAATAAAAGTGAATATCTTGCTGAAATAGGTGAATGTCCAACGGAAACACTTTATCCATTCAAAATAAATGAATGTCCAACATAAATAAGAAAATGTTCAGTGATTCTCATGTTCTCACGACACATTTGGTTCTCAACCGAATCCTTCCTTATATATATATATAGGGAAGCATTCAGCTGAGAACTAATTGTGGTGTGAGAATATGAGAACTACTGACGATAACTTATTCCTATTGGACATTCATTTATTTTTAATGGCCAAAGTCTTTATGTTGGACATTCACTTTTATTGAATATCACCATTTTCATTAGACACTCACTTATTTCCATTAGACATTCACTTATTTTCAATAACCAAAATTAGTTCTCATGTTCTAACAAAAGAGTATGGTTCTCAGCTGATTGCTCCCCTATATATATATAACAACCCTAACAGTATTGCTTCCTCCCCCACAAATTAGATTTGCAGCACCGCGCTGCGCTTCTCTGCGAGGCAACCTCCAAGCTCCAACTCCATACGATGGCGGCAGTGGGTCAGGCTCCAGAGGACGGCAACAGCGGGTCTGGCTCCAGACGACGACGACGATTGCTCTAGACAACGGCGACGGCGGACGATTTGATTCCCCTACCCCACGATTCGCGACGACTGCAGACGGCGACGATGTCGATTCCCTAAACAAACGCAGCGACTCTGGCGACGGCAGCACCAATTTAGTCTCGAGGACAGCGGCAATTCAATCGAGACGACGACGATTAAAACCAGATGGCGACGGCGGCGGGGGAAACTCTATATCCAAACGGTCGTGGGACTCGACTTTCTAATGGCGGACGATTCATTGACCTCCGGCGCTATGCAGACGACAGCGACGCTTCGGCTCCGACTGCGGCTCCTTCATCCATACGCATTACCGAGAAACAAGCCTCCTTCTCCAATCGGTAAAACTTTCACTTTGATGGCTGAATTTTTTGGTTGAGATTCATTGATTTTTATCAGCAAAAGTACCGATGAACTGAAATCAAAATTGATATTGGGATTTTCTTTCGTGTTTCAATTTTGTAATGATTATGACGTTAAATGGCAAATGTTAAATTGTTATTTATGTTTAGTTTTGGTTGTTTTATGATTTTGAAGTGAAATAGTGAGCGTGAATTTAAAATTGGGATTTTTGTTCGGGTTTCGATTGTTTGAATTGGTAGCTGAATTTTTTATCCGACTTTCCTTCATTGATTATAGGGTTTATTTGTTGATTATAAGGCTTTTATTTGCTGATTTTAGGATTTTTGTTAGGGTTCACTTATTTGGTTAGTTTCGATTTTGAGCTTTGATATTCGTTAATTTCATATTATTGAGCTTTTGATTTGGTTTTGCTCGACAGCTTTGAGCTTGAGCGATCAATTTTGTATTCATTATCTTATTCGTTGATGGTTCATATTTTTGTTTTTTTGATTCAATCTTGTTTGGTTGCCAAGAAACAATTGTTGAAAGTTTGAATGTAATCTTAGTGTAGAAATTGATGTAATTGAATTTGAAATTGTTAAATTAGTTAAATGTTATGCAAAATCAATTCAAAGAAACATATTCGATATTTGATGAAACATATTGTTTTTGTTTATGTCTATGATATTCGATTGGTGTTGATTGAAATTGACTGGTGTGAAATTGAAATTGAGAATGAGATTTTTTTTTCCGTGTTTCGATTGTTTATGATTCTGATTTGAAATGATGAACCTGAAATTGAGACTATGCTTGCTGAATTTTTTCTTTCGAATCTTCTTATTCTCATTTTAGGGTTTTTTCTTGATTTTAAGATTTTTGTAAATCATTTGTATAATGTAGGTAGGTTCTTTTGGCATTTTCAGGTTTTGTAGAATTTGCAGATCTTCGTGTAGGGTTTATATTCAATTTTCAAGAAATTTTTGGATTTATTTACATATGTAATATATGTGAAATTCGATAAAACATATTAGGTATTCGATGAAACATATTCGGTAATCGATGAAACATATTCGTTATTCAGTAAAACATATTCGATATTTGATGACGCATATTCGATGAAACATGTTGGATAAAACAACACCAATTGAGCTGTTTACACCGAACGAATTAGATGACATGTGTTTGAACATATTCGATGAAATATAACACATGAAACATATTAGATGAAGCATAACATATGAAACATATTTAGAGAACCAATAAAATGGTTCGTAGGTGAACCGATTAAACCATCGCAATGAACCGATGACAAGAGATATTCAACTAATAAAAAAAATTCAAAATGAGATATTCAAGTAAGGAAATAATAGTCAAAATAAATAGGGGTATGAAAATACGTTTATACCCCTCAGATGATATAAAATAACCAAAAGAAATTTATAGTTCATTTATATTTACGTTAGATAGTTATTGATGATTTAGCATTAAATCTGGCCATTAATAATTTCATCAAATGGACTAGAAGTGTTCTAAAGTTTATAACAAAACTCAATGTTTGTAATTGATCAATGCCCGAAAATTGAAGCAAAAGTGAGTTATTCAAATTTAGTAAAAAGTGGATGTGAACTTTTGTTTTGAATATCGGTCTGAACTTGAACTCATCATTTTTCTTCTTCTTATCACCGACCGACGATTATCAAGACGGATCACTATACATACATTAATGAAGTCGTGGGTTATATCTTACAAGACTGGTATTTGAAAATTATTTGTGATTTTTATATTGTGTGCACGTCGGAAGGCTTTGCAAATCCCATTCAAATATCCTATAACTACATTATCTAACTATATTAAGTTAGATAACAAGAACGAGTTTCCAAGAGACAAGTAAACTGAAAACAAAAAATGTTTTGAAATATATAAATAGGTAGGACGTCTGGTAGGAATAAATAAAATATTCAATAGTCGTCCCTAATTATATATGTCACACTCTACAAATGAGGTAATATAAGCTGGTCATTTAACTTTCAGTAAATATGTGACGAAATTACGTAATAATTGAATTCTCGTACATATTTTTGTGAATAAATTACTCCAAGTGTGTACCTTCTCTCATTTTGATATAGATTCATATGTTTAAAAGAGAGAGAGGAATAAATCATAATGAAAATTGCAAATATGTACATTTCGACAAACGTATTTTCCATCATAATATTCTTAATTTTTTTCTTAAATTTTGTAGGTCACCTAAGCCAAACATATTATCACTATCCTACACTTTTTAATCGAGTTATATGAAATGATGATTTTTGGACGAACTCTTCAAACATCTGTTCTGATGTCCTCGGGAGCTCAGGCGAGGAGGGACCAATGTTTAGGCAAGGTAAGGGTCACAAGAATTGGCATGGGAGGCCTGCAAATTTGTGTCCACTACAAACTGGTTAAACTCTAGAGACAAGTGACAACGACAAGGAGTTTGCCAGTATTCACTCGGTCGGCGGCCAGACGCCAATTGCCATCAGCGAGGAAGATGGGGCTGACTCTTGTGCGCACCAGAGCCCAAGGATGGAGACATGCGCTCTCAAAATTAGAAATCTTGATTTTTAAGGGGGAAAATTGTCATTTTACATAAGTTGATTATAAAGTATAGAGCAGTGATAAAATGTTTAGTTTACTTAACCTACGAAATTAAATATTTTGCATCTAACTATACTTGAAGTTTTTTTAACTTCGAAGATGACCTGAACCAAACATGTTATCACCATTTTACACTTTGTAATCGAGTTATATAAAATGTTAATTTTTTCCCTCCGTTGAATAACAAACTTTACTTAAAGCTAAAAGTTGTTTAGTTATTTTTTTAAAATAAATTTTGCAGCAATTTGAAATTACAGTTTTGCATTTTCCTTTTGCTCAGACGATACCTTTCTGTCGCCAATCGATGATGTCCTTGTCCTATGAAGGCTTCACGCCTCCTTGCCAATCGATTTGGAGTTTTAACGGAGAGAAACTTTTTGGATTAGGACTTGAACAAGAAGCTTTAGCGCCTTGAAGGCACGGTGGTAATAGAAGGGGGGAGCACATATTGACGACGACGAGGTGTTTTGGGGGACAACGAGACGACGACCAAGGTTTTGGGTGTTTTGTCGAGTCACTCTGTGAAGGCTAGGGTTTTTGGATGTCGAGTTAGGGGTGTAGACTGTACCAACTTGCTGGCGAGGTTAGGAAGAACCCTTCAATCCTCCATTCTTGTGTTGTCGGGAGCTCAGGCGAGGAGGATCAAAGGATTGGGCAAGGTGAGGGTCACAGGAACCTGCATGAGAAGTCTCCAAATTCGTGCCTACTGCAAACAGGTTGAACTCCAAAGACAAATGACAACGCCATGGGGGCTTGCCAATATCCACTCGACCGGCGACTAGACGCCAATTTCCATCAACGAGGAAGTTGTGTTGACTCTCGTGCGTATCAAAATTAGAATATCTTAATTTTTAAAGAGCAGAATTGTTGTCATTTTACATAAATTGGTTAGAGTATAGAACAGTGATAAAATGTTTGGTTTAATTAACTTGCAAAATTAAATTTTTTTTAAAAGTATACTCATATGAAAAATAAGTTACACCAAATATATTTAAATGCAATTGTCCAAAAATTATATGAAGTTAGAATTAAGTAATGATTTTGTAAAATAAAATAAAAAGAAAGTTGAAGGGAATATTAAAATAGAGTAGATAAGGAGAATACATCAACTTCTCCAACTCCTCTGCTTTGCTTCCATTTCCAGTTTCCACCACTGAGATTTCTCTCTCTCCTCTCCCCAATCAGCTCAGATCTCTCTCTCTCTCTCTCCTTCTCCGGATCCAGATCAGATCTTAGAACAGGGGGAGATATGAGCTCTTCATCGAATCAAAACCCGAATCTATGGTCTCCGTACAGAGACTGCTCCCAAGGCGTGTGCAGCATCTACTGCCCCCAATGGTGCTACATCATGTTCCCTCCCCCTCCTCCCTCCGGCGACTCCGTCACCGACCTCTCCCCCCTCGTCATCGCCGTCATCGGGATCCTCGCCAGCGCCTGCATCCTTGTCTCCTACTACGCCTTCGTCTCCCGCTACTGCAAGCGCCGCCCCGCCGCAGAAGCCGACGCCTTCCACTCCCAACCCCCCGCTTCCGCCGGACTAGACGAGTCCGTGATCGAGACAATCGGCGTGTGCAGGTACAAGAAGAGCGACGGGTTCGCGGACTGCCCCGTCTGCCTCAGCGAGTTCGAGGAGGGGGACACCCTCAGGCTGCTGCCCAAATGCCGCCACGCCTTCCACCTCCCCTGCATCGACCCCTGGCTCATGAACCAGGCCTCCTGCCCCCTCTGCCGCTCCGATCCCCTCCCCGTCCACACCGTCGTTGAAATCGAGATCGCCGATTTGGGTGGAAACAGGGGATTGAGGAGATCGGTGTCTCTGGACTCTGCAGCTCGCCAACAAGCGCGTGTTCGAATTTCTGATATACTTGAAGCTAGCGACGATGACGATGACGATGAATATGTTGGTGTTGTGGAATGTGGGTCGTCGAGGGACAAGTCTGGAGGAGTGAACGTGGCGGCAATGATGAAGAGATCGACGTCGACGGGGAGGTTCACGTTCTCCAGGAGTGGGAAAGGTAGGAGCTCCGGTAGCATACACCCTTGACCATGGAAGGGCTACGATTCATATATCTTTTTTTATTATGTTTCTTCAGAATGTATAGAAGATGTCAACACTAAATTTATAGTTTCATTTGTTGTGTAAAATGCAAAACATACAAAGAACATAAGAAATCTGGAATACATTTGACTTTGAATACCAATTTCAAGAAACATGAGAGTTTATTATGATTTCATTTTTCTTGTAAGTTGTCATTTGTAACCTCGCCTATGTTGTAGAGCTCAATCCATTAGTGTTTGATTCTTGTAGTTGATTTTTGCATAGAGCATTTCAAAACCGATGAATGGAAAATCACTATGAGCTAGTCAAGTCATAGAAGACTTTCTAGGGGCTAATTGGGGGCCAGTAGAAAATTTATTGGAAAATAAATTGAATTAAAAGGTTTTAGAAATTATAAAAGATTAATTTGGATTAGTCCTAAAATATTGATTAATAGCATGTCAAGGTGATAGAAATAATGAGGCCCGATGATGCCAGATGTCTGATAACTGATGGCGAGATAGCAGATGCTCAATGATTGCAGATGTCTGATGGCTGATTGCGAGATAGCATATGCCCAATGATTACCTGATGACTGATGGCGAGATAGCAAATGCCCAATGATTGTCAGATGCCTGATGGTGAGATAGCATATACCCAATGATTGCCAGATGTCTGATGGCTAGTGGCGAGATAGCAGCTGCCCAATGATTGCCATATGCCAGATGCTCTCCTCTCACGTGTGGTGTCTGAATTACGGGATAACTTTCCGAATTACGGGTATGTATACGTGTCGGTTTCCGGATTACGAGATAGCTTTCCGAATTACGGGGATGTACACATGTTGGTTTCCGAATTACGGGATTTTGATTTACGTGATTTCCGACTTATGTGATATCCATATTATCGGATGTTCATATTACGGGATGTCCGACTTACGGGATGTCCGTATTACGGGATTCCGGCTTACGGGATTTCCTAATTGATAAATTGATCGGATTGCTTCGTGAGAGGAGCTGAAGAGCGACGGAGTCTAGCTTTGGCAGTGCAGATCGGCCGGAATGAAGGTGAGGACTGCCGATGATCGAGCTATTGCCGGGAATTTTCACGACCACCGATGACATTGCGGAGCGTAAGAGGGATCAAGAGAGGTGGCTTGAGTTGAGAGGTCGGTAAACTTGGTGATTAGCCAAGAGGGTGATGGTGTTGATGGTGGTCGGCAACTTGAAGTGGGTAGTTGTGAAAGCCGTGAAGAGAAGCTTGCAGCATAAGAGCTCTAGAGTCCAACTTCTTTCTTTAACGCTTTTGGAGACGATGGTGAAGAACTGTGGTGAATATATCCATATGTTAATTGTTGAGCTAAATATCTTGGGGGAGATGGTCAAAATTGTAAGGAAGAAGGCAGACATGCAAGTGCGGGGTAAAATTTTAGTATTGATGGACTCATGGCAAGAAACCACCAGTTACCCACCCAATTCCAAGACATGCTCAAGCTGTATTTGGAATGCCAAGCAACTCTCCAGGAAGGTTTGATGAAGCTATGGCTAGTGGGAGGTCGTGTGAGAGAATTACGGGATCTCGAGATTGATTACGAGATTGCGAGATCGATTGCGGGATTTTGAATTGATTGTTTTAGAAAGTGATAGAGATTAAAGTGATTGAATTGCCTCGCCCACCCGTCAGAATCATGAATCATTGACGAGTGGGCAAAGCGATAAATTCATAGAGATCTAATTAATGATAGATAATAGCTCTGATACCATGATAGAAATAATGAGAGATATATTATTGATGTGTGTATTGTGAATTACAAGAGACCTATATTTATAAAATTTAATATAGAGAGAAAGAGAAAGAGAGGGAATAGGTAACCCTAATATATATGAGAAAAAGAAGCTAAAATATAATCTAACACAAGGATTATTTAATTTTTTCTGACCAAAATCAAAATGAAAGATATCCAGTTAAATAGTTGTGTGTTCAAATATACAAAAATTATCAGTGCTAAAAATTAGTTAGGAAAGTTTTCAAAGGAACACTCAATCCATCAATGAGTAATATATTGTTTATCATGAGGTCGAGAGTTTGATTCTACTGAAAGGGTTTGATGTAAATTTTTAAAAACTAATTATTAGGTGTTCGGTAATTATGAAATTATAAAAATTTAAAAATGTAATCCATTTATAATTATGCAATAGGATGTGAAGAGATGTTTTCAAAATCTCTTGCTATGATATCTACTAGGGTTGACGAGAGATTAAAATTTAAAATTAATTATTAAGTGTTCCGGTTGTTATGAAATTATGAGAATTTAAAAATGTCATTCATTTATAATTATGCAACAAGATGTGAAAACATATGCTTAGATGTTTCAAAGTCTTTGCCAAGATATCCATCAGGATTGATGAGAGATTTAAGATACGTTGAAACAATTGGTAAGCATTAAATTAAGGAAGACGAGGTGGAGGAATTGTGAAGAAGTCTCGTTTGAATTGTGTTGATGAATATCTGTATGCTTTTGTTGAAGAATCTTCTTTTTGTGTTATTTATTTATGGTTGGCAGAATATATGGGGTTGCAAAAATCAAAGAATAAAGAGGAATGATGACAAATGTGCCCAAAATTGAATGATTGAGGTCCATATACACACACGATAATTAACATAATTGAAATGATTAAAACCGACAGGTAATAATAATTAAATAACTATTTAACCAACAGTATAATACTATGCAAATTTGTGATGTCAAACTTATAACATGTTTCACACTCCAATATTTCATTTAAGTAAGATCCATTTTGTCTTTGTATCGGAAGGAATAGGAAGATATTTTTTTTTTTGGGAAGATAGGATAAGTATGTGCACTATAGTGATTAGGGGAAGGCAAAATTAACTCAGACTCGAGTCCAATTCGTTGCTTACAAAATATATTTCGTAGATTTTTTTATAAGCCGTAGATTGAAAAAATTAAATTCAAAAGGTTTCAGGATAGTTTTTGAATTACTCACTTGAAACCTAGCGTTACTTAACTTAAAATCACTCGATTATGTACATTACTTCTATTTTTGTCGTCGCTTATAACTCGAGCAAGATCAATGGTACTCTCTCCCTACATGTTTGATTTATAATCGCTTAATATTTTTGAATCACAACAACCATCTATTTTGTAACGAGTAATTAATAGAATATTTAATTATTTTTTGTCACAATATTCAATCTGAGATAAAGGTTCAAAAATGTGAAGCACAACTCATTATGACAGGTTGGGCCAGCAAGGTTCATGTAATGTCTATATACTGTAATTCATTTGCATGGTTATATACACAAATCATGTGTATTCTAATAAATTCAAAAAAAATTATCGTATTACAGTCCAACCTTTTTAAAAATATATATATTTTCTCTTCTCTATGGCTCTTGCTCCTTCTAGGTATGTTTTTTCTCCTCTCCTTAATCCCTCCAACCTATTGTTAAACAAAATTAAAGACATTTTGGTTATTTCAAAATTTTAAGAGTACTTTTATTATTTGATCGATTTCATTTTTCTAATTTAAATGATGATGCAAAGAAAATAAACTTAATTGGTGTGATTCCATACTTTAAACAGATTCCCAATTGCACCCATGAAATACCTTGGACCACCCGGCCAAATAACAGGTTTTGTAACCTGTTATGCATTGGTATAATCTGTTGTTGATATCTTCTTTAAACATAGGCATAACTTTAGGGTGCAGCTTATAACATCAAATACTTAAAAAAACACTCTTACTTAATGCCTCGTGATTAAAGATACTCTGTTATGATGATCTCATGTTTATTTCTTCCAAGAATGTTACTTCTTTCCTCCCTTTTCCTTATCTCACCTCTGCATTTTAATATATAGTCTTGTTTTGGAGCCTTTGCTTTAACTTTTACTTAATTCATGTTTTGATATTGGTCCATATCAGGTATACTTTCGAAGCCTCTCCCGTGTGGCTCTTCATTGCTCGACACTAGTCTATCTGTTATGCAATTGATATTTTACATTTTCAACCCAACACCAAATCATCAAATGTCATAGTAAATTTAATATTTTGGTTTTTTTTTGTCCGGTAAATATCCCCAAAATAAAAGTGGTGGTGATTGATTTGTATGCTGTAGCTTTTAAAAAATACTTTTAAAAAATATATTTCTATAGGAACTATACTGTACATATAAGTAAAATTATTTAATTCCAATATTAGATAAACTAGTGTGGAGCACCTCTCGAGCCTAACATTTTTTCATAATTATCGTCGAAGCTCGAGCCTAACAACATCTCAATTTCTTTGTGTTCTCAATATCTTCATAGTTATCGTAGAAGCCCGAGCCATTTTGCGCCATCCCAATCCTCTCCAGTTCTATTGAAACCCCTCTCATCGTACCTCGTCTTGAGTTCCACCCGTAGTAACCTCGAAGAAACACCTTTACATGTAAAAATAATCACGAATGTCTCTAAATTCATATCACTAAGAACCCGAAAAACTTGGTTAAGAGAACAATAAAAATAATCAAGAACATCACAATCTCGACAACGAGACACAAAGCCACAGTGCACCATTAATCAAGACACAAAAATTGAAATGCTCCAAATTATGAGATTAAATGGTCAACACTGCCTCCACACACTAATTTAAGAGGACGACTAACAAAATCTCCATAGAGCTTTCTAAAATATACATGAAAAAGTAATAAGAAGCAGCTCTCACATTCAAACAATCAACCAAGAAAATCAAAAAGCAACTTTCAACAATGTAGTAAAACGATCAAAGAATTACTTCTGGACTGAATAAATAATTCAATATTGTTTCTAAAGTGTCAATTTCTTGTATTACTGTCATTTCAAAATTTACAACTCAATAATGAGAATAAATTATTAATTCAATACTAGGATTTTAGATATTTATGATAAATCACACCCACATAATGGCACTATAAAGAACTATAAATAACTCTAGAGCACCCATATTCATTTTTCCTTTGGAAGTAGAGTATGATATATTGTATTGTTACCATCTACTTGAGTCACAAACATAAATTAAATAGAAATAATTTTGATAACATGCAAGATCATGAGCACGCCAAATTATGATGGGTCGTGCGTTCTAAAACAACAATGTCGTATTATCTCAACAAAAGTTATACTTTCACTTCAAATAAATATTATATCAGTCTCTCAGACTTTAACCAAACGACTCGTCAGTAAATCTTTTTTCAAAAAGTCACGGAACAAGACTGCTCTTGTCATTAAATCCTTTTTCGCATAGTCACATAACAAGACTGCTCAAGTTGTTCACGCGAGACAATAATTTTAATAAACTCATATACAAGAGCAGTCTATACTGTAAATTGCCTACCTGCACATTAGCAAAAATTAAAAGGAGAGTGTCAATACTAAATAGTTTTGTTTTCCTTTTAATTTCGGGAATTTTTAACACTGCCCAAGTATTTACAATAAGCGTAGTAAAATTACCCTATATAAAAGTTGAACAATGTCAAACCGTTTTTTCTTCTTCTTGCATGTGTACACAAAACACCATCCTGGTGAAACAAAAAAATCCAACAAACAAAAATATAAATACCGATGAAGAGCGAAGAACCAAGAATAATTACAGTCCATCAAAAAACCTCACACTCACGACACCCACAACAAACCCATCCGACTCAATACCTACCATGCAATCGCTCTATCAGAATATTCGATATCTGATGCAGTGCGGTCGAAGAAGCCGGTATGCAGAATGTAGAACACCTGGAGTTGTCGCGAAAGTGTCGGATTTCGACAAAGAACTAGTGTTTTCTGGGCGAAAACGGCGTTCTGAGAAAAACTCATGGCTATTACATGAAGTATGATAGATTTCGGACATCCGAGGTCATCTTGAGGGTCAAAATCGCAGTTTCTTAAGTTTCAAGCAGTTTTTGCAATTTTAATAATTTGTTTCCTTTTCCAATAAGTTTAGGATTTCCTTTTCTACAATTAGGGTTTGGCTAGGTTTTGTCTATTTAAGCACTCTTATAAGTTTATTGTTAATTAGTTTTTGAAGTTTAATAAACAATCGAGGTTTCCCTCAAATCTATCACATTCGGTATTCGCAAGTATCAACGAATGTTGATAAAGAGTTCTTCCTAGCCACGTACGCTGCATCAATTGGTATCAGAGGCTAGTCGATCCTAAGGTATGCCGCCTTGTAGACAACAGTGAGCCGCTCCCCAAGGTGCTGATGATGATCAAGCTGAGTTACGACGTGAAAACACTGAATTTCGACGTGAGAACGACGATTTGAGCCGACATGTTGAATTATTGACCCAACGAATGGATGAATTGCGTCCTTTTGCCGGTTACCGGAATTGTTCACCCGAACGCCCTAACCAACGGTGGGAACAAGGTTTCAAGGTGGAAATTCCACAATTCAATAGCAATCTTAAACAAGAGGAGTTCATAGATTGGCTATCACCACCGATTTATGATGATTATGTTGAACTAGATGCAGATGCAGAATCTGGAATTTTAGAAGCACAATTGAGCCAACATGAATAGAGTATACGAGGAAGAGATGCTTTATTAGCAAGGGATGAAACTTTATGCTGCGTCAAATACTTGTTCTTACCTGATTCATACAACAATGGTTACGAACGGTTTTTGGATGGCATCGAGAGCTTGTACGGTGAAGGCATGACTGAAAATCTTGCAATAGTAGCCGAAAATTATTGGGAGCCTTACATGTATATTGTTGCCTTAGTCAGCAACGTGAACCTAATACCAGCATCATGTATCAACGATAGAAGGCTCAAATTCCAAGGTTGGGTAATTGATCAAGGGGCGTGTACTTTGATAAGGAAAGTTCATAAATTCAACATGAAACCCGAGATTAAGTGTTACACATTTACGATCCAGCTTGCGAACAATGTGGGAGTACTTAGTATATCTGAAAATTCGGTAGGAGGTGCTACAATAATATGGGATCCCGGGGTGCTTTTTCTTCTGAGGAGGATGTGGCGGATCCAGATTCGAGGTCGAATCTTCTCCATCCAGGAGAGAATGATGCAGTGCGGTTAAAGAAGCCGGTATGCATGATGTAGAACACCTGGAGTTGTCGCAAAAGTGTCGGATTTCGACAAAGAACTAGTGTTTTCTGGGCGGAAATGGTGTTCTGAGAAAAACTCATGTCTTTGTCATGAAGTATGATAGATTTCGGCCATCTGAGGTCATCTTGAGGGTCAAAATTGCAGTTTCTTAAGTTTCAGGCAGTTTTTGCAATTTTAATAATTTGTTTCCTTTTCCAATAAGTTTAGGATTTCCTTTTCTACAATTAGGGTTTGACTAGGTTTTATCTATTTAAGTACTCTTATAATTTTATTGTTAATTAGTTTTTGAAGTTTAATAAAAAATCGAGTTTTCCCTCAAATCTATCACCTTCGGTATTCGCAAGAATCAACGAATGTTGATAAAGAGTTCTTCCTAGCCCCGTACGCTGCATCAATATCTAATACCATAAAAAGATTTAGAGAAAGAGACCAACCCATTATTGAATTCTTGTACATGCACACTCATTGTCAAGAACACCATAATAAATGTTTCACATGTAAAGAAACTACAAAACACAACAAACATACAATGAATATTTACATCTGAAACTTCAAGAGGAAACAAAGTGCTTACCGAGAAGACTTCTTGCAACTTCCACACTCGATTGCCACAAAACACCATCCCGATGAAACAAAAAAAAAATCCAGCAAACAAAAATATAAATATCGGCGAAGAGACGAAGAATCAAGAATAATCACAGTCCATCAAAAAAGCTCACACTCACGACACCCACAACAAACCCAACTGACTCAACACCTACCATGCAATCGCTCCATCAGAATATTCGAAGTGCGATTGCCACCGCTATCACCGATCACATATCAGAGGATCTCAACGACAAATCGAAAATTTTTTAGAACGAATCACAGGAATTTGGTTGATACGAACGGGCTCGCTACCATTTTTCTTCCCCGACGTTCCATGCTTATAAAGAAAATGAAAAGGCACACCAAAGGATCTAAGCAGACACATGCATTGAACATAAACAATCACACTGCATCTAACCAACCTAACAAAAGACACACTGATTCATTGGAAGCAATTGAATATAAAAATAATGAAAGACACACCAAAGAACATAAATAGGCACATGCATTGAACATGAACAAATACACTGCATCAAATCAATATTGCAAAAGACACAACGATTAGATTAGATTGATATTAGAATTGATGTATCATTGATTGCGTATTAACATTTATTGCACCCGTACCCATAAAAATATGAGCAGTTAATTTAAAATAACTGACTAATCAAAAGTCATAAACACACTAAAAAATAAATAAGGAAGTTGCAACGTTTACAATTTCCCTACTTCTTTTATATACAATATAGATATAGATTACATAAGCTTATTTACACCAGTTTTTTGAATTATTATATTTAATTATGAAATTATATATATATATATATATATTTTTGAAAGTTTTGAATTATTATATATAAATTATATTTAATTAGGTATTGTATTTAAGAGAGCCCCAATTAAGCGGCAGATGAATTTAATTAGGGAGAATGTAGTCGTTAGGTAAAGTAATATCAACTTTTTTTTAAAAACCGTCTTCAGATACAAAACGAGCTAACATCAAATATTAATCATAGAATTAATTAGGTGAGAGGTTCAAATTAGACATTATTAATATCAAATGATTTTTTTCTCGAAACCAATGATATTTATTATTAATTTATCATCAATAGATGTATATTTTTAATTATACCTTTGGAATTTGTTTTAATTTAGATCTAGAGAAATTTGAAATCAAGAATTTCACTTCAATTTATCAGCAACTGGAATGGTAAATTATTTTTACTATATTGATATGATAGAGATATTTTTGAAGATTTGAGTTGGAGTTACCAGAGATGTAACTTGACTTTTCCTTATAATTGAGTAATCGTTTTAAATCTCGATTTTAATTTTGATCTCGTTCTCAGAATTTGAATCAGATAATATGGTTACTGCACATAGACACGGAATTTAGAAATCGACACCATGGATGGTTGATTTGCAGAGAGCACACCGGATAGAAGATGCCCTCGACAAGTGCCTCGAGCGATTGAATTTTCTGTTTGATTGATATTACAATTTTGGGGTCTAGCATTTCACTCTATATTGATGAGATAAGTATGTATGATTAAGAGATTTTGTTACTTGTTAGGGAGCCAAAAGTTAATTACAGAGAAATTTGATGTTATTGGTAAAACATTTTGTACAATGTTAAACATGGATAGAAATATGAGAATAATTATGTCACATATACCATTACATTTCATACCTCATAACTAGGGGTGTTCAAGTAACCGGGAACTGTGAAAACCGATCCGAACCGAACCGAAACCGAGGGAATCGGTAACCGAATCATCGGTTCAGTTGGGATCGGTTCGGTTATGGGTTGTAACCGAATCATGTTCGGTTCGGTTGTCGGTTACGGGACCCCGGGAACGGCAAAAAATAAAGTGTTTCTAACGTGATTCGAACCTAAGTCTAGACTGGAACAAGACAACAGAGCCTCTACCACTGTGCCACACATATGTTTATGTCTCATAATACATATTATATTATACATATAAACATTGGACCGAACCGACCACCCATCGACCGAACCGACCAACCGACCGACCATAACCGATTGGTTATTCGGTTATAACCGAACCGAACCGACCACCCATCGGCTCGGTTTTCGGTTATGAATGTTTCATAACCGAACCGGTCGGTTCGGTTATGGTCGGTTCGGTTCGGTTATCCAACCATGAACACCCCTACTCATAACTACTACAACAACGTGGGTATTCTACTATAATCTATACCTATTAACTGCCATTTTTATGAACAATATCTTGTTCTTGCATGTTCCATTGCAAAATCATTTGAAGCTATTATTGTCTCGTTGTTGCAGCACTGAGAACCGAAAAATGCCCAGAAGTTGTGCTCCACAAACAGTCAAAACCGAAATAAAAAAACATTGAAATCAGACATAAAAACAATATTACCCAATTTAGAAAATTGGCAGAAAGCTTAATCACCAAAAACTTTGAAATATGATATTAAAAAAAACACGATAAACAAAAGGAACAATAATCATCAATTGGAAATTGCACCTATTCTTATAGTTGAACAAATCGGATCAAGAGATTGAAACGACATCAAACGACACCATTGAAGCGAGAGAATTAACCACCACATCTGCTTGAATCCATCAAACCTGACCAATAATAAAAATTAAATGCAAAACTAATAATTCAAATCCAAAACAACGAAAACATTTCCCAATAAATATTCAGAGAACCAAATAGAGGAAAAATATTACTTATGAAACCATTAGCCTTTCTTTTCCATCACTTTCTTGAGAAACAAACGGACTCAACCCAAAGACTTTAAAACGTACAAACAACAACATCGCCGCCTTCGGCTTTCTTCCCAAAAAGTAACTTGATTCAATGCCCTCCATGTTTATACTGAGGTAATATGATATTTCAGTACTAAAATATTAGAAATAAAAAATTATATATATAACCAATAAATTGTCCCGCAATCGTCAATGACAAAAAAAACAAATCAACACCCCATCCACAAGATTCCCTACATCAACAATTTGAGAATTAGTATCATGATACAAAATTGAAAAACACATTAAAAAACCGATCACCAACCATTATAATAAAATACCAGAAGATACAGAAACCAACCCAAAATACCATATTCATGTCTACCCGCTAACATTTTCGAAATTCAAGAAACACACAAGAAATAAGAAAGGTAAGTACCCAGTATTCAAACGCCTACCACGTGAACGTTCAATCGGAAAAACTCACGGACGCCACTGCAGCCGCTAACGCAGACGCAAAGTCGAACGACCACAACCGATGACACCACCACCATCACCCAAGTATAAATACGTGACGAATAGTCACAACCAAACAAACGCCACCGCACAAAACCAATTATCAACAGACACGAAATACCAATATAAAGAACTTGGACACACGCCAAAGTCAATGAACCACAGAAATTTCAGTTGAAAACTGATTTTGACAGTTTTTTTTGAGAAAACAAATACAAAAAAAACGCAACAATTAATCTTTTTTTGTGAAGAAAGTTGTGCCACATGGCAAAATTCCTTACTCTTTTTTTATATAATTTAGGTATGTCGAATTGTATCTGTTTTTTCCGATCATATTCATTGTCTAGCATCAAATCATCAACTTCTTTTTAGTTCACATAAAAAACAAAATTGGAATGAATGAAGTAGATTGAAAAACATAGGAGGTGAAAAGAGATTGAAATAAATGAGAGAATAAACATTGCTCATTTTCAAAATATGTAAAAGTAATGGAATTAATAACAGTGGAATAAAAAAATTTTCGGTGATCGGAAAAATTTAGAAAAAGAGATAATTTATAATAACTACGGTATGATATGTCACATGTTCATGTCACTACAGTGTACCATTTTAAGAGTCAGTTCAATACAATGAACTATTTTTATGTGTCATCGTTGCTCAAACTCTGTTAAAACTGACCGAATGAGATTATTTTTTTACAAAAATTCTCATTCTGCCCTTATATTAAAAATTAAAAAATGAAGATTGAAGAACAATTATGTTCTTCTTCGTTCATTACGGGTCAGAGCTTTCCGGCAAGCTCACGGTGGCCAACAACGATGTGTTCAGCCTCCAAGAACCTTGGCTTAACCCACAATCGTGGCCGGAACCTCCTGACTCAACCCTTAATCTCTCGTGATTCAAAATTGATGTACAAATTTGGGAAAAATTGAACAGAAAAATTGGTTTTTATGTTGTTAATTTTGTACCGAGAAAATTAATTATAAAATTTGTTTCTGCATATGTTATGTGGGAGATCTATTAAATCAATGAATCAACCAACTGCTTTGGAGTCCCAAATCTGAAACATGTGAATCTATTCATTAGCTTACATAACAATATGGGCCTCCACCTCTCAGCTTGAGCTTTTAGGTGAGTTGTGTTTCTTATATGCTATCAGAGCTTGGTTCTATCTTGTATGTGCTCTCCATATGCCATCAGGTCTAAAAGCCCCATGGGTCATGCGTCTGCTCTATATCTGTCCCTCGCCCGTCTACTTCCACGTGCGCATTTCGAACCGGCTTGGACGTTAGTGGAGTGTTAGAGTCCCACATCTACAAGATGTGAATCTATTCACCAGCTTATATAACAATCAGGGCATCCACCTATCAGTTTGAGCTTTTAGGGGTTGGGCTTCTGATAAACTGGTATGGGTGGGAATAGGACCAGATCGAGGTCGGCGGCGGACTTGTGGCCGTTCACGGAAGCGACGCTGCTCTGAGGATGGCGCATGAGCTCTGCCAGTAGGTGCGACTGTATGAGTATTTGACGGTGGAGATACGAGGCAGAGGACCGAAACAGACAGTGAATTCTCGAGGAGTCTGAACCAAGGACTTGAGTCTAAGCGGAGATAGAAGTTTGGTATTCTGAGGAACGTCAAGCTGAGGAAAAAAGGAAGGGTTTGAGGATTGACTTGCTGGTTGATCAAGAAAAAGGAGAATGAGTGATGACATCATGATGACGTCATCATCCATTAATTTTTAAAATGATTTACAATTTTAAAAGCAACTATTTGGAGTTCTGTCATGTTATAACAGTTCTGTCATGTTATAGATTAATGTTATAAAAATAGAAATTATATATGTGGTTTATTAACAATATGTCGATTGTATTCACTACAGCAGAAGAATAATTATTATAACATTAATCTATAACGTCACTTTTGGGGAACAGAAAATGTTTTCCTTTATGTCTTTTTTTTTCATGTATCTCAGTCAATCCTTATTCTCAAATCCTTATATTAATCTCTTTCATGATGATTTTGAGGATCGTCTTCTAAACTAACCCCTGCAGGTACTCCAACGCCTCCTGCCCTAACTCCTCCCATAAATTCGGTCCCGCCTGAAGATTCTATGCTTCTTCCCCGTTCTCAACATCAAACACGACCACTGTCTCACCTTCAAGACTACCAGGTAACACTGCCCAATCTCTCTCGAGTCATGTCAACTGCTCTGTCCTTCTATGAACCTCGTACATATTGTAAGGCATGCACTAATTCTTTGTGGCAGCAAGCAATGACTGAAGAATTTCAGGCGCTTGAGAAGACTCTTACCTGGGAACTCGTTTCATTACCCAAAAATATTCCACAGTGAGTTGCAAGTGGGTATACAAGGTGAAAACCAAGGCCGATGTGCCCGTCGAGCGCTACAAAGCTCCTCTCGTTGCCCGAGGATTCTCCTAAGAAAATGAGATCGACTATGAGGAGACATTCGCACCAGTTGCTCGTCTCACATCAATTCGCAGTTTAATTGCAGTTGCAATCGAACGAAAGTAGAATCTTTTCAAATGGACGTCAAGAATACTTTTCTCAATGGAGATATCACTGAAGAAGTCTACATGCAGCCCCCTCTTGGGTATGAGTATCCGCCAAACACAGTTTGTCGACTGAAGAAGGTTCTGTATGAACTCAAGCAAACTCCGAGTGCATGGTTCTCCAAATTTAGTGTGAAGATGTCTGATCTTGGTTTCACCTCCAGTCCATATGACACCGCCTTGTTTGTCAAGAAGACCTATCGTGGTCACATCATAAAACTGCTCTATGTGGATGACATGATTATCACCGGAGATGATGAACATGGTATCTCTGACCTGAAGATCCAACTCAACAAATATTTTGAGATGAAGGAACTCGACAAACTCACATATTTCCTTGGTCTTGAAATCTCGTCAGTCTCTTCAGGTTATCACTTATCTCAAACTAAGTATGCAGTTGACCTCATTTTTCGAGCAGGTTTATCAGACAACAAGATTGCTTCCACTCCCATCGAGGCAAACAAGAAGCTTACACCTTCTGATGGAAAACCTCTCCATGATGATGCACTGTATCGACAACTCGTAGGCAGCCTTGTCTATCTCACTGTCACACGTCCAGACATTGCCTACGCAGTTCACATTGTCAGCCAGTTCATGAGTCCACCGCGAACCACGCACTATGAGGCCATCCTCCGAGTACTCCACTATGTACGAGGCACTCTATCTAACGGTCTTTATTTCTCGTGTGATACATCTATGGTGTTGCAGGCATTTTCAGATGCATATTGGGCTGGTGATCCTATTGATCGACGTTCCACAACGGGATACTGCTTCTTTCTCGAAAAATCTCTCATCTCTTGGAGGAGTAAGAAGCAAATGACGGTTGCCCGTTCTAGCACAAATTCCGAATATCGTGCTCTTGCCGACACTGCCTCTGAGCTCCTTTGGCTTCAGTGGTTAACTCATGACATGGGCATTGCTCACAACTCGACCATTTCTATCCGTTGTGATAAACGAAACGCCATTCAGATTGCTCAGAATAACGTTTTCCACGAATGAACCAAGCATATCGGGAATGATTGTCACTTCGTAAGACATCACCTCACACATGATACTATCACTTTACACGCTGTCTTCTCAGACAACCAGACTGCTGACATCTTCACAAATCCTGTACTCCCAAGACGGTTCAATGCATTAGTTTATAAATTCAATTTGAATCATCCACCTTGAGTTTGCAGGGACGTGTTAATATATGTGCAAAGACCTATTGTGTTATATTTCCTACTACTTTTTTGTAACCTAATACTTATAGGATCTTGTTCATTATATTAGATAGGTTATACAACCAATATATTATGGAGCCTAAAGAATATGTTATACATATAATCAAATGACACTGGTCGTGGCAAGAGGTTGTGTAAGTGGCTAGTGCCAGGAGAGACGTCACAGTCAAAGCGTCATGGCCGTAGACAACAAGCCGTGTCACTTGTATCCACCGCAGTGGCGGATCCAAGGGGGGGCCGGGGGGGCACCCGCCCCCCCTTGGCCCGGGAATTCGAAAAAAAAATCATATAAATTTTTTCCGAAAATTGGATATGCCCCCCTTAAATTCTGATATCTATACAAAAACTGTTCAACTTGACAATAAAAGTCATTTGGCTTAGTGGTTAAGGAGTAGTATTTTATTAATGAGGGAATTGAAAAACCTTTTAATAGATGTGTTCTTTTTAGAGCATGTTTTTTCACTTTTTGTTTGGTGTATTATATTTATTTATTATTAAAAAATTTCAATTTTCTAAACAAATTTATGCAAATATTAAGTATAATATTGGATCGTTTGATAAACAAATCAAATTCGTGACCAAATTATTCGAGTTTGAAAGGCTCGCGAACCGACTTATTTTGTATTTATATATATATGAAAGTTGAATTCAAACTCAACTAAAAAAATAAATAATCAATAAGCTCGAATTAAATTTTTTATACGCATTTAGTAATTATATTATTAATAACATTATTATTTTTAATTAAAATATATTATTAATTAATAAATTAATTAAAATTTTAATAAAATTTTGCCCCCTTGACAAATTTTTTGGATCCGCCACTGATCCACCGTTATATTAAATGCCTCCTTAACAGCACTAAATTAACCCTCCATTGGTCTCTCTATATATTTGATCTTTTGCTTATCAAGATTTACTATTTGTACACTCACATGCACTTCCTCTTAATTGGACGCCGGAGGAAATTACTCTGGCCACAGACATAACAATTTGTATGTATGTATTTATTAATTTTAATATGAAAATATTTTTATCATTTCCGTGTAAATTTATGCAAATGGTACCAGTTTCACATTACGTGGTCGTAAACAGTGTTATGAATCGCGGGAGATCTCGGCAAAATCGTACAAATTTCTACACATCCGTGACGATATCGCAAAAATCGCCCTAAATACCGGTCAACGCCGGTCAAACCGGATAATTTCAAATTAATTCTGATTTAATCCGGTTCAAATCAATTGATTCCGATTTAATCTGGTTTAAATCAATTAATTCCGGTTTAATTTGGTTTAAATCAATTAATTCCGGTTTTATTTGGTTTAAATCAATTAATTTCGATCTAATTTAATTAATTTTGGTCTAATTCGATCGGCTTCGTTCCGGCACACTTAATCCGGTTTTATATTTAGGTTATAAATTATAAACAATAAATATCATTCATTTTCCATATAAATTATAAACTAAATATTATTCATTTAGGTCATGGCTCTGGTCCAACACATTTAAAAATAATTAAATATCATTCATTTTTTCTTTAATAAATAATAAATGTGAGTTATATATATTTAATTTATTATTTATTCACTGCCATTTTTTTCATTAGTAACGGTGTATGCAAATACGCCGTTACAAGCTAAAACTACGCCGTTACAAATTGTAACGGCGTACAAACTGCCGTTAGACGATACGCCGTTACTAAAGCGCCGTTACAATTTGTAACGGCGTACACAAGACGCCGCTACACCAACACGTCGTCGTTTTGACGAGCCGTTAACGGCATAACCGTCGATGACGCCGTTAATTTTGTAACAGCGTATTTTGTAAAATCATACGCCGTTAGAAGGTATTAAAATAATAATTTTTGAAAATATTGTAACGGCGTATTATATACAATACTCCGTTACAAATTATTAAAATAATAATTTTTATTTCAAATTTGTAACGGCGTATTATATACAATACGTCGTTACAATATTTTATTTATAAAAAAATAAAAACCGAATAAAAATTATATATTAAATTTAATATATAATTTTTATTCGGTTTTTATTTTTTACAGATTAAAATTAAAATTAAAACTAAAATTAAAATTCAAATTCAAATTCAAATTCAAATTCAAATTCAAATTCAAATCCAAATTCAAATCCAAATCCAAATAAATTAAAATTACAATTGTTCAAATAAAAATAACATGAATTAAACTACGAGGGTGGAGGATCGAAGTTGGAGAACATGCTCGGGTCGTAGGGGGCATAGAAGGATTGGCTATTCGCATCTGCTCGTACATCCATTGAAAGCTTCTTTGTTGAGCTTCCATGTTTCTTTGTTGAGCTTCGAACCTCTCATCTTGCCGCGCAATTTGCTCCGTCGCCTGGGTGAGCCTAGTTTCCATATCTTCGAACTGCTCTGCAGACACACCGCTGGAGGACTGGCCACGTTTTCTAGGTCTGGCCGGGACCTGGTAATCATCTCCAAATCCCCGAATTTTGCGTCCTCGGGGGAATTGGGCATCTGATCGTCCCGCGGCAAGCTTGAGGTCGTGACAATGCTGATTCGCTAGCATCATCACTTCAGTCTCCTCTGCTTCGGTCATTCTTCTTAAGTTTCCGTGCTGGTCTGTATTGGCCGGGTCCAGCCTCCAATCCAGCAACGCCCTCTTAAGGTATATTTGTATGAAAAGAAAATATTAAATTAATGAAAAATTAATAAAGTAGGAAAAAAATAAAAAATATATTATGAAAAAAACTTACGCGTTTCGCCTTGTTGTCCTCATCTGTAACAGTTCCGCCTCCGAAGCATCCTGATCCGGTTCCCGATTAACCAAAAGCCAAGTCTCAATCTTGGCGGAGATATTTGTATTTCCCGACTCTTCTCTCTCCGTCCAAAGAGTCCGATAAGATTTCCGGCCAGATCGATGGTTAATCTTGTTGCCGCTCAAGCGTATTTCACTCATATGTTGTCCAATACTCCCTACCCCCTACACATTGAAATGATTACAAATTAGAATTATAATTAGATAAATGTTTCATACAAAGTGTATGAAAGTAAGGAAATACCTCGTTCTCGTCAAAGTGTTTGACGAGCCACCGCCATTGTGCTTTTTTCCCTCTAAATATGTTGAGAATGCCATTGCGGTTCAGATAGTCAGGCGAGACGTACAGTTTGTACCATGGCTTCATATTTGATTTCCGCTCTTTATAAGCGGACCACGCCGTCTCGCGAATCCACTTTTTGAGTACCGATGTCATAAATAAAAACATATTTGTAAATATCCAAGTTATTTAAATTCGGGTAATAAATTGAGAAAATTTTGAAATTACCCGAATTTTTCGCCAAAATCTCCGGTACTCAGACATAGGAAGATCACAAAACAGCTGGTAGGAAGCGTCGCACTCGCGTGCAAACTTTCTTACCATATGTTTAATCTTCAAAATACTCCAGGCCTCGTTGATTCCGGGGGGGAACGTACTCCACGAACGCTGTAAGTCCGCGTCCCAAAACAATCCCAAAGGCCCCCTGTTCTTGGATATTGCCTCCTCTTCCAAGTCGAGACAGACGTCTTGTTTTGGATCGACGTCCTTCCTGGCCATCCAGCTCTTCGTATTCAAGCAACTCGGCTGCAGCTTGAAGTCGAAGTAGAGCTCCTTATCCGGCGTCTCGTCCTAGTCTAGGGAAACGAATTTGTATTCCTTAAACGACGGACTAGGAGTAGAGGATGCTCCTACATTCGAGGGTTCGCAACCCGTGGATGTAGGCGGCACAACCCGGTACCCCCAACCGAAATCGGGGGTCGGCTGAGTCGGCTGTGGAGGTAAGGGAGTGAAGCAATCCCCGTGATCAGGGGACTCCCCACCAACAGGCGGTGACGGAGGCGGTATGTCGAGCGCCGATTGCTTGTAAGCCAAGAAGAACTTTGGGTCCATCAACTCATGCCTCGGTGCCCGAGCATGAGGCTTCTTCTGTCGGGCGTTTGAATCGCTTGACGAGGAGGCCATTATCTAAAGACGATTTAAGCATTATTAATTGTGAAAAAAATAATATTGATTTTTATAAAATTACCAAAATGACCCTTAGGGGCGTTTTCCTTCAAAATTACGAAAATGCCCCTAACGGGCATTTCATTCAAAATTACGAAAACGCCCTTAGGGGCGTTTTCGGTTCAAAATTAAGGAAATGCCCCTAACGGGCAGTTTATTCAAAGTTACGAAAATGCCCTTACGAGTTTTTTTTGAAAATTTTACCGAAAATGCCCTTAGGGGGGTTTTCGGTAAAAATTACGGAATGCCCCTAACGGGCATTTCATTCAAAATTACGGAAATGCCCCTAACGGGCATTTCATTCAAAATTACCATAATGCAATCTAACATATGTAACAAAATTTAACATATTTAACATTTGTAATTTAAATTAACATTTGAAATTTAAATTAACAAATATAACATTTTTAACCTAAATTAACATATTTAACATTTGAAATTTAAATTAACAAATCTAACATATTATTTTTAACAATTAACAATTAACAAATCTAACATAACATTTTTAACATAATTTAACAGATTTAACATATTCACAATTTTTTTTTCATTACTAACATATTGTACAAATTTAGTTAGACAAAAAATTATCCCTACACCCTAAATTTTTAAATATCTAACATATTAATTGAGAGATAAAATACTTACCTGATCTGGAAGAGATCCCGGCGCCGGAAAACTTGAAGGTAGAGGCAGTGAGGGAGAGGAGAGGCAGTGGGAGAGGAGACACAGTGAGGGAGGAGAGGCAGTGAAGGAGAGAGATCAGAGAAGAGGCAGAGCGAGGAGGAAGAAGAAAGGGGTTGGGTCTTTATATACCCAACCCTAGTAACGGCGTATCTACCTTACATACGCCGTTACAAAATCCCCAACGGGCAAAAATCGTAACGGGAAGATTTTTGACCGTTACCCAACGGACTAAATTTAGTAACGGCGTATGGGGAAGATACGCCGTTACAAATTTTTTGCCCGGGGAATGAAAATTTTGGCGCGGAATTGAAATTTTCGCCAAATTTTCAATTCCCGCCCACTTTGTAACGGCGTATTCATCACATACGCCGTTACTATTTCAAACCCTAAATTAATATTTTATTCGGTTCGACCGATCGTGATTGATCGGGAGTGTTCCCGTGGTTTGATTTTTCTCAAAATTGAACTATATCACTTCAATGACATTTCCAACATTTACAACGGTTTGGATTATTATACAAATATTGAATTGAACTAAACGTTCGATGATGTTAGCGTTTAGGGTATAGTTTAGGGTTTACCATCCTAAACCCTAAACTCACGCTTTCACCGAAAGTGAGTGGTGTCAAAAATCGTGTTTTAATCCGAAGTCAAGCGTGAAATGAATACCGAAGTCAAGCATGAAAGTCAACAATCTTGACTGGTCTGATGGTCAAGATTGTTGACCACTAGTAACGGCGTATTCAACATAATACGCCGTTACTAAATTGTACAGTGATTTAGTAACGGCGTATTTACCACATACGCCGTTACTAAATCACTTCATAAAAAAACTTGAATGCGAAGAGAGGGTCTTTTCTTAATTAGGAACCCTTTTGAGATTGAGATTAGTCTCCGATTCCAAGTTGTGGTAGACGACTGGTTATGGAGGAGAGCAAACAAAGTGTTGGTGCCACTGCCAGATTATCATTTGAGGCTCATAGTGAAGCCAAATGGGTGTTCGAGACTGAGGAAGAGAGTGGTTCTGTGGAGAGAAGGTCTCAGCGTCAGGGTTGAGAGGTGTTATGATAACCATCTTCGAAATAGTTAGTGATGAAAATGGATAGCAAGAAAAAGAAGAGACATGGTTTATATATACAAGCTATAACGGCGTATCTGGGGAACAAATAAGGTTTGGGTCTGGGTTTGATTGATACGGTTTGAATCCATGCATTAAATGCATCAAAACTCATATATCAATCATCTTTCTTCTTCTTTTGCTTAATTGTCGTTGCTAACTATATGATATGTAGGTACTGTACAATGTTTGTTCCCAATTCGATAGTCATTTAGTATATGAAATGGGAAGTCAATACCGAAGTCAAGCGTTCAAGTCAACAATCTTGACTTTCTGATTGTTGACCGTTAGTAACGGCGTATTTAGCAATAATACGCCGTTACAAATCCTAAAACAGATTAGTAACGGCGTATGATTGATAAATACGCCGTTACTAATATAGTAACGGCGTATTATTGATGTATACGCCGTTACTAATCCTGAAACTTGGAAATTTTTTTTCCAGAGGCTTGTTTTGATGATAGAGCTTGTTTTTGTGGTTTTTTCTCCTCAACTTTGTTCTTCAAAAAACCGAATTCACAAGTTATTGGATTCTGAAAAATGATGAATGCGTTGAAGTGTTTACGGAAATGAACAAATTTATTGATAGTCGGTTAAATGCCGTTAAATACATATTTGTCTAACTATCTGAGTTGACCGAATCGTAATCTTCATGCCCTTCCATATTGTCTTCGTCCTCGTTCTCTTCGTCCTCGTTGTCTCCGTCCTCGTTGTCTTCGTCCTCAAAATCAGCTGTAGAGACAGGCTGTGGATTTTGGTGTAAGTATCTCAAATCAATCCTTACACCACCCGGTCGCACCATGTCAATTCGATCTTCTTGGTACGGTTCATCTACTTCGAACTCTGGCTCTTCATCGCCTGCACGAGCTAAACTGCTCAGTTTGTAGTGACCTCTATGAGAGACAACGTTGACAACCTTCCACGAAGTCACAAAGTTCACCACATCCGGGTCGTTGATGTAGTACACCTGTTTCGCTTGTATAGCAAGGCAAAACGGGTTTTGTTTATGACAATCCGTGGAAGTGTTTACGGAAATGAAGTCATTGTCGTCCTTCCTCACGGTTCGTTCGTCGTACCACCGACACTTGAACAAAACGACTGGCATGCTTTCGAAATAGGTTAGGACAACGACGTCCATAAGAACACCGTAGTAACATATTCCGTTTGCTTCAATCATGACCCCTGAATTTTGATTTCTCCGGCCTTGGTCGATTCGGAACGTTAAGAACTTCACACCATTCACAGTACACTATGAATAAATCACCGAAGAACGAGTACCTGCAGATAGTAGTATCATCTCTCGTTGTTCCCATCAACCGGCAATCTGCATATTAAATTATAATATTAGTTGCAGTAATTAAGTTGTATGAATTGTACCATAAGAGATGTATTGTACTTACAACTTTTCCCCACTCAAACATGAATGACATAACTCGGTCCTTTAGAGATTTTCTAGGGAACCTTTGAACAAATCCTGCTCGATGTGATTCTACGTACTTATCTGCTTCGTCACAATTCTCAACAACAGTCCAATTCGCCCAGAACATCTCGGAAACGCTCAATTTCTCGTTTCGCACCACGCTTTTTACTTGTACATGTGGGGAAACAACTGATAAGTGGAAACCTAGAGTTGGACTAACAAATGTTTCCCTGGCTGAAGTGGCGCGGTTTAGGTACATCTGAGTGAAGGTGACAGACTCGTGCATCAAGTACTGTTGGGCTATACAACCTTCTGGATATCGAGGGTTTCGCACACTTTTCTTGTACACGCCAAGTTGCCTACATTCAAAATATGAATGTTAATGTGATATTCGACTATACATTTCAATGGTAATTGGAAATGAAATTACTGAAGAGAAGGATCATACCGTTCAATTGGAAACATTCAAGTGAAATGAACTGGGCCGGTCCGAATAACTTGATCCGGTAGGTGTAGTAGCAGGTGAACCATAATGGTACAGAATGATGGAGGGAAGATAGTTTTCAACTTACAGACTAAAACCACCATATCTTCGTGGAATTTTTTTAGTGTTTTCTTCGTCGGCTACCTCGTGCACAACACCTGAAACACCCTGCCGAGGTCTGCTAATGCTTCTGCTACATGAGTCGGAACGTACTTCCGAATGACAAGGGGGAAGATGCGTTGGATAAGCACGTGACAATCGTGGGTCTTAAGTCCGAGAAACTTTTTCTCATCAGGATTGACCTTAATCTTCAAATTTCCCGCATATCCGGAGGGGAACTTCACTGCTCGGATATGCTCAAGTACGGCCTTCCGGTGTACACCCTTGACCCCATAAGGCGCATCAGGGAGCTCCCCGTCCTGGCCCACCCATTGGTCTTGGCGCACATTCTGTTCCTCGTACGTTCTCCTCGCTTTCAAATCATCTTTAGTCTTCCCCACTAGTCCGAGAACTGTACCTATGACGTTGTCGCACACATTCTTCTCTATATGCATTAAATCCAACGCATGTCTCACTCTGTGAGTTTTCCAATAGGGCAGCTGCCAGAAAATGCTTTCATGAGACCAACAGATAGCTAAACCAGTTCGTTTATTGTGCTTCGGGTGTAGACTAGGCTCGAGATAAGTATGACGCCTAATATCCTTCAGTATGGCAGTCCCTGAATACCGCTTAGGCCTTCTACGAGTCTCGATCTGCCCGTTAAATGCCTCCGGGACAAAGCGCAGTGAGTGCTTCGGAGGTAACCACTGACGTGCACCTTGGTAAGATATTCTTGAGTTACTGCGTAAAGAGTCGATGTTGTCCAAACATAAGGGACATGCCTTATAGCCTTTAGTGGTCAAGCCACCCAACATTCCCAAACCCGGAAAGTCACTGATTATCCACATCACAGCAGCCCGCATTATGAACGGCTCTTTCTTGGAAGCATCCCACGTGACAACTCCGTTCGTCCACAATTGTTTCAACTCATCAATCAATGGACGCATAAAGTTATTCAAACATTTACCAGGTGATTTTGGACCTGATACCAACATGATGAGAATGTTATACTCCTTCCGCATAGCCGTCGAGGGCGGAAAATTCAACGGAACAACAACTACAGGCCACAAACTGTAACTCGCAGCATTAGGCCCAAATGGAGAAAACCCGTCGGATGACAAGGCCAGCCGCACGTTTCGGACTTCTTCCGAAAATTGAGGATATTTCTTGTCAAACTGAATCCAATCTGCACCGTCCGATGGATGTACTAATACGTCATCGTCCTCCTTCTCCCGCTCACCGTGTCATCGCATCCACTCAGTCGTCTCTTCCGCAAGATATAACCGTTGAAGTCGAGGAGTCAATGGGAAGTACCACAACGTCTTCTTCGGAACTAATTTTTTCCCTTCCATAGTAAACCGTGGTTCTTTACAAACTCCACATTTGTCCAGAGCGGAGAACTCTTTGTAATATAAAGTGCATCCGTACAAACATGCGTCGTATTTCACGTGTGACATTTCGATGGCCTTCATTATCTTTTTCGCAGCTGCGTAGCTAGATGGAAACGAATTAGGTTGTGGTAACTTACGACATTGCTCTTTCGCGACCTGGGTAAAAGCCGCGTCTGACATCCCGATGCTCTGTTTGATACACAACATCCTTAACATTGCTTCCAAAGAAGTATCCTCACTAGTGCCAGCGCTTGTGGTTTTGTACAACGGCTGTTGTGACTCCGTCACCAACCGGTTGTACGCCGTCATCTTCGCTTTAGCAAGTCTGGCCTCGACTTCGGTCACTGAACTTATCTCCAATTATGGGTCCTCGTCCTCGTACTCATCCTCGTCGTTCTCGCCTTCATCTTCGTCAATCCTTACATCTCTACATGGATCTACATCATTCACAAACTGATGCACCGGATCGACGTACTCTGGAGTGTGCGCCGACGTCGAACAAGGGGGATTATGCGAACTTGACGGGAGACTCATATCTATATTTCGGCTCGAACTAGGCCGACTCGAACTAGGCCCTCTAGCTTCGCCGTGATGGATCCACACATTGTACGATGTAAGGAAACCCTTCTTCAATACATGATCGCAAATGGTGTCCATATCGTGCCAAGAATAATTACAACATCTAGTGCACGGACACTTGAAACGTCCCACGCCATCTGTTTGCGCGTTTCGTCTCGCAAATTTGACGAAACTGCTTAATCTGTTCATCCACTCCTCACTCATCTTACGGGATGTTATCCACCCACGATCCATTCTATATATTATACAAATAACTACGGTTAATAATCAATTAGAATTGACTATATTTATCAACTATAACAACAATTCAATTATTTAATTATTATCATTATAACAACAAAATTAATAGAATAATCTACGTGCATTTAACCTAAATTAATAAAATACATTACATAATGCATTATTAATAAAAAAAAATGTATGTACCTGCTAATATGGAGAATGATGATATGAACCGTAGTATTGTGAGAGAGAGTTGTCGAAAATTGGAGATGATATTACGGAAATGCCCTTGTTGGGAAATATAAAGTAGGAGAGAATTAGGAGAAAAATGTGGGAAGAATGGGAGAAGGTTCTTTGAAGATTTATACATTGATTTTGTCACGGCAACACAACGACAGAACGGTAACAAACGGTAACACAAAGGGAAGATCTTGTAACGGCGTATTTACCTACATACGCCGTTACTAAATAGAAAAAGTAACGGCGTACGCAATAAAATACGCCGTTACAATTAGTAACGGCGTATACTACTGCGTACGCCGTTACTAATAATTTTGTAACGGCGTATGCTTCATGTATACGCCGTTACTAAAGAAAAATCTGATAGTGATTATAAAACACGATTTTCGTGATCTTCTTGCGATCTTTCCGCGATCTCTTCGAATTTGTTAGATCTCCCTTTTTGCCAAGTGATCGATATATCCCGCGATCTGATATCCATAACACTGGTCGTAAACTATATATTCCATTTTGTTTGCTAGTCTAAAGCATAATTGAAGTGTTCAAATTGTAGTGTGTGTGGGAAAAATTTATACCTAACTAAATTTTAATTGTGATGTATTCTTTGAATGTACTATTTTAAAACTGTGATATCAAACACAACATGAACTATTAATTAATATTTGGGCCCAAAACATTGTATCTACTACCATCACACTATATGCCTTCTCTCTCCAACAACTAGAAAACCACTCAAGTATATAAACTATAGACATCCCTAACAAAACTTGGTCTCTCCTGATCAATTACCCAAAAATATTCTGAAACCAGAGTGAAAATGAAGAATATGGGTTCGACGACCCCAACCCCATACCCGATCAAGACCATCGTGGTGCTGGTCCAAGAGAACCGGTCCTTCGACCACATGCTGGGGTGGTTCAAGTCCCTGAACCCGGAGATCGACGGGGTCAGCGGGTCCGAGTCGAACCCGAAATCCACCTCCGACCCGGAGTCGGAGCGGGTGAGGTTCAGGGACGGGTCCGCGTACGTGGACCCTGACCCGGGGCACTCCATGGGGGACATCTACGAGCAGGTGTTCGGGGAGGAGTGGTCGGAGAAGAAGCTGGCACCGACGATGGAGGGGTTCGCGCAGAACGCGGAGAGGAAGGCGGCGGGGATGTCGGAGAACGTGATGAACGGGTTCGCTCCGGAGGCGTTGGCGGTGTTCAAGGAGCTGGTGGGGGAGTTCGCGGTGTGCGACAGGTGGTTCTCGTCGGTGCCGACGCTCACGCAGCCCAACAGGCTGTTCCTGCACTCGGCCACGTCGTACGGGTCGACCAGCAACGACACCAAGGAGCTGGTCAAGGGGTACCCGCAGAAGACCATATTCGAGTCGCTGGAGGAGGAGGACTTCACCTTTGCCGTTTATTACCAGTCTGTTCCTGCCACACTCTTCTACAGGTAACTAAATCCAAATCCAAATCCACCGTTTTGTGTTCTTCACTCTTTTTTTTATAAAACAATGTGCCCTGTTTTTCACCTCTTTGTTTTTGTCAACTGTAGATTAGGTACATGATTTAATATAACTTTTTTATTCCTTTAATTAAAATGTCTGCCGACTCCTCTTTTAAACAATATGATTTGTATATTAATTAAACTTAGATTTCTTAAATATCATTTCATTCTTTCGCTTCTTCGCCAGTAACTTCAAATCATTGCCTAGAATGAAAGAATATTTACAACGAACAAATAGTTAATAAATTTGGATTATAACTATTTGTTAACTATTTATTAACGAACAAATAGTTAATAAATTTTGATTATAACAAATTTTTTTTATAAAATTGCGAGAGAATATCGGGAAAATAATAAATCCAAAGTTGGAATGATTTTTTTCTTGTTCACTCTTTTTTTCCTTTTTGGATGAAGGAGATGAGTCAAAATAAGTAGGTGGGAAAAACGTGTATCCGCTTTTTGAAATATAAAACAGATAATTGGAATCCAAGATGAATAAATGCACATGCTTTTTGCTGCCATAAAGATAGCTCCTCAATCATGAGAAATTCAATTAAATAGGTAATTATTTTCTTTGGTAAAAATAAGTTCTGTTATGGTATATGGCATTAACTTGATTTTGAAGATAAAACTTAATGAGGGTACTTATTATGGAAAAAGTACAGGAACATGAGGAAGTTGAAGTACATAGACAACTTCCACCAATTCGACCTAGACTTCAAGAGACACTGCAAGAAGGGGAAGCTCCCTAATTACGTAGTGATCGAGCCCAGATACTATGATCTCTTGTCCCTGGCCGCCAACGACGACCACCCTTCCCATGATGTTTCCAACGGCCAGAGATTCGTAAAGGAAGTGTACGAGGCTCTGAGGGCCAGCCCTCAGTGGAACGAGACCTTGTTCCTCATCGTCTACGACGAGCACGGAGGCTTCTACGATCATGTTCCAACGCCCGTGACGGGTGTCCCCAATCCGGATGGCATGGTTGGTCCCGAGCCTTACAATTTCAATTTTGATCGCCTTGGTGTACGAGTTCCCGCCATCATGATCTCGCCATGGATTGAGGCCGGCACAGGTTGGTTCCTTCCACTTGTTTTTGTTTATATATATATCCGTAAGTTCCAATCTAATGAACTGATTATATACACAGTATTGCACAGTCCGTCTGGGCCGGATCCTACCTCACAATTTGAGCATTCCTCTATCTGCGCTACTGTGAAAAAGATATTCAATCTCAAGGACTTCTTGACAAAGCGTGATGCTTGGGCTGGCACCTTCGAGACTGTCCTCAACAGAGCCACTCCCAGAACTGACTGTCCAGGTAATTTTGTTGATTAATTCTTCCAAGTAAAGTCACCTGTACAAATCTCGGCTATTATAGTTTGGTTTGAGCAAGAGACCAGAACCCATTCTACTTTTGTGTTAACACGCTCCATCAAACTCAAAATGGTGGAAGAAAATCAAATTTGACTTTGCGAACTAATAGATTGAATCGTCTACAAAGTAATAATTTGATGAAAATATCGGCCATCTGATCATCAGAGTAGATAGAGTAGAGAGTGATGTCGTATGAAGTGACAATCATTCTCTATATACTTGATGCATTCATGAAAAATATTGTTGTAAGTAACATGGATAGCATTTCAATTGTCACAAAGGACAGTAGTAGCAACAGAGCCATAAATAACACTCTGTCATTTAACAACCATCTTAACCACAAGAGCAAGCTCGAACTGATAAGTTATTGAAATTTGCTTATTCATATTTGATTACTAAATAATAAATTTTCATGAAGCACAATATATCTACTTTGATAGTAAAATTGTATGTGATTCTCTGTTATGTTTAACAAACATTTGAACATGACATTCGGTTTTGTTTGTGAGCAGAGACATTGCCGGAACCAGTGAGGATGAGAGAGGCTCCGGCAAATGAGGAGGCGACGCTGACGGAGTTCCAACAGGATCTGGTGCAAATGGCGGCAACGCTGAACGGAGACCATGCAAAGGACGTGTATCCCTACAAATTGGTGGAGAACATGACCGTTTCCGAGGCTGTCAAGTACGTGGACGGCGCGTTCAAGCAGTTCTGCGACGAGTGCAAGAAGAACAAGGAGGCTTCAACCTCTGCAGATGCAAATACTAGTTTGGAGGAGGCCGACCACTCTACTCGCACTTCATCCAAAACGTTCGCTCAGAAGCTGTTTTCTTGTTTAGTTTGTGATAATTGACTAATTTGATTTTGTGGATTCTTGAGTTGTCATTTTGTATCTTTTATTAGCTACAACTTTTGGTTTGAAAATTAGATTTTCTGATTCAAGGACCATTTGTTAAGTGTTATTGACTTTACAAATGAGTTATTTAACGACAAATGCTTGACCAAAAATTGTAATTAGCTATGCAAAAATGTATTAGAAGTAGAGGTGACTATACATCTAGGCGTCACACGATTTTGTGTTCAACTAACCTGATTGAACCATCACTACTACAAAATGTGTCTTATGTTACTTACCATGTTAGTTACAAAAAGCTCAAAGTGAGTTGCATTATCTTTTTTGTAACTTACCAACTTGTAGAGTGCGTAAGTTGTAAAAACCCCGTCGCATAAACTTAAAGCAACTCACAAAATGCGTTAGTTGATGAAACTCTTACTTTTATACAACTGCCCCATGTGCGAGTTGTTTTATCCATTTACCTTTATGCAACTGACACATAAAAGCAAGTTGTTTTAATAATATACTTTATGCAACAACCCCAGACGTGAGTTGCATAAATCAAATGCAACTCTCTTCTATGTAAGTTGTATAAAATGGTTGATAAACAAAAAATATAATTGCATATAGCAATATTCACGTTCAGCGGAAGGAGACGCTGACCGGCGGTGACGGATGTAGACGCTGACCGGCGGCGACGGATGTAGACGCTGACCGGCGGCGACGGACGGAGACGATAACCGGCAACGAGGGTTGGCGATGATGACCAGAGACGAGGAAGATTAGGCTCGATGAGGGAGAGAGAGAGAGGCTCGCTGGAGGCCGGAGCGCGGAGCCGAGCGTGGAGGTCGGACGGAGTCGTTGGACGGCCAGATCTGGATTCTCCGGTGAGACGGAGCGGGGAGCACGGAATCGGAGCCGTCTGGTCTAGTGGTCCAACGATGAACCAATCTTCTTCATCATGTCCACTGCTATGGTGTAGCTTCCCTCCGCGTTGGGCACGAACTCTACATTGTAATCCAAGTCCCATTGGGTTTAGCAGAATATTGCCGAGGGTGTTGTAGAATAGAGAAAGGAGGGAGGAGGCGGAAGATGTGGGGAAAGTGAGAAGGGTTTTTAGTTATACTATCTCACTTTATGCAACTAACTCTAATATGTTAGTCATAAAGTTAGTTGTAGAAAGTAAGTAAAATGACTCACTCAAAATGATCAGTTGCAAGAAGTAAGTTTTGAAAATAAACATTGCAACTTACTCTTATGGGATAGTAACAACATCTATCTATTGCAACTTACTTTCTTTTGGGTTTGTAGCAATATCTATCTATTGCAACTCACATGTATTTTGTTGGTTGCAAACCAATTTATTTTCAAGCACAAAAATTACTCAAAAAAAATTTTTTTGTAAATCCAATCCGATGGATGTAAAGATACATTTTGTTTAACATGTGATTCAAAATTTGAGAACTTTTTTACTTTATTTAATACGAGTAATACAAATCATTTGTAACAACCTGTTCATCTTAAATTTGTTAACTCTATCGATTTTATAGTTATTTTTTTGGTTGATCAAAACAAACTTTGCGTGAAAATGATTTTAAACACATATAAACTCATGTGAATGGTCCTGATTATTGATATCATTATGCCGAGTTTTGAAAATAAATGTGTTTAGATAGATTGTAGGGTTTACTTCACTTAACTCTAAACTACTAGTTTCGTCACGTTATAATGTTCTCGAAAAATAATTTGGTGACTAACCGTACAGATATGACCAGGAGTACATTTGAATAAGTTGGTAAAAATTTGAATTTATTTGAATAATAACTTAATCAAGATCATGAAAGGTGAACATCGTTTGACATAGTAATAAAGTCAAATCCTAGTTGACTTTTTCCGATTTCGTCCAATTGGAAGTCATTTTGTGGTGCAATTAGCTTCAAAATCGTCAATATTGTTGTATACAACATGTACAAACTATTGAGCGGTTTTGATTATTCAAAAAAGAAAGAGTTTTGCAAACAGATATTGCAACTTAATCTTTTAGGTTAGTAGCAACATCTATCTATTGCAGCTTACTCTTTTGGGTTAGTAGCAACATCTCTCTATTGCAACTTACTCTCTATTGGGTTAGTAGCAACACCTATCTATTGCAACTTACATGCATTTTGTTAGTTCCAAACCGATTTATTTTCAAGCACCAAAATTACTCAAAAAAAAACTTTTTTTGTAAATCCAATCCGATGGATGTAAAGATACGTTTTGCTTAACATGTGAGTCAAAATTTGAGAACTTTTTTACTTTATTTAATATGAGTAATACATATCATTCGTGAAAAACCGTTCATCTTATATTTGTTAAGTCTATTGATAATATAGTTATTTTTTTGATTGATCAAAACAAACTTTGCGTGAAAATGATCTTAAACACATATAAACCCATGTGAATGCTCCCGATTATTGATATAATTATGCCGAGTTTTGAAAATAAATGTGTTTAGATAGGTTGGAGGGCTTACTTTACTTAATTAACTCTAAACTACTAGTTTCATCATGTTATAATGTTCTCGAAAAATAATTTGGTGTCTAACCGTACATATATGATCGGGAGTACTTGTGAATAAGTTGGTGAAAATTTGAATTTATTTGAATAATAACTTAGTCAAGATCATGAAAGATGAACATCATTTGACATAGTAATAAAGTCAATTTCTAGTTGACTTTTGCCGATTTTGTCCAATTGGAAGTCCCTTTGTGGTGTAGTTATCTTCAAAATCGTCAATATTTTTGTATACAACATGTACAAACTATTGAGCGGTTTTGATCATTCGAAAAAGAAAAAGTTTCAAAACAGATATTGCAACTTACTCTTTTGGGTTAGCAGCAATATCTATCTATTGCAACTTACTCTCTTTTGGGTTAGTAGCAACATCTATCTATTGCAACTTACATGTATTTTGTTAGTTGTAATAGATAGTTTGACTAAAAATATACTAAGTTGACCAATTTATTTCCAAACGCCAAATTATTAAAAAGTGTCTCATCACAAAATGAATAGAGTACTGCCCCGGACAACATTTATCATCTCAATTTATGCAACTAATTCTAATATGTTAGTCAAAATAACTGGTGTATTGCAACTAATTTAATAGCGGTAGTTGTAAAAAGTAAGTAATGTGACTCACTAAAAAATATTAGTTGCAGAAAGTAAATACTGTGACTCACTTGGTGTGTAAGTTGCATAAAGTCTTCTACTGCAACTAAACCTATTTGTGTGAGTATCATAAAGCACATTCTGCAGTAGTGCATCTACTTAGTAATTTAAATCTTTGTGATAGAAATAATGAGAGATATATTATTGATGTGTGTGTTGTAAATTACAAGAGACCTCTATTTATAGATGCAATAGGAATAAAATAGGAAACCCTAATATATGTGAGAATTGAAACATATATATAGGAAACTAAAGATAGGAAACCTAATATAATCTAACAGCCCCTTCAAACTCAATGCGGTGAAACAAGAATTGAGTTTGAAGATTGATACTATTGAGTTGTGGCGAGGGTTGCGGCTGTCGAGAATGTTTTCGAAGTGATGTAAAAATGATTGAGAATGGAGGATGCGCAAATGTTTGATGCCTGATGTCCGATGCTTGATACTGCCTGCTGGCTGATGGCGATGGCGAGATAGCATATGCCCGATGATGCCAGGTGCATGATGGCTGTTGGCGAGATATCATATGCCCAATGATGCCAGATGCCTGATGGTTGATGGCGAGATAGCAGCTGTCCAATGATGCCAGATGCTTGATGGCTGATGGCGAGATATCAAATGCCCAATGATGCCATATGCCTGATGACCGCTGGCTGATGGCTGAATTTAGTCGATGTGCATTGCTGAAGTTTGATGGAGTGGAGGTTTGCTGCGAATTGCCTCGCCCACCCGTCAAAATCACGAATCATTGACGAGTGGGTAAAGCGATAAATTCATAAAGATCTAACCAAGGATCGGCGATGGCTCTGATACCATGATAGAAATAATGAGAGATATATTATTGATGTGTGTGTTGTAAATTACAAGATATCTCTATTTATAGATGCAATAGGAATAGAATAGAAAACCATAATATATGTGAGAAAAGAAATATAAGTATAGGAAACTAAAGAGAAGAAACATAATATAATCTAACACTTTGGGTTGGAGTAATATTGACATAGTATCGTAGGATTTGTTATGGGTTTTTGCCTTTCTATGTTCATGTTCTTAGTTCACGAGACTCTTTTAATATATTATTGGGCATCATTATCGTCGTCTGTAATTGATAACTGACTAACATTTTCTACATGGCTGCATACATTTGTGAGACTTACTTTGATGATCTCTTACCTATAATATGTTGTCTTTAGGTGATATGCTCATATTAAGTCAGTAGCTAAATTAGGAAATCTTGACTTTTTATAATAAAAAGAAAATAATTAGTTTCCATTAATGGGTAGGTTGCGTTGAAAGTGGAGTCAGCATTGACAGTAACAACCCTCCGGTTTTGAATGCTCCCCATTTGTTTGTCCCTCTCTCGATCGACAATGTCACCACCAACACCAACACCAACACAAGCTTTAGCCGCCTGCGGAACAGAAACAACCATTCTCTTCATTGTCTCTCGCCTTGTCCCATTCCGTTTGTTCATTTTCGATCGATAATATTTGATATATATGGAGGAAAAACGAGAAGGAGATGTAATAATCTGTAGCATATACGCCTTCTTCTTCGTGTGCCTAACTGGGGGTGGCTCGTTCTTGTTGGTGTACATGGTGAGTGATCAGCCCCAAGAATGGCACATGATCGCCGGAATGACGCTGGTGGGCCTTCCCTGGGGCTTCTGGATCTTCACATGCGCCTACACATTTGTCAAACACAGCTTGTACACTCCCGGAGACAATTCATCGTCCAATTCTCATGACAAACAAACCCAACTGCCCATAGCCTCTCCTGTCTAATCCAGATCGATCCAGTTTAGTATCAGAATGTGCTTCTTAGTCCGCGAGGCTGCTACAATATCATGTTTGTGAGAACCTGGGCTTAATTTTCTTGTACAATTAGTGGTGGTGGTGGTGACATTAAAGAAAAATAGAGAGGTTGGTCTTGGGTATTCAATACTTATGAACATGTACGTACTGAAATGTTTTCAAGATTTTCTTGAATGTACTAGCACATGTGAATGAGTTTTTTTAGCCCACCACTTTCTCCATTCTCATAAAAGGTAACCTTGAGAAGCATGTGGTGTGGCAATGGTTGTGAAGTTTCTTCATCTCTCGGAGCCTTTAATCATCGGTCTTGGTTTTGGCTAACATCCTTAGAGACTCATAATTTATAATCTATTATATAATTTTTTGATACAAGAACTGATTTTATTAATATCAAGTCGCGGCTATAAGTACAGATTCAAGAGTTGGCAGAAATGATTCGTTCTCGAAAATACGATTAGAAGGAAGTTATAATATGAGATGTCTTATTTTCTAACCGTTTTATAAATTGAAAAAATACATTATTTATAAAATTAGTAAGATTCATACAATAAAATAAAATATGTGCACATGTCACGTTTCAGTTATTAAATTTTAACTCATATTTAAATAAGCTCTTAAAAACACAAAGAAATGTTCTAATAAGAGAAACCATAGAAATATGAAAATTTTTAATTATTTACACAAATAGAGAGGTTTAAACTTTCGTTTTTGAAAGTTTCTTACTTTGAGCAAATTTTACTTAAAATATAAAATTAAAAAAACTAGAGAAAAATACAATCATGAATTAATATTTTCAAAATTAAATCGTAATTGTCAAACGATTAAAAATGGTTTGACTAGTGATCCCCAATGTAGGATACCAATACCATGAATTATGGTTGATAGTAGATTTTGGTTTTTAATATAAAAGAATCATTTAATTTTGATTTGATTATGGTTTTCAAAATACAGAACTGTCATTTAATCAATAAGAAATGAATCAGTTTGTATCGTCACGTGTCAGCCTCTCCTCCACCTACATATGTTATTTATCTTTTATTTTTATTTTCTTTGCAAACTTTATATTTTTATGACCCATATAATGAAGTGAGAACTCTCTTTACATGAGAAAATAAGAATTAATTGTGACTGTCAAATGAAAAATTAAATGACTTAGATTTTTGTTGACTCATTAATGACAGTTAAACGTAATTTTTCTCAACTTACTATTTATTTTAGTTTTTTAACACAAATATAAAGGCATATTCGTATTTTTATATGATTAAACTATTTAAGTATTTCCTTTTATAAGTTATGACATCTAATCAAATTAATTATGCATTAATTTATTTCTTATTTCTTTATTGATGATTTCATTGTTTTTTAGAAAAAAACGATTTCATCTTTAAATTACGAAATTTGCACAAATTTTTTTCTCTTTCATGATTTTTTTTTTCGATTTCAAAAACTTAATTTTATAATTAAACGATTTACACACAAAAACTACTATTTCATGATGTTATTTGTATGATTACATGATTTGCACAATTTCATGACCTTTTTCTTACGAACACAATTTCATGATCCGTTCTCGAAAATACGATCAGAGCCCAAAAGACTTAAAGAGCCACAATATGAACTGCCTTATTTCCTGACCGTTTTACAAACTGAAAAGATACAATAAAATAAAATATGTGCACATGGTCCCCTCCAAGCACGCAGGTATTAAATTTAACTCATATTTAAACAAGCTTTTAAGACACAAGGAAATGAGAAAATTTTGAATTATTTACACAAGTAGAGAGGTTTTAATTTTTTTTTGAAATTTTCTTAATATTTTTAGAGATGTATTTAATTAAAATTTTGAATAGCTTTTAAAAGTCCTTAAAAGTTCATGAACTCTTTCAAGTTTATAAAGAGTTTTGAGATGATACTTCTAAAAAGAGTTTCGTATATGTACCAAGTCTCTCAAAATCATCCAATTATTAAAATTTCTCAAAGTCGTTAACTTTTTCAATGTCATCAAATTTAAAAAGTATTACTAAAGTCATGATTGAATACCACAAGATTTTAAAAGTATTTTTAAAGCTACAATTGAATACAAGACGACTTCAGAAACCCATTAAAATCCTAATTGAATGAAAAAGAGAAAAATATAATATTAAAACAACAAAGAGAAAAATACAATCATGAACTAATACTTACAAAATTAAATCTACAATAGAAAGTAATTGTCAAAGATTAAAAATGGTTTGACTCGTGATTCCCAAATGTAGGGTGGGACACTCTAGACTAGACCATGGATTATGGTTAATAGTTAGATTTTAGTTTCTAATATAAAAGGATTATTTAATCTTGATTTGATTATGATTCTTAAAATATAGAACCGTCATTTAACCAATAAGAATCGAATCAATTTATACCATCACGTGTTCGTCCCTCATCCACCCACATATATTAATTATCTTTAATTTGTAAATTTTATATTTGGTTAGTATTTTTCACAATTGAAAATTTGATGTTTTTGGTTGTAAATAGGGCTCAAATTTGGCCTATAAGTCGAATATGAATTCGAGATAGAAAAATCTATCAGTTCCAAATGAGCAAAACCATAACTAAGCCAAAAAATCAAACGTTTCTAGTGGATCTTGGTTTGGTTACCGTATTTTGAGGACCGAAGAGTTAGGTTGTAGTCGATCTGAGCCACGGCATGCCCTAAAGCAGCTATCTTCCTCTTCACTGTGGCACTCAAATCAAGCTCTCACCTCCATCTCGTCCGCTTTCAAGTTCCGATCCTTGTTCTATTTTCATTTGGAAATATTTTTGTAGGTAATTTTGTTTTGCTTAAGTTATTCTCCTCAGTTCGTTTGTTGCTCTTATTTGACTAATTGTTACTGGTTAAGATTGGTACAAACTACAAATGATTAAATATTAGTAGTAGGGGTCTCAGACCCATGAGATTTGTTAAGCCCATCTCCAACCTTATATCCAAATATCCAATATTTATTACTCAACAATTGAGTTTTCATATCAATTTATCTCCAACTCAATCTCCAAAATATATCCACTTGTCACATCAAATACCACATTTCATTATTTTAATAATAAACTTATTCTACATATTTTATTTTATTTTATTTTTTTATTATAATTAATTAATTTGTATTATATTATGATAAATAATATATTAATTAATTAATTATTATTTATAACTAATTATTGATTATTGATTATTTATAATTAATTAATGATTTTTTGTATTGAAAAACAATGGTTAAGCGGAAAAATTGAAACCGGTTGAAAATCTCGTAATAGATCATTAAGTTTGAATTAAAATTAAATTTAGAAAAATTGATTTTGCAAAAAAATCATTAATCACTGAATTAGACTTAATTATTTTATTTATTGTATTAATTTATAGGGTAGATTGGTTTATTATAAAAGGGATAAAAGAAAAAGCAATATTAATTAATATCTTATATATGAAATTTTATATTTTTTTTGAAATTTTTTTTATAATTAATTACGTACATCAAAATATATTACTACTTGTTTAATATTTTTTTTAAGAAACTTGTTTAATACATTTAAATGGAAACAAATATAACAGATCCAGCCATTTATACCTATTTATATAAATATATTACTACTTATAAAAATATATCTATTTATATTCATTTTTTTCTGGTACAGGACGTTTTCAAATTCAGAGACGTAGGGTAGCAAATATGGATTTTTGCATATGCATATATATTCATATATGTAAAAATTATTACTATTAAGTCTCTATATCCCTCCAAGCCAGTCTTCAAAACAATCTCTTTTTACCACATCAAATACCTTTTTTATTATTTTAATAATAAACTTATTTTATTGTAATTAATTAACTAATTAATATTATAATAAATAATATATTAATTAATTAATGGTTATTTATAATTAATTAATATCTTTTTATATAGAAAAACTACTGTTAAACAGAAAAATTGAAACCATTAGATGATGATGATGATGATAATAATAATAATAATAAAATAATAATAATAATAATAATAATAATAAATTGTTCCAAATATTATCTTTTAAAAAAATTGTTCAAAATATTATATGTAATTAATTAATTAAATGTTACAATTATATGTTCAAAATATTATTATATGTAAATGTTACAATTAACTAATTATAATGGTATAAAAAGTAATTAAGTAAATATTACAAGGGTGTAATTGTAGTTTTTTAGTTCTGATATTTATCACCTAAACATAAATCGTCCCTCTCATTCTCTTCCATTTTCTTCTCTCCGCCGAGACAAAGAAGCTGTCGGCGTGAAGACTTGTTCGGCCGTTCTTTCCGTCCACGGCCATCCCCAACCCTCAGCGTCCAGAGACCTCCTCCTCCGCGCCTCCAGCCACCGCGCGTCCGGGAAGATCTGGCATCCACGCCCTCCTCGACGGCCGCGCCTCCGTCTCACGCCAGAATTTGGGTCTCAGGTAGATTTTCCGATTTGTGTCTCAATTTTTTTTCCGATTTGGTATCAATTTGTGTTTTCGATTTGGGTATCAATTTGTTTGATTTGTTGTTCTGTTTTTATTTTTTTCTTTAGAAAAGAAAGTAGGATTAAAAAATTGATTATATTGTTTGGAGATTGCTACAGTGTCATGTAGCAAAAAGTCTCCAAATATGCAAATTTTTGCATATTTGGAGACAGGGTTGGTGCTCAAGCTGAAATGCAATCCTTTAAATTTTAATTTGAACCATTTCACGGTTCTAAAAATGAGTAACGATTCACAATTTGACAACCATGATGCTAACTGTATTACAGGAGCTGTAAAAATATATCGTCTATATTGATGCTAGTATGTGATTAGTTTACTTTTGCTTATGGCAACAACGTCAACCTAGTCCTTCAGTTTGTTGGTTGTTCAAGTCGAGTTGTGGAATGATGAAATTTGTATACTGTGATACTTTAGCTATGAATGGGTAAGTAGGCTAAAAATGCTCACTTCTAGTGTGGGGTTGCTACATGCATATGTTCTTGGAAAAGAATGGTGTTCCATGTGGGCATTTAGCATGTCACTAGTATTGTTATTATGCATACGAATCAAATAATCTCACTTCTCCTTCATATCATTGGGTTCAGGGCTGGGAATGGCAAAAGGTCTGATATGGGCCACTGCAGAGGATTTGGCAAGGAATAGAGGACAGGTTCTCTCCCTTTATCGCCAAATATTGCGAAGCCTCAATTCCCCTAACTTGCCACTTAATTTAGCAGCAAGACTGGCTAAGAAGGCTGAGGTTCGTGGTATCTTCATGCTCGCTGCTGAGGAACGATCTGTACACAATATACGGGATCTCATTAATGCTGCTGAGTATCCTTTATCCCTCTTGAGGAAAGGGGAAATACCCAAATACATACAATGAGTAAGTTATTTATTCTCTCTCTCACACACAGACATTTTGAGCTTGAGATGCATAGCACAAGCAAATCTGTGCAAGTAAAAGATATCATCCCAAATTTCTTGTAGTGATGAAATTCATTTTTTTCCTTCAGATGTTTGAAACCAGAACTTTACTCCTTTCTTAGTATCCATAATTCTGATTTTCTTGTCCTCTAAAATATGGTTAATGAAAATTTTCATATTGTTAACTGTAGCCTTAATAACTATGGTTTAGTTTCATTCTATATGACCGGACAAGATATTTTTCCTGATCTATGTTTTTCCTTGAAGGGATAATGATTGTATGATCACGTATCTGAAATATTTCTTAGTAATAGGTTTTGTGCATCTCTTGCACTTTTGGTGCTTTCATGGCTTAATTTCTGTAAGATAGATCCATAATTCTGTAAAAGCATGGTGCTTGATTTGTGGGATGGATCTGCAGGAGTGGAGCTTGCTAAGAAGAGATGAATCTTTGGAAATGATTTCAGGAGAATCTTGTGTTGCTGCAAATGACAAAGAAAAGGCCATTAACATGGAAGCACTAATGTTTGATACAGGACCGTGTAGCCAATGTTTTGGATAAGTATTCTGTTAGAATTAGACTTGATCTTAAATGCATCCCATTATTGTGGTTAACATTGTATCAGCAACTTATGATTTACTGTGCTGCCTGCCGGTAGTGCCATTATTGTCGACAATTGACATGTTTCTCAACTATGAATCAGCAACTGTTTTTGTATTATCATATACCAGACAATGATAATGTGTATTTCTTGCATTCTAATTTCAAGAGCATAAAAGATGACATGATTGTTGAGATGTAACCGTATTGATTGAGTTGTTGCCTTGTTTGGGCAGCTGAACAAGAACAACACTGCTGACAATTTATTTTCATGTGTACTTGGTTTGCTGAATGATATGTTGCCTGGCTTTTTTTTGATCGGCAATATCTTATTGGCTTGATTGTGAAAGCATTACTAATTAACTCATACAACTCTATATTTTTTTTTATAAACCCGGACAACTCTAGTTGTGTCTATTCAACCATTATAACACCACCATCTGAGAAGCTTATGGCCATGAACACATTTTTCCAACATATATCTATGAACCATTGTAAGGTTACAACATATGAAAATGTCTGCCCATCGAACCACTCTCTCATTTAGTTATGTAAGCACAGTGCCATATCAAGTACCGCTTTTGTACACAAATAAAGTATCTCTTCTGAGTTCAATGAGCTAAGACCTAGCTACTCTCCTACCACTTCCTGTCCAGGGAATTTACATCCATCTCAATAAGGAAAAGTAGTTTGTCACACATGTATAGACTTTTGTTGTGGCTCTCACTTGGATCCTTAAATGTCTTGTCCATTAGGCTGGTGATCCTCATCCCCTCCATGTCCTCTACCTTGGTAATTAACCCAAGGAAGCATTGACTCAAACAAGATTGCTAATGCACTGCGATTCACAATATCACGTGGGGCAGGGACACCAGCATTTGGATTTGCCACTTGCTCTCCAATCTCCCCCATCCTTGGGTCAACCATAAAATCTTGCAGGTTATCAGGTGGAAGAGGTCGTGGCACTGAATCAGAGAAATCCGAAACAAGCAAATGCCCATACCTAGAAAACACGAGAGTTGTCAGAAAGCACATTATATTGACTACTCTCTAATTTAAATGGCAGATTATGCCACTGTCATGTATGCAATATGCTGGATAGCAGAATCGGCTTTAGTTTGGATTTTAATCAAGAAAAAACAATCATATATACATTTGAGACATGCTCTAGAATTGAACCTATGTTCAGTGTAAATATAGGTTGCAGTAACTTGAGCAGCCAAACAATAAAGGAAATGTTCACAAAAAGATGTAAGTGGAGATATTTACTCATTCTTTTTTGAAGAAAATGCTTCTTTTCTCACGCAAGCCCAATCCTTGACTGCACTTCCATCCTGTTCCAGAGTTTCAATAACCTGAAGTGCAGCATCGCGCAGCAATTTCTGAAGATCTGGTAGCCTCCATACAATATAACTCCTCTCAACATACATATTGATCAGATGATCTAGGGACAGGATCCCTGTTTCCTCTAACCGAAAGAAAAAATGCTTGGTAATCTTCGTCCACGCTTGATCCTTCAACGGTGTCTTTACTACCAGTTTCTTAAGGACTGAAGGGTGAAGCAACAAAGCTTGTTTCATAAGATCAGTAGCAGCAGCCCTTGTTTCATCTATATGCCCATCTTTTGGGGGTTGTGTTTCAAGAAAGAAACGACTGACAGCAAGGGAATATGAAAAATTTGGAAACATCCATATCGATGAATCACTAGCATAATCTTCGGAGAATTGTTCCAACCAAGAGTACTCCTCTGCCCTCAAAGCAAAGTAGTCAATGCAGAACATAGCCCCCATAGGATCATCATAGTCCAGGGAAAGAAGCAGTTTGCAAACTTCTAGAGCAGATCGATGACAGCCCCGCCTGTCCATGTTTTTCATGTGGTTGAAAAGTGACGTGAAAAATGGCTTGCTTGCCTCATGAACAGACTCCAATCGGCAATTACCCTGTAAAGGGGTGAACATAGGATGCCACGCACATTCCAGACCATATAAACACTTTGCAGTAGCATCTGCCGACATTTGAAGTTCACCCACAACTGTAAAATACTCTGCCATTGCTATGAGTGAATCCAAGTGATAAGGATGGTGTATTAGAACATTTGCTACACCATTGAGATCATGAATAGCTTTTGCAGCTTCAAATGCTCGCTGAGCTTGAGCATATGAAGGTGAGTGCATGTATCTACAAGAAATTCAACCGAGACTAAAATCAGGACCTGAAAAGAACATCAAAACCAAAATGCTATCCTGAATGGCTGGCACACAGAAAATGTGAGGAATATCATCTAGAAGTGTAAATGGCAGTAATAGTCTACTCAGGCACGGGTGATATAACACACTCAGCCTGTCTATGCACATTATAATCAACTAGAAAGTTTCTCTCCAAACACTCTCATTGACTAGAAAGTTAATCTTCCCATACACATTCTGAAGATGGGAACATCATTATATTCCTGCAACATACGCATATAAAGAAGCAATGTATAGACTGATGTACAATTTACCCATGTAAGAGTTCAACATAACTGGCAAAATGAAGCTACATAACTTTCTGCTACACAACCGTGGAAAACCATTGATGCAATCAATATCAAGCAACTACGTAATCAATAACAGGGATCAGCCAACTAGTCCAATGTAAGAGGTTAAGCTCTAGAGAAGAAAGGCTAATCTTTACCTGAAATAGTGTTGCCCATCCCTCGTTTCAAGAAATTCCATTGATAAAGACCCATCCCAACGAGGCCAATGGTCTGATGGAGTCACGAGAATAGTTTTTCTATGAACATAGTTTCCACGCCTTAGCCCGCGTATCTGTCTGGAACTACTAGCTTGATGACTATTCTCAAATGATTTCACAACCTTAGACCCAAATATTCTCCTAAGTTCATTTTCAGCTCTTAAGCATTTGGGATCCACTTGTAGTATGGAGGATGCAGATTGCTTAACCAAGTTCTCATGATCTTTTCCCTTTGCAGCTTTTGCATTAGCTGAGCTATCATTTTTACTAGAAGTGTCAGAATCCAAAGACAAAGCTTCTAAAATTGCATCCAAGGGTGCTTCAACTTTATCCACATTAGAAATTGAGTTGTCCTTGTTTTTTTTCTTCTTCTTCTTCTTTGATTTACTATTTGACGATGAAGCTACATTAACAGAAAATTTCAGTAGGTGTTCTTGATTACTCTGTGAGGTTTTATCTGCAGCCGTTGACTCACTCCCCTGCAGCATAAATTAATCAGTTGCAGTTGCAAGCAAATGAAATACAGATGTAGAATGACTACATTGTTTTAGGGTATAGAATCATAATTGGATACAATAAAAAAAGATGGATAGCATCAATGCATACATATCCTTCATCTATCATAGCATACACGCGGGGACATGTATTTGCGCGGAAAAACCATGGAGAAAAAACTAGACAGTAATCAAATTGTCACAATACATACTATCTTGTGCACCAGCATTCTCCAAAAATAGAGTTCCAAATAGGAGTAGTGATGAAAGGTAGAAAAGAACACAGATTTACATGTACAAAAATGCCAAGATACTAACCCCCACAATAAATCTATTCACAGTTTTCTCCATGATAAAAGCAAGTGGAAGATAAATTCAGGAAAATCAATACTCACAAGTGGGAAATGTTAGCACAAAAGAAACTAAATCATCAAAACCAGGATGATCAACAATTTCCTTGGGAATCCTAAAAAATAAGGATTCTGCAATACAAAACCTTAATTGATATAAAATTCAAAATTTGCATAGAACCCGATTCATAATATCCACAATAGAATCGAACGATGATATAAGGAGGTAGCAAGAGACCTGTAACGAGTCATCGGAGTCAGGATCATGGGCTTCTCCATCGTTGAGGAGGCCGAAGGGGTTTTTGAGGGGACGATTGCCCTCATATTCAATGAATTGCTCCTCGTCGTCATCGTCTTCGTCTTGTTCCAATCCATTGAGCTGTTTCTGCTGTTCTTGCTGTTTGAGCACCTTCTTCAGGTACCGAGCTGACATTGTGTACCTTGGAATCGGAATCGTAGATTTCTGAGACCAAAACCTGAGAATCAGCTTCCAACGTTCAGCTACGACCCACCTTCCCTTCCTAGTCTGCTGTTTTAGACTTGGGCCTTGTTTTTGGGTTGGGCTCGGTTTTGACATTTGATGTTTGGATCTGGCACCTTTCATGCTTTGCTTTGCTTTTCTTATTTTATTTTTTTCTGGGAGAAAAACAAATCTAATTGAATAATTAGATACATAATAATTTATTCTACCTGTGCAAATTTTATAAGAATATATTAATATTACCACGTTAGGAAAGCGGAGGTGGAGGATAATTTCAAACCTCGACTCTTGGCGACTTAATTATATAAGGCTAAATACTTTTTTTTATTTTACTTTTTAAGCAACTTTGGGAGCCAATCCAAGCTTTGTGTGTCGTAGTGTATTGGTAGCTCAGGACGTGTTGAGGGCGGGATGTCAGAGAGAGCTGTAGGAAAGGAGGATTTCAATGTGTTGTCGAAGTCTTGGCTTCGAGTAGACCCTCCGTTCTTGACGTCAGACAACCCAAGTTAGTGGCGTATTGGTGCACGATTTGTTTTAATAGAATACTATGTTAGTGGTATGTTTGACGTACTCAACACAAGAGATAGGGAAGTTTTGAAGTCTATTCTTATATCTCGGTTTGCTTATGTTGACACCCGATACTGGACATGTTGTTATATGATTAACTCGACCTATCGGTTTCAACTTTAGCATGTGGGTGTTTGGTGAACCAATAATAATTTTTCATATTGGCGTTACTTACGGGCTCTGAACTTGGCTCATAGTTCAAATGTTGTAATTGGTGCCTGGTTTCAACCAAGGTAGTTTTGGTTTGTAAGGGTCTCAAGATGGATGTAATTTGTCCGTTTTATGGGGCGGGAGAGGGAACTTCTCTACACCTCTTCATATTTTGCTCGCAAGTAGGGGGCAGTCCAACAGTGGGTGGATTTGGCATTTGTTGTGATAGATTGGGGATCTATTAAGGAGCGTATTGAATATTGATTGGTAAAAACAATAGCAACGGAGGCGAAAGTTCTTTGTTTAATTTGGTGAGCTATTTGGGTACCGCGTAATGTGGTGGTAAGAGAAAATAATTATTTCAGCCTGGAAGAAGTGTGGTTTAGTGCTCGACTTATCAAAACAGATTGGCTAGAGGTTCATAGAATATAATCATGTCCTACTCAAGTAAGTGCGTTAGTCCTAGTGAAAAGGTCTCCTCCACATTTGGGTTGGCTAAAGATAAATATGGACAGAGCGATGAATGAAGCATAAGGTTCATTTGAAGTAGGTATGGTCTTAAGGACTAATAGTGGGGAAATTTTTGAAAGGGAAAAGGACACTTTTGTGCACCTAAATATACACTTTTCTCACTTTTACACCCTACCTTTTTTCTCTTTTTTCAGTACCCTATATTTCATTTTGGGACAACTTACCCTTAAAATACTAAAAATACCTAAACTACCCCTGAAATTGAATCAAAATTAAATATGATCCAATTTCAATTTGTAAAAAGACGAAATTATCCTCAACTATACATCAAATTTTCAAGTGAATGTCACCCTTTCAATTCCAATCCACTAGAACCACCTTATCAGGCGCCGCTCTCGTCTCGACCAGTCGCCTCCCGCCTGCTCTCCTCCTCCTCCTCCTCTTCACCCTCTCCTCCGTCCTCTCATTCGCCACCGCCAACAACCGTCGCCATGCGTGACCTCATTGTGGCACATCTGGTCGAGGACGTCGCGTTCGCCATCGTCCCAGAGTACCCTATATTTCGGCGTCCACAGACTGGCATTCGCTCTGTCTTCGACCAGTCCCCCTTAATCTTGAACCAAACCTCTGCACAATGCTTGTGAGCAGAACCCAAATCCTCATTACAAGAACATCCCAACTCTATCGGAGCTCCGAACTCTTCGTCATTGCTCTCCAAACCCAATGGACAAATCCTACACTCACGCGCTGCCTCCACAACACGCGCCACCTTCACTTCACTCTCCTCCTCCGCCGCCACAACAACCACCAAACACTCCGAAACCGACGACCCTCTCCAACCACCCCCAACCTCGGATTCCCCAAATCGGTACCCCTCGTCGGCGTCGGATCAATTTTTTTTTCTTATGGGATTTAGTGGAATGGGTATTGAATTTTAGTGACCCTTCAGCTCCATGAATAGTTTTTTCTTCGAGATTGGAGAAAAAAAAAGGAGAAAATTTCGATGGAGTTGATGAGGCCGAGGTACTGGCTGTGAAGAGCTCCGGCGAGGCCTCTGGTCGGAGACAGAGCTCAAATCCCAGAAAAAAAGCCAATACCCATTTCGCTAAATCCCAGAGAAAAATCTAATACCCATGTGTTTAGGGGATTCCATAGATTGACTGCCGGAGGAGGTTGCCGACGGCGGCGACATATTGCGAAAGAGGAGAGGGCGGTAGAGGAGGAAAGGAGAGAGGTGGAGAGAGATGGGTGGGAGGTGAGAGTTAAGGGTGGCATTCACTCGAAAATTTGATGAATAGTTTAGGGTAATTTTGTCTTTTAAACTCTTTAAAAATTGGGTCGGTTCTCTACATTATACCAGATTTAATTTTGGTTCAATTCCAAGAGTAATTTAGGTATTTTAAAATTTCAGGGGTATTTTTTCCCAAAATAAAGTTCAGGATATTGAAAAAAAGAAAAAAAAGTAGGGTATGAAAGTGAAAAAAGTGTATATTTAGATGCACAAAAGTGTCATTTTCCCTTTTAGAAATTCTCCAGTTGTTAAAGCCTTGGGCATAAAGGAAAGCATTTTATGAGCGGGAAATAGAAATGGGGGAAGAATTATTCTGTAGATAGACCACCTAAATGTAATTAAGGATATTAACAAGTGCAGCTTTATGTTTTCTTTACTTATATTGATCATCTTTGACTGTATGATATTAGTTTAGCATATTTCATCGCTTAAAATTGTATTTGTAAATCGGTTAGAGAATAGTATGGTTCATATGTTAGTGAGGACCGCTCTCTCGTATTTTAACTAGGAGTTAGGGATGAGACTTGTCCATTACGATATACTTCAAATATTTTTAGGTTAGAACTCTTAATGCATGATCTGTTTCCAAAAAAAAAAAGAAGGGTAAAGTACACCTAACCACACTCAAGTTTGATGAAAAGACACATAACTATCCACATAAATAAAAGTGGACATCTAGCCCATAGAAATATAAAAAACGGACAAATAGCAAGAACCGTTAACTATTTGGATGAAAAGGTTAATTTTTAAATTAAAAAGACAAAATTGTCTTGGTTTGCTTTCAAATTTTCAAAACCATACCATTTTCG
>OY987323.1:9343521-9420745 GCA_963920655.1 Geranium rotundifolium
GTCTGCATCGTGTTTTTACACGCTTGACACCGTAGTGTTATGTCCACATGTGAGTTCAAAATCTCATATCGGAAGATTACAAAGTATAAGAAATTTTTATATACACATTGGACCCTAGACCCACTAGGTTAGTCTTTTGGGTCAAATGTGGGCTCTAATGTGTGTGTGGGCTTTCCTTGGGTGCTCTTCCTAGGTAAGGCCCGAATCTCCCCAACAGTGGTATAAGAGCCTTGGTTCGGTAGACTCTCATGGCTAAGTGGATCGAGTACTCCTATGGCTGGTAAGACCATGACCATGAGTTGGTCCTCTCATGGTGAGGCTCAGATAAGATGAAAAGGGCCATTTTGGGATTGAGTAGACCAAGTAAAGTTGTGGGATGAGAGGGAGCTTACCCGATGTGATGGGACTCAATGTGGAGGGGGATATTGTTATGTCTACATGTGAGTTCAAAGTCTCACATCAGAATATTACAAAGTATAAGGATTGTTTATATACACATTGGACCCTAGACCTACTAGGCTAGTCTTTTGGGTCAAATGTGGGCTTTAATGTATATGTGAGCTTTCCTTGGGTGCTTCTCATATGTAAGGCCAAAATCTCCCCAACACTTAGCTTGTTTTGACTATACATTTTTTTTACACTAGGCCGTGGTGAAGAGATGTTTATTCATGAAGGAATAGATAAGCTTATGCTCTTCCTCGGGTGTAGACTCTGGAAAAAAAAATTATACCAGTGACTCCAACTCCAACAAAACATAAAGCCTCTGAACTTTCATAAACACATATTCAAACTCAGACATCAAAAACTCATTACAGAGCAGACCATTCCGAACATTGGTAATTAATTGAGCAATGAGGAAAACGAAAATCTCCAAAACTTCGGTATGTTAACTAAACCACACCGACTTCCACGATTTGTGCTTGTCTCTACCACCATTCGTTGACTAAACCACATCAGAGTTCAAATTGGGGTTTAATTGGGAGTCAACAAAACGATGAACCAGTTGGCGAAGACGTGTCGCCAAACTAGTCACACAAAATAGGTGAAATCGAAAAATCGATATACACATCACTTAAATCGACAAATCGACACAAAACAACCGGAGACGCGTCATTGGAATTAGTCCGTTTGAACCCCAAATCTTGAACTTTTGGATCTTCTCTAATATTAGATACCAAATAAAAATCATCAATATCATAGTGAAATCGACAAATCAGTGCAGTATGGTCGCAGACAAAGAGAAATATGATATGATAACAGGGTTTACCTGATCGGAGGAGAGAGAGAGCAAAAAATTTCATAAACAAATATCCAAACTTAGACAACAAAAACTCATTACATAGCAGAACATTCCTAACATTGGTAATTAACTAAGCAATGAGGAAAACAAAAATCTCCAAAACATCGGTCTGTTAATTGAAACATGCCGACTTCTACGATTTGGGCTTGTCTTTACCACCATTCGTTGACTAAACCTCATTAGAGTTCAAATTTGGGTTGAATTGGGAGTCGACAAAATGACGAACCAGTTGCCGAAGACGTGTCGCCAAACCAGTCACACAAAATAGGTGAAATCGAAAATTCGATATACGCATCACTTAAATCGACAGCTAAAATCGACACAAAATAGCCAAATACACGTCATTGGTATTAGTCCTTTTGAACCCCAAATCTTGAACTTTTGGATAAGATCTAACCTTAGAAACCAAATAAAAATCATCAATATCATAGTGAAATCGACAAATCAGTGCAGTATGGTCGCAGAGGGAGAGAAATATGATATGATAACAAGATTTACCAAAACGGAGGAGAGAGAGAGAGAGAGAGAGAGAGAGAGAGAGAGAGAGAGAGAGAGAGTGAGTGATGCGGTGCGGTTAAGGAAGTCGGTATGCAGAAGCTGGAACACCCGGAGTTATCGAAAAAGTGTCAGATTTGGACAAAAGACTATTGTTTTCCGAGCAGAAACGGCGGTCTGAGTCAAACTCATGGCTATGCCATGAGGTACAACGGATTTCGGCTATCAGAGATCATTTAGAGGGTAAAAATTGCGTTTTATAAGTTTTGGGCAGTTTTTTTATAATTTTTAATATTTGTTTTCTTTCTTTTCCTTTTTTCCTTTCTAGCTAATTAGAGTTTTCCTTTTGTTCAATCTGTGTTTCATTATTTAAGCACTCTCGTACGGTCTTTGTTAAGTATGAGTTTTTTGAAGTTAATAAAAAAATCGAGATTTCCCTCAAATCCATCACCTTCGGTATTCGCAAGAATCAACGAACTTTGATAAAGAATTCTTCCTAGCCACGTACGCTGCATCAGAGAGGTACGATGGTGGGGCTCCGGCGAGATTGGGCTGGGCACAGAAGGCGGTGGTGCGAGCGTCAGTGAGGGCGACAAGAAGAAAACCCAAACCAAACCCCCCCCCCCCTTCTAAACTCAAAAATGACATGGTTTTGAAAATTTGAAGTCAAACAAAGGATAATTTTGTCTTTTTACTTTAAATTTAACTTTTTCTATTCAAATAGTTAACGGTTCTTGCTACCTGTCTGTTTTTAATATTTTGGGTAATAGATGTCTACTTTTATTTATATAAATAATTAGGTGTCTTTTCGTCAAACTTAAATATGGCTAAATATACTTAAACCCAAAAAAAGCACAAGACACTAAAGTAGTTGTCTTATTCTGGTGGTGTTTGGTTGTTTTCCCTTCATATCTTCCGATTGTGAACACAAAAATAATTGTGTATTGAAAGTTGCGGTAAAGGGCCGTCTCCAATGAATTTATAAGGGCAAATAATGTGCTATCATTAAAGCTTATTTGACAAAATAGGCAATTCATTTATTATTTTCCTAAAAACAATTACATACACTAACTAGTTTATCACTTTTTAAAGTTGAATCATTAGTAATTATTCTTAAGACCCTAATTTTTTTTGTTACTTTTAAGTAGAAATATTCACCTAAATACGTCTAATTACAAAATAATATTTTTTTTATAAAACGAGCATGTGTTCAATCTAATTTGCTTGGTTTTTGATTTAACTGTTTATTCTTTTGAATTAAAGTAAAATTGAATAAAAGAATATGTCAATAGAAGATATGTATTTTTTAGGAAATAATAAATTTATTAATTAAATAACAACTAATCCGACATAAACCCGGACAACTGAATGTACAGATTGTGGGACAGACCCTTCACCATAATCTGTTAGTTAAAACAAATTTTGTCAATTCGTGAATCATTTGATACCGAGCAAAAAAAGACGAGCATATATTATGATATATCTTTTTTGAATTAACATAAAATTAAATAAAAGAATATATCAATAGAAAATATGTATTGAATATCCTTTTAAATTAATAAAATAATTGGTCACAAACTCATTTTTAGTTACTGATGTTTATTCATTGGGTTTAAAATAGGGATTATTCATGGTGACTACACCTAGATTTTGCTGTTTTTCATCTGGGTACATCTAGAATATTTTTTTTTCACTGACTACGCTTAGAATTTGCAAAATTTTCACTTTGCACTTTCCGTCATATTCTATTAGTTTTTAACGTTTTTTCATGTGAAATGACTAAAATGCCCTTAACTATTCATTTAATTTTCAAACTATACCACCCTCACCTCTTCTCTCTCACCCATGATTAAATAAAAAATTGATTTATTTTAAAATCAAAACCATCTTCATTTATGAAAATTTCACTCATCACCTTCGCTCCCATGGATGCGTGAGAAGAGCATCATCGGTGGGTCGAAATCTACGATGGAGTTGGAGCGATTTCAACCTCCGCCGAGAAGAAGCCCATCGCTGAGAAACGCCGAGAGGCCAAGACAGTTTCCATGTCCGACGGAGAGTCCGAGAAGGCGTGGCCAGCCGAAGAGTGAAGAAGCTCGGTCATGGACAGCTCACTTGTTGCCCGGAGGTGCTGGATGGAGTCGGACCAGGACTCTACGGCGATGGAGTTGGAAAGCAGCGACGGAGGTGGGCGTGTGAGGCAGCGCGTGGAGGAATGCGGCAGAGCGTAGAGGCCACACGCAGAGTCCGAATAGTAACATACCCCATTACCTGGTCGATCCCGCCAGAGCTCTCGGAGCTCCCGAACCTCACCAATGGCATGTACCTCGACCAGAACATGCTCACCGGGCCGATCCTGGAGTCGTTCGGGAAGTTCGCCGGAGCTTAGGCGCCGTGGATCCACCTCTCCGACAACCGGCTCACCGAAAAAATTCCGACCTCGCTCGGGAACAACATGGACTTTTACTAAGAACAGATGGAGAGGAGAGAGAGGGAAGAGAGGGAAAAGAGAGAGGGTGACATTTGTTTGAAAATTAGATGAATAGGTGAGGGCATTTTAGTCTTTTCAATCCAATTATAATAACTCTTTAAACCTTAAAGGCATTTTAGTAATTTTACATGAAAAAACGTTAAAAACTAACAGAATTGGACGAAAAGTGCAAAATGGAAATTTTGCATATTTTAGGCTTAGTCAGCTAAAAAAAATTCTAAGTGTACCCAGGTGAAAAACAGCAATATCTCGATGTAGCCACATGTAATTATCCCTTTAAAATATCAGTCATGAAAAGCAGTTGAATAAAACTGACAGAACTAAAAAAATGATTCAATTTGGTTTGAAAACAAAGTCGATTTATTCTTTTTGAATAACCTTTAATCCTTTTCATACCAATTACAATGAGATTCAAAGTTTAGACTTCTCTATTAATAATATTAGACTCAATCGTTGTGGTGTCCTCTCGAAAATAATAAAATCAGTTTATAACTAAACCATAAACACTACTGTATTTATTTAATTTAATAAAGTAATGGCGAAAATTCTTGTATGTATAAATAAATGTGGGGGTAATTTGGCTTAGGTCACCACAAAAGTTTGTAGTCTCACTTAGGTCACCATAATTCTAATTTAATTTCTGAGGTCACCTCAAAAGTTTGTAGTCTCGCTTAGATCACCGTAATTTTAATTTAATTTCTGAGGTCACCACAATGAACTTTTGTCTCATTGTTAGTTTATTTTTATTTTGAAAATACCAAAATGTCTCTCATTTGTTTTCAAAATTTCAAAATATGCTATTTCTCTTCAAAAATGTAATTTCCCTCCACTCCACCGCTGACCACCACCTTCCACTCCTCCCATGACCACCACCTACGACGTCGTTCCCTTGATCCACGTCCTCCACCTAGCTGCCCTATCTTTTTCTCGCTTCGGCATGGTGCACATGTCCATCTCTAGCCGAGGCAATTTTCCTAGAAATTCGACCCACATCACCGGTGAGAAGAAGGGGGAAGTGTCATTGGGTGGTTGTTTGTGACTCGATTCAAAGACGGAGCGGTCGTCATCGTCGTTGGAGAAGAAATCGTCGTTTAAGGTGCCGACGCGGGTGAGGTGGAGGAAGAGGCGGCGGCGCCACCAGAGGGAGGCGGTGGAGAAGTGGTCGGCACGGCGAGATCGAGGCAGGAGAGGAGGTGGCGGAGGGAGGATCGTGGTCGATGAAGGAGGTGATGGAAAGGTCGTGAAGAAGAAGAAAAGGAAGAAAAAGAGGTGAGAGGCATTTTGATCTTTTCAAAATAAAAATAGACCAATAGTGAAACAAAAGTTTATTGTGGTGATCTCATAAATTAAATTAAGAATATGGTGACGTAAGTGAGACTACAAACTTGTGTGCCGACTAAAGTGGAATAACCCCATAAATGTGTTATGATTAGGAAAACTTGTGTGAGAATAAAAAACAAGAAAAGGCAACGGGCAGAGCGAAACAGGTGTTTATAGGTGGCGCACATTATGAGTAAAGAAGATTCCAAAGACGCGTCTCCCCAAATAATCAACCAAACCACCTTTCACCGACCGACCTCACCTCACCACACAATTCAATTGACCGTTGCCTCTTTCTTCCCCAATCCAAATTGCCGGTTAGGGTTAGGGTTCGTTTGGAGCCCAAATCTCTAGCCTTCCAATGTCCTCTCCTCTCTCCTCCTCCTTTCCCCTCCTCCTTCTCATAGTCATCTTCTTGGCGGCGGTCAGATCCGAGAGCGACCACCTGTCGTCAGTACTCAGAGACCCCACATCCACCGATGAGCATGACGGGGTCTGCGCGGGAGTGTCGTCGTCGTCGTCGTGCCCAATCAATTGCTTCCGGGCAGATCCGGTCTGCGGCGTCGACGGGGTCACCTACTGGTGCGGCTGCCCCGACGCCGCCTGCCACGGCGTCGAGGTCGTGAAATTGGGGCCTTGCGAGGTCGGCAACGGCGGTCCCGGCCAGGCCTTGCTCTTGGTACACATCATCTGGCTCTTCTTCCTAGCTTTCGCCGTACTATTTGGCGTTTTCTAGATTCCACTGTGTGCAGATTGTTTATTTTTTCTACTTATTATATGCAATTGCAACCATTTGGGATTTTTCTAATTCAGTGAGGTGCTCTTCATTTGTGCAGTGTTATGAATTGGCTAATATATATTTTTTGGTGAAATTGCAATATGATTTACTGTGTTTAAGTGACAATTTAGCTTCTAAACAAGATAAAGCTTGTCATTGCCTTTCTGAAAGTTTTTTGGCTGATGTTTAAGTAAGATCTCGGGTGAATGCAAAAATGCCACACAGAATTCATGTGTTTCCTTCAATCATCATAGTGTTGTGTGACAATAATCTGCTCGAAATGTTTCGGCTTGCTTCATTAGCTTATACATAACCGTACTTGCTAGAGATCAAGCATTGAGTTATCAGATTGTATGTTACTATGTCCCCAGGAGTCCAATTCAAAGCCCTTTTCCTAAGCTTATCAAATCCATTCCTGAACTCAAATCTCATGTCTTCTTTCTTAAGAAAAGAATCAAGCACACAAGGCGGACACAGCGCTATATGATGTCCTTAATTGACCATGAGCAAAAGAGAATTCCAACATTTTGATGGAAATTACACTTTCTTTTTTAAAATTCCTAATTCACCACAAATCTTTCTTCAAATCCTCTCCCACCTCTCTGCAACTTTTGCTCTACTCGAATTCACGTCTATTTAGAAACGTGTTTGTTTGAGGTTCTTGCTAGTATTGAGTTGAATTGATTTTTAGAATCCCGTTTTGGGAAGACTCGGGGGAGTTGATCTGCAATGTGGGTTCAATTCAATGCATTCTTGAAAGGATCAAAATGGAAGAGAAGAAATATATAATGATTTGAGAAGAATTAGAAGAGGAATTAGTAGGTGTTCATGGGTGGTTCAACCGTCCAAATGAAAATATATTAATTCAACCATAGAGATGCGGTTAGGACCTGTTAACCGCCCAAAGTAGAGCGGGTCTGATATACTAAAAATTGCATGAGTTTGCGGTTGAATTGGTTGACGACTCGCATTACTCGCCTAAATTTTCACAGTAATATAAAACTTCAAAAACGAAAATTTAATTTCATATTAGGCTTAAAACTCATTAAAACAATACATATAGATTGCAAATGTTTTTGGTAGTTGGAGCATTCAAACTGAGAAGACGCAAATTTAATAGAACGAAAAAAATCTTTGGAAAAAGTAGAATCGGTGGTCACTTATCACCAAATTCAGTTTGTGGATGTGAAGAGTTGTTCAAATGAGCTTCATAAATTAAATGAGCTACCTTACTTATTGGGCTAAATTGATTAAATGGATTTAAAGTTGTGTAGTGCGGGCGGTTCGGTTAACCATGGTTTTGATGTATTCAACCCGCAACCCGCCCGTTCTCGTGCGAATCAGACCTTTTTCATCCGCAGCCTAACGAGCCGCAGACTAATTCTGGTTGGTGGTTGGGCTGGTTTTTGGTCGGAATACGAACACTCTTAGGAATTAGGGTTGGAAGAGTGAGAGAGTGAAGATGATAATTATTGATATTCTGTTCTATTCCTTCGGTACAAGCGTATACTTGTCGTATGTTTGCAACAGAAGAAGTCACAAAATGGAAACATAATGCCCTGGTTATGACCCAACATTAAAGTGACGCGTATCAAGTCTCCGTTGAGGGTTCGTCGGCGATCAAAGCCACTTGAGAAGTCTTCCGCCAAAGCTCTCTAATCCACGCTCGTTGGCGATGAAGCGCACTGATCTTTTGTAGATTCTCTTCTTCAACTTGTCTGGCACAAATGGACATGTTGGGGCATGTTTAATTAAACATTAAGGGCAAAATTGTAAATTTAAAATATTAAGTGTAGTAAAATGAAAATAATTTACATTTATGTTTTTAAATGTAAAATTAATTTATAATTGAATCATTTAGATGGTTGTGGATTTTTGCCAAGGGGCGCCACATTATTAGCACCACAAACTTATGTTACAGGACAGGATGTGAGTGAGGACAAATAAATAAATAAGATAGGGTTTGGGTCTAAGTTGTGTGGCTGGGCTGGGCCGGGGAGAGAGAGAGAGGTGATGGGTCAGCTTGAGCCACCGCCAGATATGCACCGACACGGAATGCGAGCTACGAAATACGCGTGACTAGTGATTGGTCACCGTCCTTCTCCATTTTTATTTATTATTATTATTCATTACTATTAAAGTAATATTTGGGTGTAATTACATGTCAGTATCTCAATTTTGATCAATTTCAAATTCTGTACTTTAAGTTTGAAAAGTTTTTTGTCGGTACTCGAAATTCAATTAATTGCAAATAAGTATTTAAGAGGGTTAAATCTAATCTAATTGATATACAAAAAGTCTAAAATTCCTTTATTGTTCAAATACAAATGCTTTATATATTCGTTAAATATGAAATGACAATATTACCCTCAATTAAATTAACAAATTTAACAAATATAATGTACAGAATTAACAAATTTAAATTCTGTACATTAAATATATATAATGTACAGAATTTTTGTATAGTTAATTTTCGGCATTCTCTACTTTTTGTTGCATTTTCAAAATCACTATTTTTTGGGTTTGATAGTTAATTTTTTTTTTCTTATGGGACCTGGTTTTTATGGCCACTAAGATGGAAGGACTCTCGTACACTTTCAATTACATTTGTGTTGCTATTTTTTGTTTTAAAATAAATATTATTTTCATGTACTGTTATGGATATTTTCAATACCGACTAATATACCGGCGATATGATTTTTGCAAGTTTTACGAGACGAAACGACCGGTATTAGTGAAAATACCGGTCAAAATGATTAACACAACAAAATTTAAATTAATTCCAGTTTAATTCGGTCCAAATAAATTAATTTCGGTCTACTTCAATTTAATTCACGTAATTCCGTTCTTGTCCGATCTATTCCAGTCTTATTCGGTCCACTTAATTAATTTCGGTTTTGAATATACGTTAATAAACAATAACAAATAGTCAAACTCCCATTCACTCATTTTTTCAGTTTCACGTTTGAAATTCGAGATTATTGACAAGTTTGATATTCAAAATGTATAATATCATTCATTTTTCCTTTACTAAATAATAAATATGATTTTATATATATTTAATTAATTAATATTATAAAATGCGTTTTGTTGCGATATTCTCGCGATCTCCTCTAGTTTGCCAGATCTCCATTTTTGTCAGCTGACCGATATATCTCCGCGATTCGAGTTCCATAACATTGCTTTCATGATAAATAGCTATTTTATCATAATTGTTTTGTTTCTTATAAAATTAATCAAACATGAATTACGGTATGAAAATGAAATATATATTGCAGTATAAAAATGTTTATATGTATATAATTAACAAACTAGGAACTACTAAAAATATATATTATTTCGAATGAAAAGAAACATGAATCGCCATTATGAAAATGAAATATGTGTACATTGAAGATAATGTAAAACGTTCACAAATAGATATAAATACATGTTTGTATGAATGAAATGTAATTTTTTGTGCGTAAATTATGTAAACATACAAAGAAAATTATGAAATTGAAAATGAAATGAAATAGATTTTTTTTGCAAATCTTGTACAGGTGAAAACGAAATCATAAAATAATATGTCAATCTAATTACCGCACAAGTAAAATAATGAAATTGAAATATCAAATAATGAAATAATAAGAAAATTGTGTAAATCTTGTATGGGGAGCGAGAAATCGGTTTATCTGGAAGGGGGAGATGTTTCACCAGGCAAGGGTGGCAGCACTTGCCAAGGGGTACCGAAGACTCTGGGCTGAGGCTAGGCCTCCGACAGCCAACTCGGGATCGGGTCAACCTATAGCAAGGCCAACATGGGAATCCCCTTAGGAGGGAGCTCTGAAGATAAATGTTGATGGTGGCATGGACACTGAGAGAGGTTTTTGGAGTGTAGAACTTGCATGTAGAGATTTAGAGGGTCGAATAGTAGGGGCACTTTGTAGACGATTCTCAGGATATGTTCACCCAGAAGAGGAGAGATGGAGACCGTGGGTGTCAGGGAAGGCATGTTATGGAAAAAAGAGAAGAACTGGATAGAGACGGTGATAGAATCAGATTCTCTTAGGGTGGTGAACCACATCAGGCGCGGGAACAGGGCTATGAACACTTTTTGGGGGGGTATTATTTCATATTGTTATCGTATTATGTCCATCTTAGGGGAGTAGTTGAGATCATGGTGCGAGTTCTCTTCCACTAAATATTGCCTCAACTGTCCCGACATGCCGAGTTAGTTGCTTAATAATAATATATGATTTTCCTTTTAAAAAAATATCACTCACGAAGTTGTAAGAGGAAAATTATGAAAAAACCCTAATTACAGTCAAGTAAATTAGATTTTGTAATTAAAAATGAAATGATTTAATGATATAAAATATGAAAATAGAAAAAATAGAAAAGAAAATATCAAATCATGAATTAATAAGAAGATTTAGTAAATGTTGTATTCGTAAAATCAAATTAATGAACTCGTAAAAAGTTAAATTATGAAACATGCGTTCTTTGTTTTGCTATGAATCAAATGTCTGACAAATTTACCAAGTTTGTTTTAACTAACCGTAGTTGAGATTATGGTGAGGGGTTTGTCCCAATATCTGTACCTTCAGTTGTCCGGTTTGATGTCGGGTTAGCTGTTATTTAATCAACTAAATTCGGGTTTTTCTTCAACACAATGAACTAAATTATGAAATAATTTAAGCACAATTAAGTAAATTAAATATTGTAATTAAAAGGGAAATAATTTAATGATTTAACAATACGAAAATAACTTTAAACAGTTGTTAAAAACAAAAATAAATAAAAAGTTATAAATAATTATATCAAAATATCATTAATGAGTCACATAAATCTAAACTATTTAAATTTTGAATTCTCACTTAGTGTGCTTCTTGGATCACTTATGTTTTGAGAAGTCGATTTATAATTTTTTTAGCAATTATATTTGTATTCAGCGTGGTATATAGGTTATATATACTTTTACTCCCCGCACGTTCAAAAGGCCACGAACCAAAGACATAAATTTAAAAAATGTAAATCGAGTGATTAAATTGGTAGAAGTTTGCCAGGTGGGGATTAAAATAATAGAGTTTTAGAAGTCAGAAGATTTATTCGATATTAAAATATTCATTGACTAAATTAATAACATTTTTTTATCTTTACATAGAATAACAATTTTGCGGTGCAATACTAAAAACTGGAGATGCTCATCATGTGTCCCTTAGTTGAGGACAGTGACACATTGGAAAAAAAAATCAATTTTTACGAACTCATTTATTTTCGTCTTTACATCCTCTGAGAGGACACAAACAAAGCAATCTCCTTATAAGAATCGAAGCCAAACCCATCTCTTCCATTAGTTTCCAGCTGCGGCAAATATTGCTTCTTCACTTCCAAGAATCCTGAAAATGGTTTGTTTCTATGGCTCCTAATTTCTGGGTTTTTTTTATTCTCCTTTATACACAGTTTTTGTTGTTCAAGATAAGAACTTGGTTTGATGGGTATAAAATAACCGAGCAGGTGGCTGTGGTGGGTTCAAATTCAAGCATTGCAAGGGTCAATTCGAACGGAAGCGACTGTGCTCTTAAAGGGAAGATTTTGGGGACATCCAATGGTTTTGCTTCTTCATCAACCATGGCCGAGCCCTGCATATCCTGCACCACTTTCAACATTCTGGCTCCGATCTATAAGCGCCTTGATCAACAGGTCCTTAATTTTGGCTCCATTTGTCCTTAATTTCAACATTCTGCCTATTTCTGACTCTTTTTACCTTGTGGGTGTGAAACAGAATCAAAGCATTCGAGAAAGTGATTTCAGGGCATTCTGGCTTTCCAGGAATGAGAGGATATTGGATAGGTTGCTGTTTGAAAGATCTTCAATTATATGTCTTCAGGTGCTGCTCATAGTACCCTTTTGTTTTTTGGGTATATTTATATTTGTGTATACATGGATTTGAATTTGACTAAGGGCTGACATGATACCATTTTATTCTTGTTTCACAGGAATTCTGGGTTGGAAATGAAGAGCTTGTGCAAATGTACCAGAACAAGCTTGGAGATGCTGGATACCTATGCTTCAAGCTCGCACGAACAAACAACCGTGGAGATGGTAAATTGTCATTCTTTGAAATTAAATTCAAATTATTCTGCTAGAACATTGTCTTACTCAACCAATCCGAAAGAACTGATGATGTGGATTCGGTCTGTTTGTGATGGTTCATGTTGTCCTACTTTTCTAAAATGGGCGTCTCAAAATAAATGTCCGGTTTTCATTTTAGTTGGTTAATTAAACAGTGAATAACCAATAGTATCCCTCAATAAGCTAATCATAGTAATTTTGAGTAGTGGAACAGAGAGCGCGCTGGAAAAAAGGTGAAAAATCAAACACTAAAATTTATATGCTTAACTTTCACAAATAGTTAAATGATACACTAGTTTTGGGACTGTTATGGTCCCTGGCTCTAGATCGGGTAATGGGTCCTCGAGGTGATGGGGTTGATCGAGACGTGTGGTTTCGTCGACGACCTATTATGCAAATCTCACAATACTCCAAGATACTCAAGCATATGTTTCTCTAAAGTATTGCTTGCCTTTTTATTGATAATCCAAGCCCCTATAAATACATCATACTACTAGGAAATAGTGGAATATGAAAAGCAATGCAGTAAATAATAATAATTTAATCCACTAAAAGATAGTGATAAATGATAATACTTAATAATAATAATTGTGAACCACAACAGGGACTGAGGGATTGGTAACAGATACTCGGAACAAAGTCTGTATTATTGATGATAAAATAAATGGAGTGGTTCATTTTGCTACTTTGGCCTAAGACTTTCTATTTATCTATACAGGTTTGCTAACTGCTTTACACAAGGACTACTTTAAAATTCTAAATCACCGCGAGTTGCTCTTTAATGATTTTGGAGATCGTGTTGCTCAGCTGTTACATGTTCAGTCAGCTTTCCCCTTTTTGCAAAATCAGAGAGGCGCAGCTCAACAAGAAATTCTTATTGTCAACACTCATTTGTTGTTTCCGCATGATTCATCTCTGTCTATAGTAAGATTGCATCAGGTATATAATATTTTCTCAGCCACTTGTTACTGATATATTGGTTTTTCCTATCTCTCTTAGAGGACAATCCTTAATGCAAGTTTTGATATTCGTTTCCTAACAGGTCTACAAAATAATGCAATATTTGGATTCATATCAGAAGGAGAACAAGCTTAACCCCATGCCTACCATACTATGTGGGTAAGTAACTTTGCCATGATTTCCACACAGTAACTATGGAACCATTGTTCCATATACACCTTTTACAATGAACAACATGTCCATACATTTGTTAATATTCACGTTCCTTAATACTGCAGTGATTGGAATGGAAGCAAGCGTGGTCACGTTTACAAATTCCTGAGGTCTCAGGGGTTTGTGTCGTCATATGATACTGCTCATCAATATACTGACAGTGATGCTGATGCTCACAAGGTTGGCTTCCTTAAGCTCTATTTTGGAAAGCTACTAATTCACATATGATCAATACATTGCTCCATTGTGTTTTTCTAACAATTTGTTGCATATCTATGCTTTTCCTTTGTACAGTGGGTTAGTCATCGCAACCATAGGGGTAATATATGTGGTGTTGATTTCATATGGCTTCGCAATCCTAATAGCTCAAGGAAACCGTTGAAGAAGAGTTGGGGTGAAGCAGTTTTTGGTATAATAAAGGTCAGTAACTTATTTTCCTATTTTATTTACCAATGTAACTATCAATGTCGTCCCATGCTGTGGCCTTTTCTTATTCTCTTAACAAACAACCAAGCTGCTTTTGAGTTGATTCAGTTACTCGAAATAAATAGTGTAGGGGATACATTTCACAAATAGTTATTTATCCACGTCTAAGTAGGTTTACTTGTTCTGTACTTGATCTTTTTTCTGGAGATACCTTGTTTTCTTATCCTCTAATTGCATTCATCTCACTCATTTTGTTGTAATGCATACTCTGTCTCTCATTTGATTTGAGCATTTTTACATGCATATTATTTATTATGTAGCTCTGTCTAACAAATGCATGATTAAATACTATAAGTGATTGGGTAAAAGTCATAGCTAAATCATTGATGAAGATGCAACATATTCTGATGACATATTACAAAATTTGGGCAGTGCAATAGCTCACGGTCAGCTAGGTTGTGAAATGGTCTATAACTTTGTAGATAGTTACCTAATCGGCAGGGCAGCATCTGAACGTTTATCAGCTGTTGATAGGAAGTACACATGGCAGACAGTAGACTTCAACCTCAAATCCCCCGCTTCTTTTTATATTTAAGGGAAAATTGCAAAAAGTAGCTGTCAACTATTCAATTTTTGCAAAAAGGAGTTGTGAACTTTCTTTACTGCAAAAAGCAGCTGTGAACTTACTAATGTTTTTTTTTGCAAAATGTGTAATTTGTCCAAAAATGACAAAAATACCCCTGAATGTGTCAAAAAATGTGTAATTGAAACTATTTTTCCAACTCAAAGAAATATTAAATATATAAATAAATATTATGTATTAGTGTCAATATATCAACATTTATTTCAGTTTAATATAGGTAAATAGTTTTTTTATAATGTTTTTAAAGGTAAATAACCAATTTGCCTGAACTGTCCTCTTATACATTGAAAATTTCAAGACTAAATTCATATAAATTAATATAATGTCAGTTGATAATTTGTTCTAAAATTAATTTTTATTGAGAAACTAATTAATAACAAATTTCTATAACTCAAAGTAAATTGAATTAATAAAACTCAAATTGGAGAGCAATTTATCATATTTTAAAACTAAATTCTATTTTGATAGAATTTCAATAAACAATAATTTTGGATCAAATTATAACAATATTGAGACAAAAGTGAAATTAAAAAAAGAAGGAAATGGAAAATAGTTTTAATTTATAAAAAAAGATCTGATTTCAGGGGTATTTTCATTAATTTTGGACAAAATTACAAGTTTTGCAGAAAATGCTAAGTTCACCTATGAAGTGCAGAGTGAATAGTTGCAATTTTCCCTATATTTAACAGTAGTTAATACATTTGAATTATATGATATGAAATTTGAAGCTTTATTCCTGTTACATTTACCATTGTTTTGAGCATCCCTAAATTGCCAATGTGTTGTCGGTTTCAGTATCAGCTCCAGAAAGCTTCCTTGGCTAAAAATGATGCATTTGCCTTTCTTAAGGCTGACAATCAGGGTGATTTTATAACTTATTCAGCATTCTATGAAGCGCTTCGTGAGGTACTTTATTTCAACCAGCTTGTTCACTCCGCACGCGCCTTCTGTCTATTATTTACTTGGATTGTGTTATATGCGCTTTAACTAGAAGATGAGCAGACTGACCATATTCATATCTGATGCAGGTAGAATTAGTTGGTCATCGATATGGGCTGAGCTACCAAGAAACCAAAGATTTGTGGGCTCAGGCAGACACAGACGGAAATGGCGTTGTTGACTATGAAGAATTTAAGGTACCCTACATTTTAGTTCTGAATTTGTCCTAAATGATCTGATCCTGTACTCGCTATTGTGATCTATTTCATTTTGAGTATGTTGCAAATGTATTATACATGTTCGATGCTCACCGACTAATAGTAAACATATGTTGACATTGTAACAGAGGATTTGGGATTCTTCGGAAACAGAAGAGAATGTGGAGTTAAGTAAACAATGCACGGAAGAGGAAGCCATTGGTTTCAAAGTAAAGGATGCGGTTCTTTTCCCCCCAGAAATGGAGAAAGGAATGTGGCCGGAAAACTACTCGCTTTCTGATCACGCCCCGCTCACTGTTGTGTTTTCACCAGTAAAGATGCGATGCTCCGAGCCGGTTTCTTAGTCTTATATGCAATGCAACACATGTAGATATAAATAGTAGACTACTTGTGCAGTGGAGTTGATTGTGAACATATGATTGTGAAATGTAGAAAAAAAGAAGATTCCCTCCATATAGGCTGCTTGGCTTTTGATGTGCCATTTTTTTCTGCTAGGCAAAGGGAGAACAGAAGAATACCAGAATGAATTGTAATGTGTACTGATGAACAGGCAATAAAGAGGGATGAGTTAATTATGTGATTTCATGTATGGTGTGAATAATCACTTCTTTTAACTCATTTTCTCGCTTATATGTACTTCTGATGAGTGATGAGCAACACAAAGTGCAGCTATTTGTGTATAAACTTATTTGATATAATTCCACGTTAGTTTATAGTTTTTTCTAATAGTAAAGTAAATTTTTTCTTTTGATAATTACATCACAACCTCTCAACAAGAAGTGTCCCTTTAGCATCTTATTTTTAATTATTTTGGTTTATTCTGTCTTGTTTATCTGTCTTTTTTTGAACCAATACAATGTAGTATTACTATTTTATTTTTCTCAAAACTAAAGGTTAAAGAAATTGAATATAACCTAAAGTTGTCAGGGTTAGTCACACATGAAAAAAAAATTTAGACAGGCTTGATTCGAAAAAATGTTCCACTCAAGCTTGCTTGACCCAGTTTTGAAATAACTTATATAATTAAATTCAAGAAAATTACTTATAAGAATATTACATAATAATAATAATAATTAAACTTTAAGCAGAATGGCTCTTAAATTTATTGAATTTTAAAAAGATTTAGTTTGAGTTCGGCTAATTTATTAAATGAAATTAATTTTTAACTAAAATTCGACTTGAGTTTGATTATAAAAATCTTGAGCTAAGTTTTTTTTTTGACGGAGTCTTGAACCAAGTTCTTTTTTTGAGGGAATCTTGAACAAATTAATTACACAATGAATAGAGTTTAAATAATCAAAGGTTTATGATACTAACACTCTTCAGTTCAGTATCTAAATTCCGAGGATGATGCATTTACCTACATAATGAAAACCTTAGAAGCAGCACTAACCTCAAAACATGTCATCAAAACTCAATTATTAATTGGTCTATTGATAGAATTTCAGTCATTACAGTTCCATTGAAGTGGCACAAAATTTTCGGTAACCAACAAATTAAGGAAATTCCAAAGATAAGGAGAAAACGTTGAGACTTGAACGAAAATCATCGAACAGGACCCGGAAATGTCCTTGATGAAAATGTCTGCAATTTGAGAGCAAGACAAAACATGTAATACATAGACTTGTCCTCGAGCAATTTTTTCGCGAACAAAATGAATGTCTAACTCAATGTGCTTGGTTCTCTTGTGTTGAATTGGATTGCCAGATAAATAAATAGCATTGACGTTCTCGCAGTACACAAGGGTAGCCTGAGAATTCGGAGCCAGCAGGACTTGAAGACCACATTGGCGACCCCATGGTATTTAGCTTCGGTGCTGGATCGGGATAGTGCAAGTTGACGCTTGGAAGACCAAGACACCATATTATCACTCAAGAAGACACAACATCTAGATGTGGAACGTCATGTGTCGGGGCAACTGTCACAATCAACATCTGTGTAAGCAACTAAAGAAGAAGAGGATGTGGCATATAAGTGTAGGCACAAGTGCAGGGTACCTTGTATGTGTTGTGGTATATAACAACGTGGAACAATTATCTAGCAAAAGTAATCAAGAGAAATAAAGAATAATCACATAAAAGCACAAGGATTTACGTGTTTCATCAATTTGCCTACGTCTACAGCCACACACTCTCTTATTATTGCTCTCAACTCATGAATAATTTTGGGGTTACTAGTACATGTATTTATAATGAAAGATGAAGGAAAATTAAGAAAGACCTAAAATTCTTAATTCATTGTACATTAGAAAACATATTCTAAATCATTGTATAATAGGAATCTTTTCTAATTCATTATCTTAATGCAATTAGGAAATTGTGAATTCCCTAAATAATTAGGAAAGTCTCCACAAACCCAACAATCTCCCACTTGGAGACTATTCACACGCGTCTTCACTCTCAATCATGTATCTCCAGTAACACGCCCTACGATCTCCGCAATAAGCTCTAGAGGTAGTGTGCCGCCTTCTCTTCACTAACCGTAAAGGCCGGCTGAAGTTATGCAGAGTTTCAGCTTCTCAATTGTAACCACCTTAGTCAATTTATCTGCACGATTCTCTGACTTAAGGAATTTCTTATCAATTGTAGCTACCTTGATGAATACATCTTTACGATTGCTTGATCCAAGGAATTTCTTCAAGTACCAATCCTTTGGTGCTTGCTTTAGACCATCCAAGCTATTTCCCAGCTTGCAAACCATGTCTTTCTTCCCAACTGATTTCTTCAGACCACACAAGCTATTTCTCAGCTTGCACACTAGGCTTCGTACTCAACTGATTGTTTCAGACCATACAAACTATTTCCCAACCTGCATTCCAGATCTCCATTCTCAAGAGATATCTTTTCTTTGTTCTTGGTTGACTCCCACTTCAATGAATCATCCATCTGAACTGTCTTTGTATGAGTAATTTGTTCTTGTTGAGTAAACCTTTGTAGGTCTATGCATATCTGGATGCACCGTTTCTAGCTTTCCACCCTTTGAAGACTTCCATGACTCTGTGAAGCTTACTAGTTTTTGTTTTCTGAACACACATTGTTCACAGAAATCAACTTCCACATTCTTCAGTTCTGGAATCTTCTTCTTCCAAGCTAACACCTTCATTCTTTTCTCCCTCTTATTCCCAAATCTTTGGCGCCATAGAGTTGAATGATCATGGCCATCAGTAATTGCATTAACTCTCTCCACTGACATCTCCGCCATGTACAAATTTCTTCTCTTTCAACCACGAGCAATAACTAAATTTCCCTTTGATACCTTCCATTTCCCGTCTCCAAAGGTTATCTTTTATCCCAAACTGTCTAACTGACTTACCGAGATCAACATTCTCTTTATGGTGGGGATATACCTAACATCCTTCAACGTCAAAATTGTAACCATGGGAGTCTTAAGATTCACATCTCTGATGCCCACAATTTTCACCGTCTCATCATTCGCTAGATGAACTACTCATTTCATAGGTCTGAAGTCCACTAACACGTCCTTGCAAGGGGTAGTGTGAAAAGAAGCACTTGAATTCATGGTCCATGATTCAACCAGACTCTTTACACAACAGATCAAAGCATAATCTTCGAATTCCTCTATTGTATTCACTGAGTTTTCCTCCTTGCTTTCCTTCTTTGGGTTTGGGCACTGATACTTGAAGTGACCAGTTTGTTGGCAATTCCAACAAGTAGCGTATGTTCCTCACTGTTTGGACTTTGATCTCCCTCGCCCCTTACTTTTTCCCCTTTCAGACATCCTACCTCTCTCTTCCATGTTCAACATAGAGTCTAACGATTCTCCTCGATTCCTTCTTCGAATATATTCAACGAGAGTCAAGTCCCTTATTGCTTCGAACGATAGCTTAGTAGTTCCAGTTGAGCTACTAACTGCTATAACGGTTTCTGACCAACTTGCAGGCAACGAAGATAGTAACAACAGAGCTTGTACCTTATCATTGAATTTAATATCCACGGACACTAATCTCGATAGTATCGTATTAAATTCGTTCACATGATCAGTAACACTAGCGCACTCCCTCATCTTCGTATTAACCAATTGACGAATCAAATATACCTTGTTTGATGGAGACGGCTTTTCATACATATTTGATAGCGCCTTAAAGAGTATGTAGGTAGTTGTCTCCTTCATGACGATGTATGCAACATTCTTTGCCAATGTCAATCTCACCACACCCAAAGTATGCCGATCTAGCAACGTCCAGTTGCTCGGACTTATCTTCTTCGTTTTGGTCTCTGAAAAAGGTTCATGTAGCTTTTACTGGTACAAATAGTCCTCTATTTGCATCTTTCAGAATCCAAAATCCCTTCCGTCAAACTTGTCGATTCAAACTTTCCCTTCTTCTGTCATTTCTTCACTTACCACAAACCTGGGCTCTGATACTAGTTGTTTGAGTATATAACAACGTGGAACAATTCTCTAGCAAAAGTAACCAAGAGAAATAAAGAACAATCACACAAGAACACAAGGTTATTACGTGTTTCGACAATTTGCCTACGTCCACGACCACACTACTCTCTTGTTATTGCCCTCAACTCATGAATAATTTTGGGGTTACAAGTACATGTATTTATAGTGAAAGACTAAGGGAAATTAAGAAAGACCTAGAATCCCTAATTCATTGTACATTAGGAAACCTATCCTAAATCCTTGTATAATAGGAATCATTTTCTAACTCATTATCCCAATGCAATTAGGAAATTGTGGATTCCCTAAATAATTAGGAAAGTCTCCACAAACCCAACAGTATGTACCAAATGATACGTTTGAGAGCGGCCATGTGACTGATCTGAGGGTCATGCATGTGTAGACACACCTATTGCACTACATAGGAAATATTAGGACGAGTAAAAGTAAGATACTGTAAGGCACCTGCCAGACTCCGATAAAAGGGTCAGATTACCATACGGGTCACTGTCAAACGCCGAAAGTTTGCCCTCTATGTTAACTGGAGTAGCAGATGGAGAACAAGAACTCATCACTACACAATTAATAATGTCTTCAACATATTTGCGTTGAGATAAGAACATCTCGTGATGGTGACGCTGAACAACTATTCTAAAGAAATACGATAATGGGCCGAGATCCTTCATTGCAAATTCAGTATCACGAAACGCCACAATATATAAACGGAGTGCATCACTAGAAGGTTCTAGAACTATGTCGTCAACATACAGAAGAATGTAAGTAGTATCAGTACCCCGACAAAGAATAAAGAGAGAGTGATCAGCCTTACTATGAGAAAAACCAATGGATGGCACATAATATGTGAAACGTTGGTGCCAAGCATGTGGAGCTTGTTTCAGGCCATATAGTGATCATCAAACTAAACAAACATGATCAGAAAATGAGGTGCTTCAAAAGCCCATCGGTTGATACATATAGACAGTCTCATTGAGATTACCATGAAGAAACACATTTCTTACATTCATTTGGTAAATAGGCCAGGATCGAGAGACCGCAATACTTAGCACTATGTGGATCGTTTCCAGTTTGACCACGGGGCTGAACGTCTCATCACAGTCCACTTACACCTGTTGAGACCCGTTATCATCAAAATAACCGTAAAATCGAGTTTTATGCCGAAAAATGCACATGAAACGAATCACGTTGGCATTAGGAGGACGAGGAACTAATTTCCATGTCTTATTCTGAATTAACACATTATATTCGTCAAGCATTGCATTTTTCCAATTATAGCTAAGTAAAGCCTCTTTAGGATTTTTAGGTACTGGAGAAGGAGAAGTAGTGGTGTTAAGTTCAAATAAAGGATTTGGTTTGAGAATATCTGAACGACTTCGAGTGCGCATGGGATGACACGATAGAGAAGGAATAAGTGGCTGGGAAATGGATGATGATGAGCCGGTTGGTAAGACTATTGAGTAGTGGAGGCGGACTGGACCAGAGTGTATGGAGATCGCGGCATGGTTTTGTGAACTGAATAGGGAGAGAGGTGGGATGTTGTAGGAGTAGTATGGTTTATGTTTGCTGGGTTTGGAAAACGGAAGCAGGGAAGAGGGGTAGTAGACACCGGCTTATCCAAAAAAGCATAGTCACCAGCAGTTGGTTTAGGAAACGAAGCCTATGAAAACACCTATTCATCAAAGATAATATGTCGCGAAATGAATATTTTATTAGTAATGTGATCAAAGCAAATATAACCCCGATGGTGTGAAGGAAGTCCTAGGAAGACACATGGAGTAGAGCGAGGTTGTAATTTGTGAGTGGTGGATGAGGAAATAAGAGGAAAACACAAACACCCAAAAATATGAATATGAGAATATGTTAAAGTACGAAGGAACAAACATTCAGGTGGAGAGTTGTAGTTAAGAAATTTAGATAATAGAATGTTTAGTAAATAAGTAGCCATGGCAAGTGCAAAATGCCAAAAAGAAGCAGGAAAAATTAGTGAAAGAGAAGTGTGCGAAACGTATTATTAACAGTCTGAATTTTGCGCTCAACCTGTCTATTTTGAGAGGACGTGTATAGAAAGCAGAAGCGAAAAACCATGAGTTTGGAGGAGTAAAAATTATGAAAAGATGTGTTATTGAATTCCTTCACATTATCACATTGCAAACTTTTTATGTCCTTGCCAAACTGAGTAAACACATAAATATGAAAGGTAGAAAACACAAAATACACTTTAGATTTAGCACCCAACAGGAAAGTCCATAGAAACTTAGAGTAATCATCAAGCAGTAATAAATAGTACCGATGCCTAGAGGTATTAGGAAAAAGAGTATTCCACAATAGACCATGAATAATGTCAAGTGGTGCAACAGTAGAAGACAAAGATAAATTAAAATGTAATTTAACTTGTTTTCCCAAAACACAAGAAGAGTAAACAGAAGTCCCAATGTCCTTATTACACGAAATCAAATTATTTTTCTGTAAGGAATTAAAAAATGGAGCACCACTACACGAGAATGCCAAATCTTGGACGATAAGGACACCAAAGCTGAATATGAGACACGTGGATTGGAGACTGATGGGGAAGTAACTAGATACAGATCACCAGCAAACTGAAACAAAGTTTTTAACTATTTTAGGTGCATGGATAATTTTATCGAAGGAAATATTCGGATGTGAGAGAAATAAATAGGCTTTACCTTAAGTTAAAATAGGAATATGAGAACCATTGTCAACAATAACATGACTAATATTGCGAGAATTAGAATAAGGGTCGAGACTACACATGGGAGCTAGCCATCGAGTTCATATACCACTGTTTATCATGTGGAGATAACGTCATTTTCTGAAATCCAGTATCAATAGCAATTGGAACAGGTCCAGATACGCCGAGATGAGATACAATGTGAGCTTAAGTTTTGGGGCCTAAAATACCTGTCTGCGACACCTGCTGTGTAGGACCTCGAGGTTGGACCCAAGGTCCGGTTGGATAGGGAGTTGTACGAAGAAATCGTGAGTCACCTATAAATCAATGAACCAGATATACATCAATTTTCAACAAATCAGATATAAATCAATTATCAATGAACCAATTATAATGAACCGAATATAGTGAATCGATTACAATCACTAATCAATGAATCAGTTTTCAATGAACCGATAGGAGATTGGTGGGTGGAGGTTTGCTGCTTGGTCGGAGGTGGGCCGAGCTTGTCAGCGTGTGGTACAAGATAGAATAAAAAATTGGTCAACATAATATGTTAACGTGAAGAGCCTCTACTCTAGTAGTACCATTTTGGAATGTAACTGCTTTCTTTTGTATTTTCATTTAGAGAATATTTATACACAGTTACACAAATTAACTACTCATAATGACTTTGGCCACAATCACTCACATAATTACAAATATTTGACTTGATTGCAAATATTTTTTCTGATTGTGTTTATCTTTGATTTGGTCTATCATTTCCAACCTTAATTTATATTGATCTATAAGATTAAGTTTTAATATCATAGATTGATTTGATATGCATATTGATGTTTCCTAATTCTTATTATAATTATTACTCGATGTGAGAGGTTTTACTCGCATGAATATACCAAGACCTGACACCAGAGTTTGAGAAAATACACACTAATTAATATTCTTCACTTAACTGCCCAATAGTTATCACTTATAAACAATGTTATTGATACCGACAGATATTGACGATGTATCAGAATTTTTCACTTACTTGAGATGATGCAGCGAATATCGGCCAAAATACCGGTCAATCGGAAGATTTAAATTCAATTCGGTTTAATCTGGTCTAATTCGATCCAAATTAATAAAATTTTCGATATAATTCAATTTATTTAATTAATTCTAGTTTGACATTCAGGTTATCAACAATTAAATAATCCAAAACTCAAACCCACCTAGATTTTGATTTCAACTTTAGCGAAACTTCTCAAATTTTCGCGTTGTTTGATTTTGTTGGTCGTTATCGCGGTCTTCGCGATTGTACTGTGATTCAATTTGTGTAAAAGAAAATATTAATGATTATTGACAAGTTTAAAATTAAAATTATTAAATATCATTAATATTTTTTTAACAAATAATAACTACGAGTATATGTGTATTTAATAATTTATTTATTACAAAACGCATTTTATCGCGTTCATCTTGCACTCTCCTTAAATTTATAAAATATCTCTTTTGTCAGTCGATCGATATGTCATCGAGTTCTAAGTTTGACAATCTTGCTTACGAATTTATACACACACATTCTCGCAGTTCATTTCCACCTCTCGTTTCGCTAACTATATATATGACACAATATAAACTCTTTCAAACACCATTCCTATAATGGGTTGGGCTCCAACATCAATTTCTGTTGTGAAACCAAAATCAATTTCTTTCTGATATCTCTCTCTCTTATGTACATGTTGATGTTAATAATGAGTAGAGGAGATGTCACAATCTCTTAACTGTTTAATTTGCTGCATTTGTATATATATAGTCATGCTCCCTACAATTAAATATTCCTTTCACCATTATTCCATGTAATTTCACTATCTTCCTCCTACTCACATTTCACTCTATTAATAATTACCATTCATATATAATTTAATTTAATGGTTAAGCTGCCTAAGGATTTATATCTTCTTTTGTTTTCAATTAACAAGTTATCAAATTAAAAAATATATTGTCCACATCAGAGATATAATTAGAACCACCTATTACATATACTCATTGTCCATTAATTAATTAATTATATTATCTTATATTTTTATCACTTTTTTTTAAGGATAAAATCGAATTTATTGATTAAATAGTAACTAACATGACATAAAGTCGAACAACTGAAGCTACAGATGGTGGGACTGTCCCACTCACCATAATCTCAGCTACTATTAGTTAAAACAAATTTGTTCAATTCGTGAGCCATTTGATACCGAGTAAAAGAAAGACGAACACATGTTCCCATAGTGAATAGTACGCAACACTCTTCGCTAATGATTACTCCAAAGTTGTTCAGCTCTACCCGATTCCTCCAAAGTTGTTCAGCTCTACCCGTCTAACATCATGTAGAGTCACATCCCCCATCTCATACGAACGAAGAAACCCTATGATTACACTGCATAATACTTTAATCAGATATTCATGATAACCTCAGAGATCAATCGACTCGAACCAGTTAGTATCAAATAGAGTCACGGCCTCCACCTCATACGGATGGATAAATCCCGTGATCTTGCTGCAGACCGTCTTAAACCAGGTTTCTTGATCAACCCTGCGATCAATAAGAAAATCGCGAATTTTAAAAAATTCAAGTCTTCCAACCTCATTGGGTTTACCTCGATTTACCCATCGAAAACAGAGACCCCCGTTTCCTCCCAGTATTGATCCCAATGGGACTGTGACGTATTGAAGCCTAAACAAGCCAAGACCCCCTAATTCAGTATGCTTGCATGAATCTGCCCACCAACGCCAAAGAACTCTGGTTCCCTCCTAGTACCGATCTACCAACCAACCAAAACTAGCCCTACATCCGATAAGCCCCGTCCCAATCTGTCCGCCCTGATCACCACCATTCTCGCAACCAACTCTTCGTTGAAACTTCTTTTCCCATCCACCGATGACCCCCCTCCCCGTCTCCCCTCACAAATAATATCAAAATAATACCCCCACAATTTGACCATCGCAAGCTAACCAACCTCAAAAACCTCCTCCCGCCCAGCCGCCGCACCAGATACGCGCGGAACCCTCCCTTGCAGACTCGCCGCAATACTCGACTTTGGTCCGCCTCTCAAGATCTAGCCCGTCACTCCAACAGATGTCGCCGCCACCTACCGCTGCACGACTCAAAAACTGTTGCCGTAACCTCCTTTTTCACAGGCGAGTCGCCGCGAGACGTCAGCGAAATATGGCAAAACCTTGCACTCTCACGAGTCGCAGGGTGCATACCACGTTTTGGGAAGGTTTCACCTTGAGACTTTTATGTTTTTATCACTTATTCATTCATATTAATCTTTGATATATACTAAAGCAATTTATATTTATTTCATTTGATAATTTTCTCAGTCATTGCATTCATAATCTAAAATGATAAGAGAATTGATTGGATGTTATATGTATACATGTTTGCATACTGATTTCATGTATGCTAAAAATAATTTTTTCATCCGTTTATTATAGACAAGGTAATAATGAGTCAAAAAGAGCTATTTATTGATGGGTTGGACATTCAAAAGATGGGTTGGAACTTGAATCAAGGTAAGGTACACGGAATGATAAAAAAGATCACGCAATGCTCTATGCGATAGTAACTAGCCAAAGCAAACACGTGTTTGTACATACAATAATTGAGAATTTTAAATGATATCAATTAATGTAACAAATCACATGAATGTAACAAATCACTATCTTAACAATGTCAAGTCTATTATGGTCGGTCAAAATGACAAATGATCAGTACTAAATGACATGTATGCAAGAATTTTTGCACTACAATCACTTTTTAAAGTAACCAGGGTTAGCTTAATCAATCAATTATGAGTTGGGCATAATTTTATGGTGTATGAGATATATATGTATATATGGGTTCCACAAGAAGATTATTAGCTAGTGTTATTTTCTTTTTATATACAAACAAGCAACTCAAAATCTCTCTTTGAAACTCCACAATTTTCTTTAATATGTGGACTACTTTTCATTACACATGCAATATTTTAAAATATTCAACTGTATATAGTTCAACAATACCCTATTTTTCAAGTCTGCGAACATAACTGATATTTTTGTAGATTTGAGTTTAACTTGGATTGTCATGAAGTCTTCTTTTTATCATTTTTTTTTCATATGTTCTTGCTATATCTTTTATAAATCCTTGATCTTTTTGGATTATCTTTTATTACGTGTAGCTATACAAATGTAGCTAGAACCCTATTTTTCAAGTCCGCGAACATAACATTTAATCGCATATCATGTTTTTTTTGAAGAAAATGAACTTAATGGAGGCTTTTCATGAATTCGTAGAAGCAAAAGAAAAAGAGTATAGTGGTCCATGCAAATTCAGGCGTAGGTTGTAGTACCTACTACGACAGATCATGGATGGACAATATTGCATTAATTTTAAAAGAAACAGTTATGTAATAATAATAAGAAACATAAAAGGGTATTGGAGAAAACAAAGAAATTAATAAGAAGTGTTGTTGTTTTGGTGTGCGTAGCAGGAACATGTGACATGCATCATCACTTAATGCCTATGATAATCAAAGCCTAACCTAATCTATATTGTAGCTAGCTACTATACCTATCTATCTATCTATGTGTATAATGTATCTTCTTTACTCATACCCAAAGGCTTTTGTCTATGAATCAACTGTTTTTTCTTTCTTCTTTTGAATTATAGTACTGTTGTTATGGTAATTTATGGTAATAATAATTGTACCTTGTTTCCATCCCTTTTTTGTGCCTTTACGCTGTCTTGTTCAAACGCTTCTTATTAATTATTATATACTGCCCCTCTTCTTTTCATTTCGGATTAACACATCTTCTCTTATACACAAAATTTAAGAGATGTTTCATTGGTTTTAAACTCACATTTTGAGTGACTGAAGGTGTGTCGTACATTTAAATCTCATTACAAGTAAATACGTATGGTGGAATATTTTAGGGTAAGAAATAAAAATATGTTATACTATTGTGAGTTTTTTTATAGCTAACATCATGTTTACTTTAATATTTGAGTAGTATTTATTTTCATGTTTTTGAAGTTTATAAAAGTAACGGTTTATAAAAAATCATAAATAATTTATGAATAACTTATTATTATTTAGCTAAGAAATGAACGAGACAATTATTTTAAAGTAAATGTTTCAAATAAAGAAGGGGCAAAAAATATAATATGAAATGAAATTTACACATTTCTTGCACGACCGAGACATATATGCAATCACATTTTTATTGACAAAACAATAGACACCGTGATAAATCAACTTAATCACACTTTAACAATTAACTTCAAAATATTGCTCGACCTACATTTTCTTATCGATAGTAGTTATTTTTGTGAACACACACACAAATGGATATATATATATATCTATGCATCTAGCTACCTTCACAATATATATCCCAATTATGCAACAGTATATTTATTATATATATACCGCAGCAGAAATAGCTACCTTCACAATATATGCTCATTAACGAGAGCACATATATAAATATATAGAGAAGTATATATGTTAAAACAACATGATATATATACCATCGACTAAGCAATTATTTATTGATATGTACACATGATAATGAATACAATCTGATCTGCAAAGCAATAATTTGCAGACTTTTAATGTGTATTTATAATAATGAAATAACAACACAAACACATATAGATATATGCATGCATTCAAATAATATAAATACTTTTATTTGCCATGCAATTTGTTCGTATTGGGTTAATTAGTGTGTATTACTTCGTGACTTCACTGACTTCAACATTAACCAAAGGATTATATAATAATTAACATAATATAATCATCATATATTTAAATCTCGATCAAAGCCACCACACGTGGTACATATATATATTTCATATTTGAATCTCAACAAGTTTTCTTTTTTTTTTGAATCACAAGTTATTTTATTAAATCATCATCATATGTATACATATATATCTTATATAAGCATTTTCTTGTAATCTAAATTAACTCTAATATATACAATATATAGTAGAGTGTATATATATAGTAGAGTATATACACACTGTTATAATAATATAATTTTATCTTATCTATATGTGGACTTCCAATGTAAAATCATCAATACTTAATCACTGCAATATTTGTCCATTACTAAAATATTTTCACATTTATCATAATGTAAGTTGAAATAAATCCACATTTTAATTTCATATTCCAACATATATATCATATATCCATATCTATGTTGGAGAACGAAAACTTCTAAGAAATAGTCCTACAAATTGGCTCAAATTGAAATAATATTATACATACATAGTAACATTGTCGGATTAATGTATGAAATAATTTAAAATTCGTTAAAATGTACTGTATAGTCCAAATAAAATATATAAGATGTATATATGCATGCACTTATATTAATTATTAAATGGTCAGTTTAGAAAACCATCTATATATGAAACCAGAATCAAATAACATGTATAAAACAAGTAATTACTATGTATACATTATTCGAGGTATTTATAGTAGTCACTTACCTTTCCTTCCTATCAACAGATAGAACTTTGTATATATAGTATTTATGCATCCATATATAGTCCATCTCCAGCTCAAAATTAATTAGGACCAGTACTGCTGCATAAAAGTAAAAATAAAATTGCAATTAATTAGTACATTAATTAATAAACTGTGTATGCTACTAGATAAAAATTTGAATACAAAAAAGATATGTTAATTAATATATACAGCTCATCATATACATATAGTACATAAAAATATGTATACTATATGTATACAGTAAAGGGTTAGCATAAACAAGAAGATGAATATGAACAAGGTCAGTGTGGCTCATGATCATGTAGCTTTCCACTCTGATGCAGAATTAAAATGAGAAAATGGCAGCAATCTTGATTAAAGCAAGCCCAAATGTCACCTATTAACTGCAAAAGGCTGCAAAAGGTAGTTGCATAAAAAGTCCACTTGAATACATGAATTTGCTCACTTCCCAATTTCAGCAACCCAGTTTCCAAACAAGAATGGAATGGAATATCACACCCCAAAAACCCAAGAAGAAAAGAAGAGAAAAAACAGGTCTTGTATATATATAATACATATATATATATTGATTGATGATGAGTTGAATCTTGATGATGATGATGATGAGATCAGACATCATTAATTTTCACAAACCAAGAGACAAGAAAACATATGATTTTGGAAGTAGCATGCAATTGCAGAGAGCAGATTGCATTTAACTAACAAACCTAGTGTGATCAGCTTTTGGGAACCTTCATATACACAATGGTCGGTCAGAAAAAACAAAACGAAGGTCTAACAAAAACCAATAATTATAGGGGCAGACCCAGAAAATGAAATAAATGAAGGAGAGAGTGTGTAGATGATGATGATGAGTGTAGTAGCTGTGAATAAAAATACAGAGGCTACCTTTTACAGCAGAGGTGCAACAGCTTTGTGCAGGCAAGTGTGTAGGAACCTAACAAACCAACACCAGAAGATCATCATCAAGAACAAGTTAACCAAACCAGGTAATACAAACAAAACACAAACCCAAACCCCTCTTCTCTTACCTCTGATTCATCATTGGAGATGATGGAACAAACTGGGATCAATATATGCCTTTGCATTTTCAGTTTGTTAACCACAGACACCACTAATGGAAATGGAAAGGAAACAACAAGTTCCGATCCATCTCATCAATAATATATATCTCTGATCTACCCATAAAATATTATTAATCACATGAATTTTGGATGATTATATTAATTATTTGCAGATTATACACAATTGAGACATATATATTATATATATGAAGCTAATTAATTGACAATATATATTGGAAGCAAATTGAAGAAATGGATGGAGGAGAAAAATACTCAAAGTTGCAAGATACATGGTTATAATATATGGTTTTCTTTATATATATAGTAATTAATTTTAGAGATCCAAATCAAAAGACAAGGATGATTTTCCCTTGTCCGAAAATTGGGGAGGCGGCGGCGGCGGGGGTAAGAGCGCTGTGGACGGGAGGACGAGTGGATCGTGGTGGTCGGCGGAGATTTCGCACTCCATGTTGACCCCGAAGAGCCTGAGCTTGTTCTTGCCGGTGCTCCTCCCGTGGAGCAGCGGGACGGAGTCGATCACGTGTTGCATTGGGAGGGAGGCCTGGTAGTGGTGGGCGGAGGGGGCGGAGCGGAGGTAGTAGAGCGGTTGATCTGGCGGGGGCGGGGGCTGGGAGAAACCTAGGTGGCGGTGGTAGGGGTGGTGGTAGGCGGTGTTGGTGCCGGGGGCGTAATGGTAATTGAGGAGGGGGGGAGGGGGAGGGGGGATTAGGGGATAATTATTGTTGTTGTAGGGGGGAGGTGGGAGGGAGTAGAGGCGGGCGGAGGCCCAGCGGAGGGCGGGGTGGGGGAGAGGGGTCTGGGGGCGGCGGCGCCAGTCGATGAAGAGGCGGTCCTTGGCGTGCTCGGGGAGGCCGCGGTGGAAGGAGACAATGTCGCCGGCGTCGAGCTTCTTCTCCTTGACGAAGCGGCTCCAGCCCTTGGTCATGACGTAGCTCTGGCTGGAGTTCCAGTAGGAGTAGCGGAAGCGCCAGGGCTTGCCGTTGCGGTCCTCGAAGTTGAGGAGAAGCCCCTTGTCGCTGCTACCGGACTCCAGGGGGAAGTACTTCTCCGCGTGCTGTTTCGGAATCACCAGCCTGTTCAGCTTCCCAACGTCGCTAGGCGTCACCACCTTGTCAAACATGTGCTCCCTCTCAACAGCAGCACCAGCACCAGCAACCCCATCCTCATCTCTAGTACTAGTACTCATGTCTCTACTGTGGTGGTGATGGTGATGATCATCTCTGCTGCTGTTTCCAAGCGACAAGTCCATGGCAGATCTAGAGGAAGAGGAGGAGGGAGAGGTGTCCTCGTGGAGCCACGGGTGAGTGTACTTGCCGTAATCCGATGAACAATTCGGGAAGAAATTAAAATTGCTCGTTTCTCTTCGCCCTTCCCCATCGTTATTATCCTCAATATCGCTGTAATTATCTTTATTGTTACTCCCTTCTTGCACAAACTCCATCGATATGTTGATCAATTGCAAAAAAAAACCCTATATATCAACCGGATCGATCTTCGGCAACCACACCACACAGATGTATATATATAGATCGATGGAGCTGGAAATTAAACAAGACAAAAGTCAAGAAGAAATAAAACAAGATATATATATAGAGAGAGAGAGAGAGTAGTGAAGTCATGATGAATTGAACAACAATTAAGGTAATTACCTGTAAATGTTTTGGGTTGAAGAGGAGGAGATACGAAGGATCTGTTAGCTAGAGATGGAGGCGATTGAGCTCAAGATTGGGGTCGGTGCCGTGTTGTTTGACCAGCAAGTGAGGACCGGAGAGGATGAGGAGGAGGAGGAGAAGATGGTGATGTCCATGAAATGGAACCCTAAAGAAGAAGACAAACCCACTTATATATATGTTAATTTCCAATAACCTCCTCACTTGTTGACCTGCACATACAATTAATTACACACCCCCACCCGCCATTATCTATTAAGTAATAAACAAATATTTAATAATTACTTGCTTGCCATATCATCTCTCCCACTCCTTTTTTATCTAATAAATCTGTGGTTTACTTTAAAATCATTTTTATTGCATGTATTAGTATTACAGATTAAATATGATTCAAGTTAGATAGATAAAAAAATCTTAAAATATTTATTTGATTCATATATATTATTTATAGTGTGTATGTATATATATAGCTATGTCTAATTTATAAGAATTAGTGTATGTATGTATAGAGTGAAGAATTAAGTATAAGCAGGTAATAGGGGCTCGGAATGATGTGGGGAAGGGTCATGTGAGGTTGTCGTTTTCATGATTTGGGGTATCTGATTTATGTTGTGCGCTAAGACCCAAAAGGCCAGTTGTTGTTATACCTATACCTCTGTCTTTCCCATTCATCCCCAATTTTTACCTTCATTTCCATTTCCCCATTTTTTCTACTTATGCCATCCCAATATCCATTAATTAACTCTTTATATATACACCTACTATTATTGGGTTTCTTAAATTAATTTCTATCTTTTCTAAATTACAATAAATAAATTATATATATAAATGAGCTTCGACTTTTGGGGAGATGATGAGAAATGGGATGATCGATATTGATGGTCCTGCATGCCATTGCAGGACCAAAACAGAAGCTGAGAAACCCCATCTCTGCTCTGCACCTTCCTCTATATATATATATATGCTATTGCTACAGATTCCTCTCTCTCTCTCTCTCTCATTTATCCAATTAATATATATATATCTCTCTTTTATTTTATTTATGATTTAACCAAACACACACACATGTTATCTTAATTAATCACTCAATTCTCGCATGCCATTGGTAGATCAATTTCACTAGCCCACTTGGCCTCACCATGCCTAATTAATCATTTCTTAATCCCTACTAACTTTTAGCAGCTTTCTTAAACATTTGACCATCTTAATTGAATGCACCATGAAATGAAGCAATCACTAGTGAAGAATTAATTAAAAGATATATGGCCAGCTTTAAAAGGCAATATATATATTATGCAAAAGAAATTAGCGGGATATTTATGCATGTATAAAAACTTATTTATCTAAATTTAATGAATTGGCAATTAAGAAAAAAAGAAGATAAATAAACTTATTACTAATTGTTACAGGTATATTGGAACACATATATAGATTCTGCTTGCCTGTGATATATATTGCCTTGTATTTTTACATATGGTTCAGTGCAATAATTGTTTACATGAGCCATATATATACAATACATATATAGTCTCCATATTTTACTCATCTGATGCTATTACATTTCTCAAACAAATAAGACAAGTAATTGAAAATTTAATAACAAAAATTAATTTGTAGAGCATTATTATCATTATTATTAGTCCCAAGTTACAATAATTCTTATTATTCAAAGTATTTATTTGCATATTTAATACATCTTATATGGCTATATATCTATACAGGCTCATGACATGCACACATATATATATATTTCAATTAATGCACCTTAATTATAAAAAAACAAATAATTCTAGTTACATATAGAGTTACACATTCGGATGAAGATACATATGTATAACATTAATTATGTTTGATTAACTACATCAGTTATTAGTAGAAAATAATTAAATAACATTTTGCAATAGTTTTTATGGAATAATAATAATAATATGAATGTGTGGGCGGTGATGCTACAATAGCAATAGCATGCTTCTTTAAAGCTAATAAAGCCTATATATATTGCTCATTTGGGACCCCTTCTCTCTCTCTCTCTCTAGATTTGGGTATTGAGGATCTCTTCTCCTTTTTTATTTTATCATTAAGATTCATAAATAAATTCTCTTGTGATCTACTTTCCTATCACCAGGGAAATTTATTTTAAACTTTTTAGAGAAAAAAAAACAATTATACTATTACTGAAGCATTTATTGATCTAATTTAAATGGAAAAGAAAGTAGCATTTGTGGATAATGATATGAAATGGAGGGTGATGATAAAGTTGCATCCTTTTGTTATACACTTTAAACGATAACAATAATAATTAGGGTTTTTGAAGAGTTATTGCATTGTAGCTAGGTATAGCTACAATGTATAGCATAGCATAGGGTAGGATCGGGACCACCCTAGAAGCTATGGAGTGTACAGTAGTTGACACACACCACACCACAACCACACCAGCTAGGTGATGTGTAGCTACTAGCCTCCGAACCCAACCACACTTTCCCACTAACTATATATCACAGATCCAGTTGCCTTGCTGTTTTGCTCCTTTAACCATATATATGTATATATGTATCTACCCTCTTCCTCTTCCTTTTTCCATCACGTGACTTGTGTGTGCTCTATTTCATATCTATACCTGCAATGCAAACCAGGTTTGCTCTTTAGTTCACACATATCATTTCAAGCTCATGTGTGTGTATGTGTGTGTATAGCTAGAGTGGTCCTCTATATATAGAGTGCATGTTGGGGGATGTGGGATGTAATAATTATTGTGGCTCGATTATAAAATATTATTTATTTTTATTTTAAGATAATCGGGTGAACAAACGGACGGTCTGTAACTTCTATCCCGTACGCATGTATGAGACACATGTGTAACTGGTCCCTGATATCGGTCGGGTATGGACCATAAGGTTAGAAATTATTATTGATGATTTCACGATCCATCAGGTCGACAGTTTCGCGAGACGTCTATTCAGAACAAGTCCAACGTAGATGAAAGGATCGTTTCACCTATTGGGTTTTATGAACGCGTGAGTCGGTCATCTCATACGATACATATGTGTGTATCGCTTTCTTGATATCATGTCATGATGTTAAATATGGACTCCAAAAGCCCTAGCACCACAAGGCTGTCACAAATAGATGATTCCTACCTACTTAGGTTAGGGAGACAAAATGAGCATATATATATATATATGTAATGTATACACGTATTTGATGGGAATAAATAAATAAATAAATATTACAGAGAGATAGAGAATTGGTTGGCCCCATGTATACATATGTAAAATAGAGATCTATATATAAACCAGAAAGGTAAGGAGAAGTGCAGGAGCTAAAAAGGAATATAAGGGGGAGGAAAATGATTCGTCGCCGTGGGAGTGGTGGTGGCGCCGCCAGCTGCGGCGGCGGAGGAAGCATTGGACACACAAACCCACACACTAGTCACTACTACTACTACTAATAGGAGTAGGCTACGTACTGTGAGAAACCGTTGAGGCTGTTTTGTCCCTTTCTCATATTCACGCACTGCCCCTACAAATCCCTATTCCCGTAGTGCCCCTACACTTGTCTCTTTTACCCTAACTGTGTTGGTAACTCCGAAGCGGTAAATAAAGAAAGAAGAGGGATTGTTATTTAATATATATATGGGGATGGGTATGGTAAAAAAAGAAGGGGTGGGTTGGTTGGTTGAAGGAACAAGATGGGTGATGATGATGATGATGACTTGAATTGGGGACAGTGTGTGTGTGTGTTGGTTATTGCACTTACATGGGATTGGCAATAGCATTTCACTCTTGTTCTCTTTTTTGCCTTCTTCATTGGTACATATAGAATTTCACTTTTTTACAAGTCATTCATAAAGATATTGTGCTCAAAACATGACATGTGACCCTATTCAGGGCTCTTATCAACCACACAAATATGTAATCTTCGATCCACAAATCACTATCTGCATCATTCTTCACTTTTTTCCTAAACTTCATTAATAATATATTCATTCACTCACTCATTTCTCTTCTCTTCTCATTTTATTTTATTTTATGCCCTTTAATTAATGCAGAAAAGAGTGGTAATCACTCGAATATAGGTCGATTTTCTAAGTTTTTTCAATGTAAAATTTTTATTGACAGAAAAAATATTTACTCCCTTAATACGACAAGATTGATTCGAACACATGATCCCAACGTCATAGATGGAGCCGTAGAGCGCAAGACACCATAAAGTCAAAGTCGAAGAGTTTATGACGCCATAGAACTGAAGCCAAAAATCACAGTTATCTTAAAGTCCATATTGCCATTTTCATAAATTTATCAGCGAGTTGGGCATTTGGAATCTTCATTCTCCAACTTGAGAGAAATATTCACGATTTCTTTTTATTATAAATTCACGAGCTCCCTTAAATATAACGTGATTGATTCGAACTAATTTTCTTTTATTTGTTTTTCTTTCTATTTTTGTAAGACACTAGTATAAATATATGGCCTTTACATTACATAAATAAAATAAGAAGTCATTATCTTCTCTTTACAACTTGAAATGATTAATGATTTTCTATGTAAATTGTGAAATAAAGGAAATGAAAAGATTTTACAACATGAATGTGACAACTATGTTACATATGAATATAATGTAACTCACATGAATAGCTATCAATAAGACTTCTGTCTTAATTTGCAATTGAACCACACTTTGGTCATTACTGTGGATAAATAGTAGGTGGGACTTGGGAGTGATTAGCTAAGACTATTGATTGATTGTCACATTGTTCCACATATGGGACAAATGTAATTAATTCGAGCTAGTTACGATTAAGTCAATGTCCCCGAGTAATTCATGAAACACCAAAACATTATAAGAAATTACAAAAGATACTAGACATTTTGGTTAAGCTATTCTATTTGAAGGCACTCAGTAGGAGTCTACATCGTTTTAGTATTCAAAATGTATTATATTCAAATATGTTGTGCATAACGAATCAAACTCTCTTGTAACCTTGCATTAATAGCGTTGTCTTAAACAAAAACGAAACAAACAGAAGAGAATATTATTCTGCAAGAAACAAGTTTACAACTATGGAAAGTATTCACAATTCGAATCTCTAGCATACCTTAATTCCTAGACTAATTAATTAAGTTATGTCAATTTTGTCACCACACCTAAATCCTATACAAGGCAATTGCATTATTCAAACAGCTCTTTTTGTTTTGTACCATTCAATGTTAACCCCTATACATTGACATTTGAATTGATTAGGTGTAATATGAAATTTGCCTCCTCAAATTCATATTCATATTCATATCTAAAGTAGCCAAGCTAAGACACTTCCGATTTTGAAGCAAAAAAAATATAGTGAGCAAGTGTACCCATTTGAAAACTTATCTATACACTATGAAGTGAAACTGGTAACAATACTTTGGGTTATTAATTAATTAAAAGAACAAAACCCAGCACCATGGAGCCAACAAATATAGATCTGGCGTCCAAATTTGGGATACAATTATTTAGCTCCCATAATCACACTCTCTTGGTCATCTTTTTTCTTTCCCATACAACTTTGTCGAAGTGAAAGTTTCTGGTTTTGGACCAGCAAACATAACATACGTTATCAGCCACATAAAAGTATAATTTGATTTGATAGGCAATGAAACTATATCTTAGGATAAACCAATGTCAAATCTCTAATTCTCGTACTCTTGAGGGACCTATCCATACAAAAAGAACCAATTCCGAATAATTAAGTAATCTACAACACTAAATTAGGGCAAGTTAATATCAAGAAGATAGAGACACGAGATTTAACGTGGTTCGGCTATGTCTACATCTACACAGATCTGGGTAATCCGCTAGTACAAAAGCTTGACAACTTGTTGATGTGGGTCTTCTCGGAGTCCATTTCGACACCTAATTACCCACATTTCGTGCCGAATTGTTCTTCGTATCGGGCTTCAAAAGTCCAAATTATGTCACTTTTACGCATTCGGGTATGTTTGGTGTGATTGTGCAGGAAGCAGGTGAAATGGGACCAAAACCGAGCAAAAGGGATGATTTCAGGTCAAGGAGCAAAAGGACAAAGCTGCTGGGAAAAAGGAGGTGCCAATTGACACCTATATGTGTCGATCAACACTTATGTATCGACATGTGTGTCGATCGACACATGATTGACACACCATCAAAGCCCACTTCCAAAGACTTGCGTCGATGAAGCGCCGACGATGTGGCGATGGTGTGTCGATCAACACACCCCTGTATCGATCGACACATGCCCCGATTTTGCAGAAAGTATAAAGGGTGGCTTGATCTAAAGAGAAGGGATTCCGACAATAAAACAGTTACATCCCCATTTCAGCTCCAAAACCCTATTTTGTAAACCTAGATCCAACTCCCATCACCTGGATTCATCAAGACTAGCAAGGAAACACGATTAGGAAGAGAGATTGAAGATTCCAGCATCCGATCCGAAACTTAGTGCCAAGAGTTTGCTTGATTTCTTCCCTTTTTATCTTACTTTCAAAGTTGTGTTTATTGTATTTTGCACCATGATGAGTGGCTAAAAACCCTAAATCAAGGGTGTTAGACATATGACTATATTTGTTAGTTCTTGTTTGTGATGAACATTGACCTTTCTATGAAATGATGTTTTGCTTCTATTGTGGTCTTATATGCATGAACATGAACTTAGCTACTTTGTGTTTGTGATTCAAGTTCAACACTAAACCCGAGAGTGATAGTGAAGAACCGACATAAGTGGAATCGAGGGATCGGTCTCCTGGAGTCGATCGCTTGGTACGAAAATAGTTGGACTTAGTGTTGTAGAGGATCGGTTCTGAAAATTCCCGAGAGAGTCACTGGCCCGATATTAGGTGTAAACCAATGTTGAGAGACGGTTAACATATTTACAACTTAGGCCATTATATCAACTCGTAGAAATTGATATTCATTGTGAACTTGAATTGACATTGAGCCGTCGGTCTAACACTCGTGGTTGCTAGTTTAACTGAATTTAAAAACGTCAATTAATTCACCGTTACTTCCATGTTATTCATTCTTTTGTTTGCTTCGAGTGATACCATCATATTCAAACCTACTAAATTGGACTTAGTCCATTTTCCTTTTACATTTCGCAATCTCAAATATAAATTTTTTAAGTACGAACTCCTGTTTGATCCCTGTGGAATCAATCCGGATACTAGCCGGTTATAAATACTTGACGAACTCCCAACATCGGGTATCACTTGTACAATCCATAAGCTTGTCATAAACAAGAAGTTTACAATCTCTCAAAAAATCAACTATTTTGTTCAAGTTCACTCTTTATCAAGATTATATCATTTATTCAAGATTTATTTCACTATAAATCTATTCTAATGAGTTATCTACCTAACCCTAAAGAGTTCCTACCCAAAAGAAATCTAGAGCAATTACCTTAAGTTTTCTCCACCAAAAGCTTAATCTCTCTCAAGTTTCTTCACCGACAACTTATACTGAACCTCTCTTCTTGAATATCAACTCTCTCCTATTATTGATCTTACAACTCATGAATAAATTTGTGGTTACAAGTACATGTATTTATAGTGAAAAATAATGGAAAAATAGAAAACTCTTAAATTTTCGAATTCTTTATTTTTTTTGCTCAACAATAAGTGATTATATTGAGGATAACGAGCAAAAGTTTCCAATGAAGGAACAAGAGCCAAAGTTATATCAGGTAAAGAAAATTACCAAAACAACTTAACGAGAAAGTGATGAAATGAAGAAGTGAAGATTTGGGGGTTAAAAACACTTGAAATAACTGCCAATCAATTTTGTTTTCCAAGTTCTGATCTCCATGAGTAGGGTGTAAACGAGCCAAGCCGAGTCAAGCCTCATTTTGGCAGGGCTCGGTTGGGCTCGTGAAAAAAGTGTTCGTCTCGAGCTCGGCTCGGTCTCGAACGAGCTTATACAACTAAGCTCAAGGTCGGCTCGAAATAAAATAGACGAGTTCGGTTCGACTCGGCTCGACTTAGTTCGCTTAAATCTAAATACAAACATTAATTAAAAATTAAAAAAATAATAAATGAGCCAACTTGAAATTGGTTCGACTTAATTCGGCTTGTCTAATTCTATTATAAGTATTTTATAAATATATAATTCAATAAATATTAAACGAGCTAACTCGCGAACCTATCAAGCCTTAAAAGGTTAGGCTCGAGCTCGATTACAACGAGCCCAAACCAAATATTTAACGAGCCGAGCTCGAGCGGCTCGTTAAAAGCTCGGCTCGTTTGCAACCCTTTCCATGAGCCAAAAATGGGAGGGATTGAAATCGTTTCTCCGTAGCAAGCAGTGTCCTTTAGGAAGCTGGATGAAAATTCTGATTTCTGGTTTTTGATAGGTGCCTCCAAGTGAAGCTAAAATCCATGGGCCTCTCAATTAAGGCAAGCTGAAAAATGTGATCCCTTTGATGATGAGAGAGGCCCTCTAAGATGAAAATCATTCCTAAATAGAATATGAGCATTAGACTCTATAGTCTTACATCTCCTACATTATTTGATAACTCTCCAAATTTTGAACGAACTCCAACACATCTCGCACATCAAAGATACGTAGAACAAACCGGTTGCACTATTATATCATGGTTGCATACGTACCCAAAATCATGATTTAGTCTCCATAGTTCACCGGATGAAGTCTCTTCCTCACCCTAACACCGCCATGTATGACTGCAATCAATACGGACTGATATGAAGCAAGTCCAAGCAATGTTAAAACTTGCTACCTATCACCACCTTGGTCATCATGTCTGTTGGATTCTCATCTATATGCATCTTGAAGAGAGAAATATCATTTTCTTCTATAACTTTCCGCACAAAGTGATACCTGACATTAACATGATGGATACGAGCATGATAAACCTGATTCTTAGACAAAGTATCGAGCTCTAAGTATCACAATACAAATCTACCTGTACCTACTCACAATTCTTAATCACCCTCTGCCAACCAGACTAGACCTAGCCGTCTGTTTGATCACCACAACTTCCGATCCCAACCTACTCATTTTTTGATTATTTAGTTTTTGAAACCAACATTCTGATTTATTATTATTATTATTATTATTTATTTATTTATTGAAAATATAATTGTACCCTCAATTTTAACTTGAGATTGGGGTAAAAGTGTAATTTCACATTAAATAAACATTTTTTTGTGTGTAATATTTGTTGATGAGTAATTTTGTCTTTCTTTTTAAAATACTAATAAAATATTCTACAATTTTGCAGATTTTATTGCAATAAAATAATTAGGCTACTGCACGTACTAAAAATAAGTTAAATACAATTATGTAAAAATCAAGTGTACATAAATATAGTAAATTGATATTTTCCTATTTTATATTCCTCGAGATGTACATTTATAAACAAGAGCGGGAGTTTATTATTCTATTCCCTTGTGCACATTAAATGTTCCTATTGCTATATGTAGTTTCTATTCTATGCCTTAGACATTGTGTGAGGTCCATATCGACTCACCATCTATAGCTTTTGATTGTCCTTCCGAAATGGTTACTTGATATGTGCCCTTTAACATTTGTTTGCTACCTATCATTTTCTTGCTTTTAAATCTTATCGTCTGATTCTAATGATCCAAAATCAAATAAACCCCCATCCCCAAATTTACAGTTAGGAATATTCGTTAGACAAGTTCATTTCACTATGGCCTCCAAGGAGATTAACTCCAACCATTTGCTCAACACCAAAAATCCTTAATCAATTTGAGCAGAGCACTTATCAATAAGTTAAATACTTGATCTTGGGTTTAAAAGCCTTGAGTTCGAGTTACACTGCGGTATCTTGCTTTTATTTTCAATTTATGTTGGACTTCTTTTCTAACCTCTGTTGAGTTTCTCTCTCTCGGAGAAATTCTTAAGAATCACAAACTTGGTGCTGATTTTCTTTATCATAGCATAGTCGAACCCAAATTCTAATACAATTTGTCGACCAAATAAAAAGATCCGAGCAGAGCAAATTGAGGCAGTGGAACGGTACTTCACCAACCTTCCGTCGAGTTTGATTTTTGGTCATGGGGAATCAATTGAAACAGAGGCCTGGACCATATTGTACATGGCCTTTACCGAATACCCCTTTTCGTTATGAATACGTACTAATTTGTATGCTTTCGAGATGTCGGGCAGAAGGGGAGAAGGAGAGCTTGCAATTCAATCAATGACGCTATGTTTCTGCTTGATAATGGTCTGGTGAAAGATACGCTCCAACGACTCTATTCCCAACAATTGAAAACAGAGACATGGGAATTCGAAGCTAGGCAAAGAGATGAGGGAAGTGGGATATCAATGTGAAGTTATCAACCTAGTTATTTGTCCATAATTGAATAAGGAGACCCGATCCCAACTCCATTTCAGACTGTGAGAGCCCATTAGATTGAGGAAGCATAGTTCGGAGGTGAGGCTGAAAAGGTGTTGAAGAAGAGACGAACCTGCTTGTGAAGTGAAACTGGAAAGATCCCACTCCTCATTTTCCCATATGTATTTCTTATATAAAATTGTTTTTTAGAGAGATTTGGATTTGGTGGTAAAACGCCACCACCATTTTTCATTAAGACTGAGAGAAATAAGAGAGATATATTATTGATGTGTGTATTGTGAATTACAAGAGACCTCTATTTATAGAGGTAATAGGAATAGAATAGGAAACCCTAATACATGTGAGAAAAGGAAATATAAATATAGGAAACTAAAGGTAGGAAACCTAATATAATCTAACAGCCCCCCTCAAACTCAATGCGGTGAAAAAAGAATTGAGTTTGAAGCTTGATAATATTGAGTTGTGGAGGATGCACGCGAGGTGATGCGGCGAGGATTGAGGATGGAGGATGTGCGCCGATATTTGATGTCTGATGTCTGATGCATGTTGACTGATGGCGAGATGACAATGGCTGATGGCATATAGATGATGCCTGATGCCTGCTGGCTGATGGCGAGATGACAACGGCTAATGGCATATAGATGATGCCTGATGCCCAATGATGCCTGATGCCCAATGATGCCTGATGTCTGCTGGCTGATGGCGAGATGGCAGCAGCCCGATGATTGCTCGATGCCTGATGGCTGATGGCGAGATAGCAGCTGCCCGATGATTGTCAAATTCTTGATGCTTGATCAAGTGTGGGTTGATTCGAACAAGAGGGTAAAGAAAGAGTAGGGATTGAGAGATTGAGATTGATTGAGTTACGGGATCGAAGTGGTGGAATCAAGATCAATTGATGACGAAGAAACGAGATTGTGCGAGAAAAATTAATAAGGTAAAGAGTAAAAGAAGAATCGATTGGTTTGAGAAAGAAATTAACATAGTAAGGGAAAAGACAAAAAAGGAGTAGAGACGGTGTTTAAACTTTATAGAGGAGATTCGAGATTGTCGAGTTGTTGATGTGTGTACGGTGGTGCGAGAATGCGAGATTGGTTTTGAGATTGCGAGATTGATTGTGAAATTGTCTAGTTGATTGTTTGCGGAAGCGAGAGGCTAGAGATTGAGATTGAATTGCCTCGCCCACCCGTCAGAATCATGAATCATCGACGAGTGGGCAAAGTGATAAGTTCATAGAGATTTGACCAAGGATCGATTATGGCTCTGATACCATGATAGAAATAAGAGAGGATGTGTGTATTGTGAATTACAAGAGACCTCTATTAATAGAGGTAATAGGAATAGAATAGGAAACCCTAATACATGCGAGAAAAGAAAATATAAATATAGGAAACTAAAGATAAGAAACCTAATATAATCTAACAAAAACATTTGTTTATTAAGTCTAACAATTATGTTGTTATACGTAACTTTTACTATATTAGACAATAATATTTAAAGGTATCTGATAAAACAAATTGTTCATGGGTTAAGTGTTTATATTATTTATCTTGAAGACAAAGTTAGAACCATGATATATGCAAATAATGCAATCTTTCGATTAAAACCATATTTTCAATATATATTTGGAATAAAATGATATGAAGACTCATTGTAATAAGTCTAAAAGACCCTAATTAAAAACATGAGGATTTGGGCACATCTTGAAGTTACACCTGCAATGATATAATTCATACTTTGTATGGCGTATAAGTATATGTTCTTCATCTTTGATCATGCTTTACAAATATAATCACATTCTCCTACTTTTAACGTAATCACATCTTCTACCTGCAAGCCCCAAGGTGTCGCGACTACTCCAAGTCATGTGTAGTTAATGATAAAATCTTACATGGGCAATTTCGACAATACTTAACAAATACAAGACCACGTGATACACACATGGGAACTCACGAGTGCAGAGTTACATTAACTGAATGTAATAAAATGAATTTACAATAAGGGAAATTGCAAATGTTACAAATAAACTTTACACTTTTTACGTTAACTTACTGTTAACTATAATTTTTTTGTATTACACCAAGGTTAACTTACTTTTCATAGTATATAAAATTGTCAAGTGCTGCTCACGTGGTTATGAATTATTCAGTAATACCTGTTGTTAGATTATGTTATGTTTCCTATATTTAGTTTCTTATATATATGTTTCCTTTCTCACATATATTAGGGTTTCCTATTCTATTCCTATTGTCTTTATAAATAGAGGTCTCTTGTAATTCACAAGAAACACATTAATAATAAATCCCTCTTTTATTTCTATCATGGTATCAGAGCCATCAACGATCTTTGGTTAGATCTCTAAGAATTTCTCGTTTTCCCCACTCATCGATGATTTGTGATTCTGACGGGTGGGCGAGACAATTCAATCTCAATCTCTAACCTCTCGCTTCCCCTCATTATTTTTATCATGGTATCAGAGTTATAATCGATTATTGGTCAAATCTCTATGAATTTATCGTTTTGCCCGCTCATTGATGATTCGTGATTCTGACAGGTGGGCGAGGCAATTCAAATCTCAATCTCTAGCCTCTCGCTTCCGCAAATAATCAACTCAACAATCTCGTAAGCCTCCGTCGCTACCTTCAGCAAATCTCCTCTAACAAGTTCAAACACCGTCTCTACTCCTTTTTTGTCCTTTCCCTTATTCTGTTATTTTCTTTCTCAAACCAATCGGTTCTTCTTTTACTCTTTACCTTATTAATTTTCCGTGTCTCTCATTCTGTCCTCTTCCTATTTTGTCTTCTTCTGCCATACTTCCTTTTTAGCCACTTATTTTGTTATATCCATCACTATTTGTCTTCCAAGGTGCTTATATAAACGTGCATTTGTACTCATTCAATTTGATTATGTCTTTTAAGTGCCAACAATATTTACTATTCTCTTTTGTCTACTTTTATACTCCTCTTTGCTGCTCCCTTGCTTCCTCACGCGCGGAAATTCCGTAAGTCGGAAACCCGTAATCCGGACATCCCGTAAATCGGAAAAGCTATCCCGCAATCCGGAAACCGACACGTGTACATCCATGTAATTCGAAAAGTTATCCCGTAATCCGGAAACCGACACGTGTACATCCCCATAATTTCGGAAAGTTATCCCGTAATTCGGACACCGTGCGTGAGAGGAGATCATCTGACATATGGCAATCATTGGGCAGCTGCTATCTCGCCATCACCCATCAGCTATCTGGCAAGCATTGGGCATATGCTATCTTTCCATCTGCCATCAGACATCTGGCAATCATTGGGCATTTGCTATCTCACCATCAGCCATCAGGCATCTGGCAATCATTGGGCATATGCTATCTCGCCATCAGGCAATCATTGGGCATCTGCTATCTCGCCATCAGCCATCAGGCATCTGGCATCATCGGGCAGCCGCTATCTCGCCATCTGTCATCAGGCATCATCGGACATCAACAGGGATCATCGGGCATCATGCATCATTCAACACATACAGGCATAAGGCATCCGCCATCGGCTGTGAGCGGCGCGCATCCTCCATCCTCAATCATCGCCACATCACTTCGACATCATTCTCGACAGCCACAACCCTCGCCACAACTCTATACTATCAAGCTTCAAACTCAATTCTTGTTTCACTACATTGAGTTTGAGGGGGGCTGTTAGATTATGTTATGTTTCCTATATTTATCATCCTATATTTATGTTTCATTTCTCACATATATTAGGGTTTCCTATTCTATTCCTATTACCTCTATAAATAGAGGTCTCTTGTAATTCACAAGAAACACATCAATAATAAATCCCTCTTTTATTTCTATCATAGTATCAGAGCCATCAACGATCCTTGGTTAGATCTCTAAGAATTTCTCGCTTTGCCCACTCGTCGATGATTTGTGATTATGACGGGTGGACCAGACAATTCAATCTCAATCTCTAACCTCTCGCTTCCCCTCATTATTTTTATCAAGTGTTGCTCATGTGGTTATGAATTATTCAGTAATACATGTGAAATTCTGAATCGTAGCCAAGTTAGGAAGTCGAACACAAAGTCTTTAACTTGTGTATCGACTTCTTGTGGAAACAGTAAGCAAAGTAATAGACAGATAATAATAACGACACCAGAGATGATTACCCAGTTCGGTGACTCCGCACCTACGTCTGGGGGCACTTTGCCAGTGGAAAGGTTTTTCACTATCAGGTAGTCAATAGTACAACTTCAAGCCCAACTAGCTATCACACAAGCTATTGTCCTAAGCTACTATAGATCTCACCGTGAATCGCCTCGACCAGGAGCCTCTCCCCCTGTCTTTGAGATTCCCTCAATTCCACCCTTCGAGCAAGTTCATGCTCGGTGTCGTTGTCTTCTTGGACGGAGTTGTGAGTCTTCAATCACAAACAAAAATCCTAACCGACCCAAACACTTAATTTTCGTGACTCAAGGTTTGATCGAAGCAAAGATCCGTTCTAATGAATCTTACTCAGCCTCTCAACATGCCGATGGTGCACGGTTAAGAGCTCTAAGAAATCTTGCAAGTGTTAGAACAAGAACGGATGACTGCTAATGGGAAGCCAAGGGCTTTTTATAGCAGCTCACATTCCTAATCCTTCTCGGATCAGGAACAAGAAAGTCAGGCAAGTTGTTGCCGCCTTCCATGACAGCTGGAAGTCGTCTTGCCTATTCTAACTTCCTGACGAAATCAGGCAAGTCGAGTTGCCGCCTTTTGCTGACGTGTAACTGCCAGCTGGAAGTCGCCTGACTTGTCGACGTCACTCTCTTGCGCTCCAAGTCTTCGTGCCGCCTTTCTTCTTTCGCTCCAAGCTTCGTTGAAATAGGAAAGCTTCAGACTTTCCTAATCCGCGGCTCGTAACAAGTCGCTCCACATGTCATGTAACATGTTGCTCGACTTCTTACTTTTGCGCTAAAAAATCATGGCAACTATTAAACGTAGCAACAATCTCCCCCTTTGGCAATTTTTTAGGCAAACACCTTTTTGTAAGTCCATCGTCATCTTGTGGCAGTTACGCACATCAAGTGACTTATCTTGTGGCAGTTACGCACAGCAAGTGATGTGACTTCTTTACTCCAAGCAGGCACATCGTCGTCACCTTGAGGCAGTTACGCACACAGCAAGTTTCGTGACTTCCGATGCGACTTCTTGTGCGGCTTCTAGTGTATCATCTGGAGCAGCTTCTGGAGCTTAACTTCTTGAGTGGCTTCTGGAGCGGCGACTTCTATGTACATCTTTCGGCGCGACTTCTGGCGTAGCTTTCGGTGCGACTTCTGGCGTCGTATCACATTTATCTCCCCCTGTTTGTCTAAGAATATTGCCAAAGGCAATCTCATATTCTAAATTTGACTAATCAGCAGGGTAAAAGAGAAATAGCTCACACCATGAGCAAATAAACAACTCAAACATGAGCACAAATCCAGCTCAACCAAGAGCAAAATATCCCAAAATAAACAGTCAACAATGTGCAGAAACTAACTCGGACAAACCCCGAGAATTTAAAAGTGTGTGTGGGACAAAGTTATCATAGCAAATTTCAGAGAATTACTAAAACGACGTGGAGTCGTTATCTTCTTCTTCAGCAGTAGCAGCAGCAGCAGTAGATCCGAGGTCTTCCAGAAGGACTTCACAGGCGACTTTGCGAGTTGAGAGCGTGGCAATTGACTTCTCCAGATCAGCAATCATCTCCACCAATTCTTCCTCCATCCTAGCGCCAATTGGTCCTGAGGGTCGAGAGCTTGAACCAGCTCCTGGAGTTTTGGCCATAGGAAGTCCAAGGTCCTTCAACTGCTTCTCTTCAAGGTTCTTGAGATTGATGGCTAGAGGCAGTGGCTTTTTATCCGGGATATCCGATTCTCGAACAATGTTAGGACATTGTTGGAGAAGGATACCGGTGATTAGCGAAGGAAACCCGATCGGAAGTTTGATTGCACATGATTTGGCGTGCTTAACTAGGTGGTCAATAATATAAGCGCCAAAATCAATAGGAGACAGCGTACCTATCTGATAAATGAGTTTTGCCAGCTCGGTTTTGATGCTTGATCCATGAGTAGAGGGTGCCCAGTTAGCCAGACTGAAGCGGTAGAGAATAGAGTATTTTGCTGTGAGCTCTGTCGCCGCAATGGTGTCCTTGACTGGCCAGCCCTTCCTACGTCCTCCGGTTATTTCGACCGCTACTTTGTCCAAGTGCGGGACTTCCGGAGTGACTTCTGGGTCATCTCTGCCAAGATAAGTGTTGATGGTAGAGTCAGAGATTTCAAAGCATTCTCCCCGGACAAACACCTTTCGGTATTCAGCATCTTCGGGTTCATCGAACTCGCTTGACAGGTTGACAACAAACTCCTTGACCAAAGTTGGGTAGAATGGCCCAATATTGATGACCGTGTTGGTCAGACCAGCTCTACGGATCAGCTCTACAATCGTATTTATCCCTTGTGCTTCTGTGGAGAGTTCTCTTTCAGGATAAATCTTCCGTTGATAGACATACTGCCACTTAACGACATTGTCTACAGAGTGGAAAGAGACGTTGTCTGTGGGTGCCTTCGGTACATACTTGGGGAGCTTCTGCCCTCCTAATGTCTTCTTCACCTGTGGGAGCACAATTAGGGTGTCTTCTTCTTTAGATTCTTTTTCTTCAGAGACAGAGGTTGGTGCTATGGTTACTGACTTCTTTCTTGACTTCTTCGGCTGTTTGGACGCCGAAGCTTCTCCTTTTTCTGTTGCTTTCCTCTTTGGGGTTAATCTTCTCTGCACTTGAGTTTCTTCTTTTTCATCAACCAACCTTCGTGTTGGTAGCTTCCTTCTCTCAGCCCTCTTGGGCACAACTTCTTCCTTTTCCATGTTTTCAATATCGACACTTTCTTTGGCAGGTTCCTCTAGAAGTTGAGAGACTTCTGGAATGGCTTCAGGATTTTCATCACGCCCCGAATCACTGTTCGGGGCGACAAGGGAACTTTCTTCCGTTTGCAAGTCCTCGTCTAGAGGGGACTTCTCTGGTGTGTGTGTCGATTTAGAGAGGCTAGGTTGGTCCTCGGAGCCAGTGCCGTGAACTTTAGGAACAAGGGTTTCTAGACCCTCTATAGGCAGGCTTTCTTCAGAGAGGATAGTAGATTTACCTCGTGTTGGAGTCGGAGTCGAGAGAGAAACTTCTCCTTCAATGTTCGCAGAACCGGTTTGAGCGTCGTTCTTCTCAACGACGGGGATTGTGTCTTCCGGTGTGACAGATGGGGGCGAGCTTGTTACTTCCTGAGGAGCCGCCGAAGTTTCCCCTAATCTTCTTCCTCCTCGGATTCTCACCCCATGCTTGGTTTTCGTTGATTTGGAGGTAGATAATTTCTTGGCAATGACCTTTGCCCTCATCTTCGCTCGAAGTACTTTTGAAGCGGATGGTATTCTACCGCTGCGAGCTCCAACCATTTAGCTAGGATTTCTTCTTTGTGAGGAGAAAATAGTAGATTTTTGCAGAATTTTTGATCTGAGCTTGTTGATTTGAGAAACCCTAGCGATTTCAAATGATGGAGAAGGTGTAGAGTCTGTGGAAGTTGAACAGAATGATTTCTGATAGGTGGATAGTCAGATCGTAATCATTCAAAATTCAAAAAGACTAACGGGCTTCTGATGTAACGATTTGGGCCCGGCTTGATTTTGTGGACCCTGTTTGGTCATGTTCGAGAGGAAGAGTAAAATCAACCAAAAGCTCTTCCTCTTCTTGCTTGTCTTCTGACTATTCTAGACAGCAAAGTCCGAGGGTCGACCTCAGACTTTCAAACCTTTTGGCATCCAACGCCTTTGTAAATATGTCTGCGACTTGTTTCTCGGTGGGTAGGTATTCGAGCTTTATTTTCTTGTCTTCTACAAGCTCTCGAATAAAGTGGTGCCTGATGTCAATATGCTTTGTCTTGCTATGCTGCACTGGGTTCTTCGAGATGTTGATTGCACTGATGTTGTCACAGAACAAAGTCATGACTTCTTGCTTGACTCCATATTCTGCCAACATTTGTTTCATCCAAAGAAGTTGAGTACAGCTACTTCCAGCTGCGATATATTCGGACTCAGCAGTAGACAAAGCAATACAATTTTGCTTTTTGCTGAACCATGATACAAGGTTGTTCCCCAGGTAGAAACAACCTCCAGAGGTGCTTCTTCGATCTGGTGTGCTTCCCGCCCAGTCAGCATCACAATATCCAACCAGAGTAGGAGAGGTATCAAAGGAATATAGCAAACCCAATTCAGAGGTTCCTGAGATGTACCTTATGATCCTCTTTGCATGAGCCAAGTGACTGACTTTTGGATTGGCTTGATATCTAGCACAGACTCCCACAGAATAAGCAATGTCGGGTCGACTTGCTGTCAAGTAGAGGAGACTTCCTATAATGCTTCGATAAAGACTTTGATCAACTGGTTCTCTCATCTCGTCCTTCGTGCACTTGTCATGTGTGGCAATAGGAGTCATTTTGTGCGAAGCCTTTTCTAACTCGAACTTCTTGACAATGTTCTTTGCGTATTTGCTCTGGGAGATAAATATTCCATCTGACATCTGCTTGATCTGGAAGCCTAGGAAATATGTGAGCTCTCCGACCATACTCATCTCAAATTCAGACTGCATGTGTTGAACGAAGCGTTTCACCATCTTGTCTGACTTCCCTCCAAATACAATGTCGTCGACATATATTTGAGCAATCATGATGTCCTTTCCTTCCTTCTTTACAAAGAGAGTTTTATCTATTCCATCTCGAACATAGCCATTATGTACAAGGAATTGGGTAAGACGTTCATACCATGCTCGTGGAGCTTGTTTGAGACCGTAAAGGGCTTTCTTTAGTTTGTAGACATGGTGCGGAGAGTCATGATCTTCGAATCCCTTTGGTTGGGCTACATAGACTTCTTCGTTCAGATTTCCATTGAGAAAGGCACTCTTTACATCCATCTGATAGAGTTTGAAGCGCATATGACATGCGATGCCGAGCAGAAGTCGTATGGCTTCTAGTCTGGCCACTGGAGCAAAGGTTTCTTCAAAGTCGACTCCTTCAACTTGTGTGTACCCTTGAGCCACCAGTCTCGCTTTGTTTCGAGTGATGTTCCCTTTCTCGTCAGATTTGTTTTTGAATATCCACTTTGTCCCGATGACATTGACATTGTCAGGCTTGGGTACAAGTTCCCAGACTTTATTCCTTGCAAACTGAGCCAATTCTTCTTGCATCGCGCAGACCCAATACTCATCATTGATGGCCTCTTGTATATTTTTTTGACTCAATTTTGGAAATAAAGCACATGTTACCTATCAGTTCTTGGTCGTCAAGAGATGCCTTTTGTCGAGTCCGAACTCCTTCATTAATATCTCCAATTACATCCTGGGGTGGATGATACTTCTGAATCCTTCTTGACGGAGCTTTTTGCCTTGTAGGAGTTGCCTCTTCATCCGGGATGATTTGGCTCTCGTCTTCGGACTCTTTGTTGTGCTCATCGTCCTTGACTTCTAGTCTGACTTCTCCTGAGAGATTTAGGACTTCTTCGTCCTCGTCACTGTATTGTTCGTTGCTGTCATCGATCACGACATTGATGGATTCCATGATAGTCCGGGTGCGTTTGTTGAATACATGAAAAGCCCGACTATTTCTGGAGTATCCGAGGAAGATGCCTTCTTCGCTTTTAGGATCCAACTTGCGCGCGGTTCCCTATCTGCGAGTATGTAGCAGACTGATCCAAACACATGGAAGTACTTGACATTCGGCTTTCTCCCCCTCCATATTTCATAAAGAGTGAACGAAGTCCCAGGGCGGAGAGTCACTATATTAAGAATATGGCATGCCGTATTCAAAGCTTCAGCCCAGAAGTGTTGCGGGATGTCTTTGGCTAACATCATGACTCTTGCCATTTCTTGAAGAGTGCGATTCTTTCTTTCAACGATTCCGTTTTGCTGAGGAGTGATGGGAGCAGAAAATTCGTGGGCAATTCCTTCAGCATCACAAAAGTTTGCGAAGCTGATGTTTTCAAACTCCTTTCCATGATCGCTCTGAAGTCGAACGACTTTCCCAATAACTTCTCCCTTTTCTCGTTGAACTCTTCGACATAAGTCTTCAAAGACTGAGAAGGTATCTGACTTCTCTCGAATGAAATCTACCCATGTGTACCTTGAGAAGTCGTCTACACATACAAATATGTACTTCTTCTCTCCTAGACTTTCTACTTGCATGGGTCCCATAAGGTCAACATGAAGAAGTTCTAGAACACGAGAAGTAGTAAGATGTCGTACCTTCTTGTGTGACGTCTTGACTTGTTTCCCAATTTGGCATTCTCCACAGATTTTTCCTTCAATGATCTTGAGGTTGGGAACTCCGATGATAGCCTTTTCAGAGAGAATCTTTTGCATACTCCTCAAATTGATGTGACCAAGTTTTTGATGCCATAGTTTTGTCTCTTAAGCTTTGGAAATAAGGCACTTGGTTGGCAAGGTACTGACTGTTGGAGACCATAGATAACAGTTGTCAAGGGACCTGTGGCCTATCATGAATTCCTTGTTTTGTTCGTCTTTGACCGAGCACTTATCGCGAGTGAAGTGGACATCCAGATCCGTCATATGTCGAGAGGATCCACTATCGAAGTACCAATCGTTGCTGGTTGAGGCCTTTAAAGCGATGTTAGCTTGATAGTTGACCTCTTTGACTCGCCATTCCTTATGAGGTTGGCTTTTCTTGATGGTGGTCCTTTTCTTGACCGAGCTCTTCCCATATAGCTGATAGCAGAAGGGTCGTATATGTCCTCTTCGTCCACAGTGATGACAAACCCAGTTGTGTCTTTTGGTCTGGGTTTTTGAAGCAGCCAGAGTAAGAGGCTTTTTGGTTGCCTGGTCAGCCGTGAAGTTAGGAGACTTCTGGCGAGATTTCTGGGGGACAGACTTCTGAGGAACGAAGATGGTGTGCGATGATGAGGCTTCTTTCGAATATCCAAGACCTTCCATATTTCATGATGGTTTCCCGATTGAAAGTATTTGGTCCAGAGTATCAGTACTTGGATTCATCATCTTTACAGACTTGGTGACCTGTTCTAACTCGCCTTTTAATCGAGCAACTTCCTTTTTGAGATCAATGGTCGTCTCAAGAAGTCTTGACTTGTCTTCATTAAGAGTAAGAATGAGAGCGTTCTGTTTTTCGATTACCTGAGAGTCTTCAAGCCACTTGACATACCATTCGTTGTAAGCGTTGTTGAGAGTCTCATCAGATAGCTCATCATCAGAGTCATACTTCTTTGAGCTTTCAGCTGTTTGATCTACTGTGGAGGAAGTGAAAGCCACGTAGTTACTTGTATGCTCAAGGTCACTGTCTTCCTCATCTTCATCGTCAGTTAGAGAGGCATTGAATCCCTTCTTCTGTTTCTTCAAGAAGTTGGGACATTCTCTTTGCATGTGTCCATACCCCTCACATTCAAAGCACTGAGCGCCTTTGCCTGATCGTTCTCCTCGTCCTCCATCGTTAGCCGTGTTGTCGAGCTTCTGAAACTTGTGCTGTGGCTTGTCTCTGACTTCTCGGGTGACTTTTCTTCCTGTCATCTGGCCAAATCTTTTCATGACTCTGTTGTAGTTTTTGGCCAGTATGGCGATAGTTTCTTCGATGTCACTATCCGAATCAGACTGTGTTGAGTTCTTCTGATTAGAATTTTTGAAGGCCACACCTTTATGTTTCTTCTCAATAGGAGGTAGGGAGAGCTCGAAAGTCATTAGTGAGCCCATGAGTTCATCAAACTTCAGCGTCTTCAAGTCATGGACTTCTTCGATGGCGGTGATCTTCATCTTGAATCTGGGACTTAGGGCTCTCAGTGTCTTTCTGACCAAGTCCTCATCGGTCATAGGCTTGCCAAGTGAATATGATTCATTGGCCAGATCCTTGATGCGCACATTAAACTCCGCAATAGTCTCGTCGTTATTCATGGTCAGAGCCTCAAAGTTAGTCGTGAGGTACTGTAACTTCTGCTCTTTAACTTTTGAAGTTCCCTCGTAGGCAACAACAAGCGTGTCCCAAGCAATTTTGGCACTTGTGCATGTGTTGATGAGTCGAAACACATTTTTATCTACTCCACTAAAAATAGCATTGAGTGCACGAGAATTACCTAGGGCAGCTTCATCTTCTTCCATGCTCCACTCCTTTTCTGGTTTGATGCTTGTTTGATTTCCATGTGCATCAGCATAGTAAGGTTCCTCCCATCCATTGATGATAGACTTCCAGGTTTTGCTGTCGAGGGACTTCAAGAAGGCACACATTCGTGCTTTCCAATATCCATAGTTTGTTCCGTCGAGTACTAGCGGACGATTGACAGATCCTCCTTCCTTTGAATCCATATTAGCTACTCAGATTTGCAGGAAAATCACCTAAGAGATTAAGGTGCCCCCTCTGATACCAATTGAAATTCTGAATCGTAGCCAAGTTAGGAAGTCGAACACAAAGTCTTTAACTTGTGTATCGACTTCTTGTGGAAACAGTAAGCAAAGTAATAGACAGATAATAATAACGACACCAGAGATGATTACCCAGCTCGGTGACTCCGCACCTACGTCTGGGGGCACTTTGCCAGTGGAAAGGTTTTTCACTATCAGGTAGTCAATAGTACAACTTCAAGCCCAACTAGCTATCACACAAGCTATTGTCCTAAGCTACTATAGATCTCACTGTGAATCGCCTCGACCAGGAGCCTCTCCCCCTGTCTTTGAGATTCCCTCAATTCCACCCTTCGAGCAAGTCCATGCTCGGTGTCGTTGTCTTCTTGGACGGAGTTGTGAGTCTTCAATCACAAACAAAAACCCTAACCGACCCAAACACTTAGTCTTCGTGACTCAAGGTTTGATCGAAGCAAAGATCCGTTCTAATGAATCTTACTCAGCCTCTCAACACGCCGATGGTGCACGGTTAAGAGCTCTGAGAAATCTTGCAAGTGTTAGAACAAGAACGGATGACTGCTAATGGGAAGCCAAGGGCTTTTTATAGCAGCTCACATTCCTAATCCTTCTCGGATCAAGAACAGGAAAGTCAGGCAAGTTGTTGCCGCCTTCCATGACAGCTGGAAGTCGTCTTGCCTGTTCTGACTTCCTGACGAAATCAGGCAAGTCAAGTTGCCGCCTTTTGCTGACGTGTAACTGCCAGCTGGAAGTCGCCTGACTTGTCGACGTCACTCTCTTGCGCTCCAAGTTTTCGTGCCGCCTTTCTTCTTTCGCTACAAGCTTCGTTGAAATAGGAAAGCTTCAGACTTTCCTAATCTGCGGCTCGTAACAAGTCGCTCCACATGTCATGTAACATGTTGCTCGACTTCTTACTTTTGCGCTAAAAAATCATGCCAACTATTAAACGTAGCAACAACATGTATTACCTTTATATAAGATTTAATAAATAACCTTTTTTAAGATTTGGATCTAAATTGTTAACCGTAAATTGGATTGGATATGCTAAGAGAGATCTTGCGGCGGAGCTCCCGCCACCACCAGCGCTGGATCTATATCTGCCGAAGCTAGAAGTATTGTGTCCCTTTCTTCGCTATTCTCATATCATCCACACCCTCTCATATTTTCGTCAACTAACTGAGATTATAAGGTATAAGGAGAGTTTATATACACATTGGACCCTAGACCCAATAGGCTAGTCTTTTGGGTCAAAGGTGGGCTCTAATGTCTATGTGGGCTTTTCTTGGGCGCTCCTCCTAGGTAAGGCCCGGATCTCCTCAACAGATGGTGGTGCGGAGATCTTGCGGCGGAGCTCCCGCCACCACCAGCGCTGAATCTTTATCTGCCGAAGTTAGAAGTATTGTGTCCCTTTCTTCGCTATTCTCAGATCATCCACACCCTCTTATATTTTCGTCAACTAACTGAGACCAAACCCTTTCCCTTAATCTCTAATTTCAATAAGCTCCTCGTTTTTCTTAGCACAATGGGACATCACTTCACGGTGCTCTCTTTGTTCAGAGAAATGGGTAATGTTTCATCTTCTTTGTAATTTCCCAACTCTCATTACTGCCATAAATTTTTGTTGTCAATTGAAGCAAGCCGATTATGAATTCTCTCCAATAGGAACCATTGCAAAACGTGGGTATGAGCCAAACATAGTCACATATTCACTTTTCGATTTGTAAATTTGAGTTTATGCGAGAAGAGAAATGTGAATGTTGCAATTGGGTTGCTAAAAGAAATGGAAAGAAGAGGTTTTGAGATCGGCACAGAGATATATAGTGTGATTGTGAATGGTCTTTACATGAATGGAAGGGTTGATGAAGCTTTATGATTCTTAGGTGCAAAAAACCTACAATATAAATTGCTTCCAGGATACAACGACGATCGTAATCGAACTCAGAACCGTGATGTATAAAGAATCAGAGAAGAATGAACTAGAGAGAGAGGTAGTCGGGTATCTTCAATTTCGTCTCTAGCGAAGCTATGTATTTATAGGCTCAGGGAAGGTCAAAACCTAAATGAGGAAAAGGAAAGAAACTATTACGAATTTCTTTCTTGGGGAGAATGACACAAAATCTCGGTACATTCTCTTATTTTCTAAATATTCCCGAAAACCAATAAATATATTTCTCAATTAAAGTTTGTTGAGAAGTCTTACGGGTCAAGGCAAAATTGTGGCGGGCTTTCGACCCACCAATTTTCTGCAGCATTCACGGCCCGCACGTTGTGCGGGCGCACCCAATGTTCAAGCCTGGAGCCCGCTCATTGGCCCAATTATTTGCACCCCCCGTGCGCGTGAGAGTGTGTGATGGTATATAAACCATGTGAAGAGTTCATCCACTTCCAATGTGGGATTTTTAAGAAACACCAACAAGTGTAAACAACACAAGTTCTCAACAACACCATTTCAAGTGGTTATGTTCGAGGTTCAATTTCTCATTCACCTCTTTTCCGTTTAGAACTCGTGATATACTATTGAAAAGCTCTAATATCATAAATTATGTAAACGTGTTTCATATTATTCTAGGCCGAGTCAAAGTGTTCCAAAATCACGGCTCAATTTGATCTATTCACTAATTAACACATATGTCAACTTTGCCATTTTCATAAATTTTGTCCAACAAACTGAGCTGTCACAATTCACAAATTATAATCAATTGAGTTATATAAGAATGATCTATTGTCAACTTTATTTATTTCTTCCACCGTACACCTCAACTTTATACTTTGGTGGAGGAGGTATATGCAAACAATTGTTTCATCTTTCTCTTTCTACGTAAATTTCAAATGCATAATTCCATGTTAAATGAACATATACATATATATAAGACATAAAGTTAATATAAACCTTAATTAAGTAAATCCTAATTAATGATTCCACCCAGATTTGGCACATGATTAATTTATGGTTTCAAATACCATATTTATCATCACAAAATTTGTATACTAAAGAAAACAAAGAATACAAAAGGGGTAATTACAGATCAGTACACCCGTCGAAACCTCATTCTAGGATTAATTACCCAACTTTCAAAAAAAATTTCTCAGTACCCCAAGTTTAAAAGGTTAACATTTAAGTCCAAATTCTGTTAAATCTAACGGAAGTGATTATTAAAAATCTAAAATGCCCTTGATATATAACTCTTGAATAATGCAATTGTTTAATAGATACGAAATGACTATTATACCCTAAAATAAATAACACTTTTAAATAAAGAATAAGGACATGTGTGTCTTTTCATAACAAATTAAAGAAATAAAAAACCCATAAAAATAATGAAATTACAAACCTACCCTCTCCCTTCAACCAATCTTCTCTATCTCTCACAGACCTCTTCCCACTGTCCCTTTCTCTGCAACTCAACCAAACTCAATTGAATCTCTCACAACCTTTTGCATCTCCAACAGATTAACTCAACATTTGATACATGATTTGAATTATAATTTTGTACATGATTGATTTCTTATTCAAATAAACTAGATCGATCAGAGCTACAGCCGCCTATTGGGTTTCAGGCGACCAGATCTGCTCCGTCGTCGTCGTTGAGAACGGAGGAGATTCAATCGTCAACCAGACCTAGAGCCACCGAGGAAGCTACTCAATCGAACAGACCTAGTCCGTCGGGCTCCCCTTCTTTTGCTCCACAACGTTGCAGATCCAAATCCGAGCCGGAGCTGGATCGTCTACGATGGTCGAGTCCGGTACCATTCTTCTGGTGAAGGTAACAGACGTTGGCGCTCTTGGAGAGAATGAACACAGAGCTCCGTCAAATCCCCGAGCTCTCATGTATTCACATCTCTTAAATTTTTCGTCCTGCCAGAGCTTTGAATATGCTCCGTCTTCTCCACCCGCAATCCACCGGAATCACTAGGTTCAGCCGCGGACTGTCGTCGCTGCCAAGAAGCACCTTGTGTTGATCCTTAACCTGAAACCTCACCAAAGGCATGCCTCTTTCACGAAACCTAAAAACTGCTACAACTATGTAATAAATTTAATTTGTTAGGAAATAAATTTGGATAAGTGTTGGATAGAAGAGGTGTGAGGGAGGGAGGTTAGAGTAACGTAAAAGAGAAGGTCAGAGGTGAGTGGTAGGGAGTTTAAGGAAGGAGGCCTAAAAATGTCATTTCACATTTAGTTTTAATTGTTTTTATTTTCAAATTGTGTTGATATAAAATGACCAATATATCCTTCAACTATCAAGTTAGTTTATTATTCAAATAAGGGTAAATATGTCATTTCACAATTATCCAAATTTTTGTATACAATTAAAAATAATTACACTCTAGGGGCATTTTGGGTATTAAAATATTTTTTAACAGTTTCAGTCACAAAATGGAGTGAACTGTTAACTTTTCAAACTTGGGGTACCGAGAAAAAAAATTTTAAAGTTGGGGGACTAATGCTGGAATGAGGTTTCAACGGGTGTACTGATATGTAATTACCCCAATACAAAATTTGTATCATCCTTGTTATGTCTGATTATCACATGATATACCCTAGAATTTTTCGTATCAGGGTGACTACCCTATCATTTCATTTGTCTCACAGTTACTCATTTCGTCCAATTCTGTTAGTTTTTAACATTTTTGACATGTGAAATTACTAAAATATCCTTAAGGGTTAAATTAATTATTATAATTGGACTGAAAAGACTAAAATGCCCCCACTTATTCATCTAATTTTCAAACCCATGCCACTCCCTCTATCTCCTCTCTTAACGACCTCCGGCCTCAGACGGTCGTGTCTCCGGCCCCCGACGGCCTTGTCTCCGGCCTCCGGTCGTCTTTGGCCTCGCTCTGATGGTCTCCAACACCTCCAGTATCGCCTCTGGCCTCCTCCAGCGTGTCTCTGTGTGGTGGTCGGCCTTAGCTTGCCGAAAAAAAGGTGACCAAGAAATGGGTTCTTAAACAATTCTCATACTGACTCATGTTTTGTCTGGGTTTTTGGTTAATGTGAGCATGATAATGTTAACAATTAATTAATTAATTAATTAATTAATGTCTCATTATATTTGTTCTGTTCTTGGTTTAGGACTTGTTATGAATTTTCTGCAATGGAAGGTGATACATTTTCTGGAATTGGGAATGGAACACATCAAATTGATTGAGTATGGTGCGATTCTGGTCACCATTTTTTCTGGCAAGCTAAGGCCGACCACCACACGGAGACACGCTGGAGGAGGCCGGAGGCGATGCTGGAGGTGTTGAAGACCATCGGAGCGAGGCTAAAGACGACCGGAGGCCGGAGACATGACCGTCGGAGGCCGGAGGTCGTTATGAGAGGAGATAGAGGGAGTGACATAGGTTTGAAAATTAGATGAATAGGTGAGGGCATTTTAGTCTTTTCAGTCCAATTATAATAATTGATTTAACCCTTAAGGGTATTTTAGTAATTTCACATGTCAAAAATGTTAAAAACTAATGGAATTGGACGGAATGAGTAACGGTGAGACAAATGAAATGATAAGGTAGTCACCCTGATACGAAAAATTCTAGGGTATGTCATGTGATAATCAGACATAACCAGGGTAATGCATATGGAATTATCCCTAATTTTAATTTAGTTCTCAAGTATGTCAATCAAATTAAATTTGAAAAGATGTTTTTCTTTGCACAAACCCTTAAACAAAAACAAAAAAATCCTAATAATCTCTGCCATTTTTAAGCAATTGAGCTTCAGCTTCGTTCTTCGTGCAACGATAATCAACTATGCGTAGACCAATAATTATGAATATAAAAGAGAAATAAAGCTATAACAAATAGAATAAGGAAAACGTAAGAATTGTTTCAAAACTGTTTAGACGGAAATTGCAGATTGTGTGATAGTCGTCCGAATATAGCAGGTTGATGTTTCCTTAAAACAATATTGCTCATTCTGTGGCACTTGAAGGAATCTCGAGCAATTGTCTCCCAAGATAAAACGGACTAAACCACTAACGAGTGCTACGAATAGTAAAGTCTGGCGATCTAACGATCGATGTGTATTAGAGTATGGAGGAGATGGTAGGAAGAAGATGGAAAATATGATCTCACTTCAAACCTTTATATAGGAAAATCTAGAAAGGTTGCGACCCTTGAACCATAAGACGTTCACTCCCTTTGTAGCCAAAATGTATCAACAATGTTCATGTATGGATGCATTCATTTGATTCAGAGTTGAATCAACAAGGTTCATGTGTATATTCATATGATTCAAGGTTGAATCAGCATGGTTCATGATGCACATGCAAATGTGTTTTATTTGGATAAATTAGGAAATGTACCAAACCAAATCAAACCAATCTAGACCAGAACCGAACCGGGTCTGGCCGTGACATGCCGAGCCGAGATGGGACGACGGCAGTGGTGCGCGCGTGTGGTTGTTTATCAACTCGAGCTGGTATGCGGGTCTCCCCACTACACGTTAAATGATGACCCAATGTCACACCTTAAGCTTTCATTTCCAAGAATATAAAAGAGTCACATTCGTTCAAGTGTGAGCGATGTGGTACTCGATATATTAATTATAAAATTTTTAGTATCTTTAAGTGCTATTATCTCATTCAATATTTGATTGATTTTCATAAGTGTATAACTTAAGTTGTAGTTCTCGAAAAGGTGAACACAAACGATATATATAATTTAATCTTTATTCAATCTCCTCCTTTGGTATATATAGTCTTAACAAGCACAACTAACCTAATAGATAAAAATGACAACCTAATAACTACGATATTAATAAAAACTCAAATCTAAGAATTTGATATGATTTTTATCTAACCAAACTTTATCTAATTATGATGGTTGGTATCTAATTCTGACGCATGACCGCGAGCGCCAAATTTTGGGATCATAAACGTCATTGAGTTTCACCAGTTCCCCTAGTTGGTTCCCATGCGGTTGAGATCTGAATCGTATGTTGTTAAGTGTTTCAACATACCTCATAGAATTCACAAGCACATTATCCTCTAGATGGAATGACGCGAAAGATACGTTTTCCTCCTCAATGACTCGTTGATGGAGAAAGAAACTCTCATCATTATGCAGCCGCACTATGGGATACTTGCCTTGTAAACCTTCAAAAATGCATTAAAGTGAGTTGCATACTTCCTTCTTCGCCAATTATGCTCGGTCCATCGATACCAATCGAGTTCCAGCATTCGGGCGCTCTACCGACTGCTTCATTTCCTCCTAACTCGTTAGGATCGTTCAGTTGAGATTGCTTCGGTGATTCCCCATCTATTCTTTTTCATCCTAGTCCATCTAAACAGTTCGGGCCTACGCACTCTTGCGTCCGACTTGCCGCACCATTGCTCCCCTCGAGTCATCTTGTGAGCAGCAACGAGTCTGCAAGCTGTTGTATCCGGGGAAATATGTGTTGCATATTGATGCCGCGTACATGGCTAGGAAGAATTATTTATCAAAATTCGTTGATTTGCAAGAATACCGAAGATGATAGATTTTGAGGGAAATCTCGATTTTTATTTAAACTTCAATAACTTAATAACAAAGACGTCTGAGGGTGCTTAAATAGAGAAACACAAATAACTGAAAATGAAACCCTAACTTGCTGGAAAAGAAAAGGAAACAACTATTAAAAGTTGCAAAATGTGCCCAAAACTTATAAAAACACAATTTTTACCCTTCAGATGACCTCCGATGGCCGAAATTTGACGTACAACATGGAAAAGCCATGTGTTTTGTTCGGAACACCGATTCCGCATGAAAAACACTAGTCATTTTTCAAAATCTGACACTTTCGCACTAACTTCGGGTGCTCTAGTTCTGCATAAAGGCTTCCTTGAATCGCACTGCATCACATATGTTTTGTGAACTGAACCCTATTCATGTCAGTTAATTCATGCCTCTGATCTAGCCTTGTCCATTTGATAATGCTGGTTCAACTCATTGAGCACTTCCGCCACTCTATCACCCATAACCTTGGCTCTAATACCAAGTTGATACGGCCTCAAACTTTGGATTCGGTTATGGGTCTTGTTGTTTATAGGCAAGTTCGCCAGAGAGAGCACTGATCTCAATATAAATCACTTGTTTGATAAATATTTTGATATCTTAAATCTTTCTCCTCCTTTGGTATTTATATCCAAAACAATCCCAACTATCCCGATAGATCAAGATGACAACATGATAACTACGAAATTCAAATACTCAAATTTAAGAAAATTAAACACCTGAATCTAAGAATTTAAAGCAATGCTTATCAAACTCAACCTTATCTAATTTTCTTGGTTGAGATCTTGACATCTTTCGAAAAACCTTCTAAAGGTGGATGACTCATGTGCAGTGCAAAATTTTATATGTTACGGGGATATTTTCATCTTCATGCCATTTAATAGTGAGATCAACCGCGTGAAAAAATGAGATAAATCGTAACTTCAGTGATGTTTTAACTAACTTTTAATATACTTGTGATTAAATGATAAAAAAGATATCATACTAATTATATCAAATTGGATATCTCTCACTTTCATTTATCTCTTAACAAAGAAGAATACTTGAACATGTGTTGGGAATGAGATCTTCAATTTTACTAATTCTTAAATTTTCAATTTAGAATAATTAATAATTACGTTTCAAATAAAAGTCAACTCACCACGTATAAATTAATTTATTTAAAAGTTGATTGGAGAATCTGCTACTTGACACGATGGTTTAATGTGTTCTTCTCTAACTTGAAGCTAATGTTCGACAATATTCATTGGTATTCATGATTATAATAGGTTATTGAGTAGGTAAGGTGTTATCATAATCTAAAAAAGGATGGTTGGATATGACATTTGTAAAAAAAAATTCAGATATGATTTAATGTGACCCATTACACAAAAAAAGTTGTATATAATATTTTGGATAATTAAGTGAGGAACAATGTGAAAAACATGGGTATGTCGGAAATAAGATATACTTTTTAACTACATATGATGTGTTAGTTCAGAAATGGATGATAGAACATAAAATCGAGTGGTAATTGAAAATAAAAAGAATTGTAAGATGATAAAGACATTTCGGTAGGCGGTTTAGTAGTGAATGAAAATGAAACTTGTGATATCGACAAGCACTCACCAATCACAAGATGCACCAAAAACCAATCAATAGGATTTTTGGATTGTAGACCACCTTGTCACTTATATTGAACCCTGTCAATACCATCTATTCTATCATTTTATTATTAAATAATGAGTACTATTGCCAGTGTCGAGTGTGTCTGCTCCACATTCACTTCTTTCTCCATGTGGGTGTTTATCAATGTATAATTAGCATTAATGGTTTTGTTTCAAGAAAAATGATAAAGTTGTCATTGATGTGTAAGTCAATAGTTTGTTAACATTAATAAAAAAAAATTCAATTTGTTAACAAAAAAATCAAAACGTCCTGACACACCATAATTATTAAAAACGTTTAATTAGATGCTCATGCTCATACGATAAACCATATTAATATAAAATGAATGACTTGTATAATTAGAGCTTGTGAATTTTTTCTTACCATCTAAATGAGCCTAGATACGACCTCTTTAACCCAAGACTCTTTTCCTAAATTTTGTATGCCAGATTGAAAGGGGATTATGGATGTCATTTTCTTACCATGACTCTAAGGCTCTCTTGATTAAGGGATCAATTATCGTATAATGTAACCAAAAATTTGTTCGATCAACTAGTCAATTATTTGAACTAAGTCTTCAAGATACTTGTTACTTTATATTTATTCTATATTTCTCTAACAACTTCTTCTCCTACGGCGCCTCTTAAGGTGGGAGTCAAGTTATAAAATTAGTGATCCCTTCTATATAAGGAATGTATTGAACCATTCTATGTAGTGTATATCTAAGAATGTTCATTTTAGTCAAATGAACATATGGGCATATTGTATCTCTCTAGCTCTTTTTCCCTACTCAGAAATTAATTGCTAGCATTCTTCTTGTCGATAAAAGTGCACAACAAATTAAGATAGACTGCATCTGAAAAGGTGAGTATGACATTAGTTGTACCATGCAAATGAAAACCTAAATGCAAATACATGTTCGATGAAATGACCTATGTAATCAAGGCATAAGCACAAGCATGTAACTTGACAAGAATCTCAAGAGCAAATCTCCAAAAGTAATTAAAATACGACACATACCTTCGGAGAAATGTGGCCGAACCAAGGCCCTTCAATAATTTATGATTCTTGTCTGAGTCTCTATCGTTGCAAGAGTTCGAGAACATATATACCCAAATATAGATAAATATAGTACACACACACCTACATGACAAGTTTCTTGATCTGCAGGACTTCAAACTAGACATAAAGAGGGTAGATATGGAAACTCCATGTAACCAGTAAGGTTTCCTTTGTTTGGTCGCATGAAGTTTCAAATGTCACATTGAAGCCTCCCCATCAAGGCGTATCCTCTTCGGCCCTTTTTCTTCACCTTGGCTGGTTCCATCTTGCACCCTATTCTCCCTGGCCTCAACTGAACACCTTTTGTACGGCTTGAATCCTGTTCGACGAGTCTTAAATTTAGCTTGTCCGAGTCCTGTTGTCAAAAGTCCACCTTCCCCGTCATTGTCACCTGCTGATGATACTGTTTTCTCCCCTTCTTGATGGTCAGAAAGGGAACCACACGCCTTATTGTTAAGATCTAAAAGTGACACATCACTGTTTCTCTCCTCTTTGTTTGTCTCCTCTTTGTTTTTCTCTTGCGCATTATGATTTTCTTCTCCCTTATTATTCTGATGTTCCTTATTCTCCTGATCTTGTGGTGGGGAAAAGCTTTGTGGCAACACCTCTCTGTTGAAGAGTGCATGAAATGCCATCCTCCCCTGAAATGCATGAATAACGTTAGAAATGCTGAAAGCAGCAGTTAAGTGCAGAAACCAGAATGAAAGATAACCAGCCAATTATTAAGAGTGACCTACCCCTTCAGACACCTCTTTCCAAGAATCATTCAAGTTGCTGATAAATCTACCTCGTCGGTTATTAGAATCCACACCCAGATGATTTGCATCAGCATCTTTTGGTTCTTCACTCCCTTTATCCTGTTTCTCTAATGCATCTGTCTCCACGTCACTGCTGGAGGGGGTGTTGGAACCACATGAGGAACGGTCAACTGGCTTTCTAATGTTTGATTTGTCAGAATCTTGCACCTCATTTACAGCTGCAGCCTTGTCATGATCAGGAATCTGCGACTCCACACTTATTTTCGCACCTCCACTCTCCTCAGATGATGCTAAGTGTGGAACTTGTAGAGCTTGGGAGGATTCCAGGTCAACATGTTGACCTTGCAAAGGTGGATTTTGAACAGCATCCTCTCTTCCCTTGGTCTTGTCAGCTTGAACTTGATCAATGTCCATGGACTGAACTGCACATGTTGAAGCAGTAGTGCAGGTGAAGGCTGTGTTAAGAGGAGCACACACGGGCAACAATCCATGGGCTGCCCACCATGCAGTTGCAGCTGCCACAGTAGCGCCTACAATAGCTGTCATATCTGTAGTGGAGTTAATATGCTTAGATTGAGAACCACCCTGAGTGGATTCAGGTGAATTCCTGCTATTTCCATAAGGCCAGTATGTAGCTGCAAAGCTTGCAGCAGCATGGGCTGCAGGGTTCTGTAGTAAAGTGGATATAATAAGACTGGAAAATGCAGAAGAAACGTGGAAAAGGGATTGGTGGTCATCATGATTATGGCAAACTGGGGTGAAGGAAGGGTGAAAACTAGGAGGTGGATGGCGAAAAGAAGATTTTGGTGACTGCACAGATCCAGACGCAGCTGGGTTTGTAAACAGGTTGGCGTGTCCATGAACATTTCCCATCGGATGAAATATGGTATCGCCTTGTGACAGATTAGAAGTTTGAGCACAAGTTCCCAGGCTTCCATCTAACACATGAACAGGGACATTTCTTGGGTAACTCTGAGCAGCCTGCATCTCAACTGTAGACAATGCATTATTACTTGAATTGTTCGATTTGTTGCCTTTAACCAAGTTCTCGTTGTGGCCCTCCAAATCTGAAACGTTACTTGTTCCATTGTACTGAACTTTCTGTGTCTGGGCAGATTTATCCAACTTCTGGTTACTTTTTAAGTCAGTTGTGACAAATGATTCATTTGCTTCATCCTGATTGGTTACCTCTTTCAATGCAGGCACAAACTCCCTGAACTTGCATGAATTTCCTAGTGTCATGGGTGTAGGCACACAACTTTTGTTTGGTGACGACACTGAGGAACAATTGGCTTCTTGGAGCTGGGTGAAAGCTTCTGAGCAGCTGTCCTCCTGCTGTTCTCTTACATTTGATGCCTTATTATCTCCAGCAGATTTCTGACAAACAAGAAATAAATGAAATTGGTACGGTAAACAAAAAAAATAGAAGAAGGGTGCAAGAACAAATTAATTAATGAAGAGAACCAATAGGAGACATCCACCTCAGGAAGTGGTTCTTTCTCCAAGTCTAATACTTGTTTGCAGTGCAAAGAAGAACTTGATGTCAAGAGTTTTCCATCTTTTGCTCCCACCTGAGGTGAGGAAGTACTTACACCAGTCTTTCTAGGATAAGGATTGCTCGGTTTTCTCTTCGGGCGAGGAGGAGGAATGTCTATGTCAAGAGCTTGCCCTACTGGAACACCTTTAACAAGAGCCTCCTTCTCCAACTGAAAGAGAACAAGTTGTTAGTATTCCAAATTTAGTGAAATTTAAAGAAAGTCATTTCAAGGAACCAAGATGACTCATCATCCAAGTAAATGAAATAAAATTTATTCTCGTATGGTAAAAATAAATAAAGAGTGACAGCATCACAACAACAACAATAACAAAAAAATAACATAAATGAAGCGAAAGAAATGTAAATATGACAAATAGTTACAAAAAGAAAAATAAGCATGACAAGTGAATAGTGGTATACAAAAGAAATACATGCAACAGTATATTTGGTGTATCTGATTTTGAACAGCATGGCAAGGTTTGTACTTGTATTGCAACTTTAGAGCATGCAACCACATGTGCCTCCATCGATAAATATACATATCCCTAAAAGGTTATTATTATGAACAATAATGCACTTGACCTACAACATAAAAAACCTAAGTAGCTTAATGTCAAATATGAAAAACCTACCTATGGAAATAAGGCTCCAATTAATCATGGAAAATATCCTAGACTCATTTATTACAGGAAATATATGTACCCTTGCAAAAATGTTCGTATTAATTAATTGTATCACATGCTTCAGAAATATGAAAATAGAGATGCATCAAACGCACTCGAGGCTTAATAAAGTGGAAAAATGAGAAAACAAAACTGTAGCAGATGATGCTGGTGATATTCTCAATGAGAGGTACAACTTTGGTAGCATTTGGGCTATTTTGAAGGGAATGGAAATCGTCCCTTTTAGTTTCAGGAATGATGCATTTCCATCTCCTCAAAAGCAATCCATTTTCATTTCATCCAAAGAAAGAAGAAATAGGTTTTCCATTCACACGGGCGCTGATGAATGCAAGTAGGCACAGATACACAGAGTAACTTTCTAATTATCTTCAAAACAATCCAGATGCACGGTAGGTTTTCCCAATAACACCGCCAGCAAAGTTAGATTTTGCATTGAATACTTTGCTCTTAGACTCAGAAAATGAACCTAACATTTACTAGCTAAGAGATGATTATCTATTTATAAATGAAAAATATTTGTATTTTGCAAGTGGAAAATGTTGTCAATAAAATGAGCACTAGAATTGCTTAGATAAATAAACAAGTGGAGATTCACTGTTCAAATTAGAAGATAAGAGATGAAACTGATGCATTTGCATTTTCACAGGTTAAACACGTTTAGGATAATAACATCTCAATGAGTCAGTTCTTCAAACAATTATAACCAAAATAAGGACAAAATTACGTTCCAGAAAATGAAAAAAAATAAATTCACAAACATAGTCCACATAAGAGAACAGGAGCAGAGCGACACTTAGTTTCTCAACCAAACATTTTTAGCATAAAAAATGAAATTAAACCACCAAAACTCATTATTAATAATGAAGGCAGAAGATATCACTGCTAACCAAATGCATGCAGCTGAAACTTCTCCTATAAGGCTCCTTAAAATCAACATGTCACTCTTTCGCTTCTTTTATCCCTTTTAACAGCTAGCAAGCATCCCCTACCTTTATCCATGTTACAGATGCATTTACTAGCCAAGAACAAAATCAATACCAAATCTCTCACTCTCAATTGTAAAGTAAGTTGGAAACCACTCACATTTTGTCCCATCTGCAAGTGAAGATCTTAACTTCTTTCCTACTTATCTTTCAAAGAATTAGCATGCAGCTAGCCTCTTGTGGCAGATAGTTTGTCTTGAACTCTCATCCAAGAAAAATGAAAATATTTCAATCCACTTTCAAAATCATTGAGCACCAAAAGTTAATGTCATCTGATTCCTTCAAACTAAATAATATTTTTTGACTAAACTCTTTAGACAACTTCTACCTCAAAACCAGCCAATATCCTAGAACTTGTACAAAATCCTTACAAATATGAAAGTCCAGCATCTGAATTATGTAGTCAATACACTTAATGTATGTTAGACACAATCCTTGGTAGATGCGTTGGACTACTACAAAAGCTAAACTCACTTACCCAAAAGGCAGATAAATAGTGCTTGTGACTCTTTGAACTTCATATACTTGAACACATGGCTTAATGGTAATTTTAATGTTGCCAATTAATATATAAAGAGCTCACTCACAACTGACAAGTGATATGGTGAAAGCTCAGCTTTTTGTAAATTTCCAGCGAGGAACAACAGTTACTTTATTTTTCCCTATATGGAACTTACTCATAAACTACCTTCCTTCTCATCAGATTGGACTCTAGAAACTGTTAGCATCCAGGGGTTCATTCTTTTATATTGCTAGTCTTTTCCTTGAATCAATACATGCATAATAGGTTATAATATTTAAGTAGGGAAAATGTGAAGGGTGATCATAAAAAGCATGTCAGTCAAAAGCTTATGATCTACTGTTATTTGAGTCTCCCTCTTTACATCACTATCTTAGGATACAAATGCCCATATGCGTAAAGTTGATGGGCAGCCAGGCATAATGGTTTAAATAAAATAGCTAATACATTATGTAATGGAAAAAACATGCCTTATAATATCACACTTTTGCAAGAACACGCCTTGTACTTTGTTAACGGCAAAAAGGTATTGTGAACTTTGATTTTTTGAGCAAAACGAAATTATCCATAACATTAAGAATTATTTTTCAAATAAAATTAAAAATTAATACTCTTAAGTTTTTCTGAAAATATATTTTAACTAAAATTTGTATAATCAATAATTGTAATTTAATTTTTTAGTTAAAAATTATTATTTTTTCATTACTTTTAAAAAATAGAATTCTTAATATCATGGGCAATTTCATCATTTTTGTACAAATACACACAATTTGCACAAAAAATCAAAGTTCACATCACATTTTTGCCATTAACAAAGTACATGGCATATTCTTGCAAAAGTGTGATAGTATAGGGCATGCTTTTGCCATTATCCCAAATTGTAAATAGCTGTTTTGCAACCACCGCAGAACAGTTTTCACTTGCAAAGATTATCTTTGCTCATGTCTAGCTACATCTTTCATTGCTAATAATTTCAGCAATGATAGACCAACAAGAGATTTAAAAGGTAGAAATTATATCTGAACATCCCTTTTGATTTGTATAACACGCGTATTTTATGAGTCGCTCAAATTTCTAAGTGGGAACAAGGCATGTGTGTGTGCATTTTATATGGTGTTCAAAAATGATTTCATGGTGACAAAGAATGAATGTGCCATACAGCATTTTCTTTACCAAAAGCAAAAATAATGACAGAAGGTGAAAACATGCAAGAAGGTATATGCTTAGGATGAATACTTTCACATTGTAACAAGAAGAAATTCAATGGTTTTCCTCGAATCTGAAGAACAATTGAAAGAGTGATAAAATATATTTGATAGTATTTCAAGTCCAGTTCGCGAACATGGAAAAATTAAGGAATGAAGGCAGTTCAAAAGGATAAAAGAGAGACTTGAGAGAAAAGACCGCAGCTGCCTTGGCAACAATTAAGTAATCTCCCTCTGGTAGTTCATACTATGCAGTTTAGTTGTGGGATTCTGTCCATGAAATGTTTTTTTGTGCATTTGTGGATAGAGCTCTCTAAAACCACCAGTACAAAATATCTTTTTTTTATATACTCATCTCTTCAACAGTTTACCAGATTCATTAGGTTTTGAATGAAGATAATGACACGGTTTCAGTTGAAGACTACATTGGGTCAGTTTAAAATGGAAAAAGAAAAAAACAAGTAATAGCACCATCTATTGGACTGTTTAACTAAATAAAAAATGGGGGGCTGGTTTGGCTAAGCATTTAACTTCATTGCTTAGCCAAACCAGCCCCCCATTTCACTAGAATATGAAAATTATTACATTCAAGGTTCTCAAACTCGGGATTGGGGAGAACTCGGAGAGGCAAAAAATTAAGGAGTTATGAGAAATCAGCAAAACTCATTTTGTATCAAATAAATATTATGTACACCTATTCATATATAATTCATATAAAAAGACAAATAATAATATTTTAGAAAATAAAATACTTTCAAACAATTTAATAAGTTGAAACAAAAGCACAAATCATAGAATAGTTTCATAGCATATGAAATAAAATAAAAATAAATTTTAACAAGATTTGACCAAGTGAGAACTCTGGCTAAAATGAACCACTGGGAATGAGTTCTAAAACTTAATCTAAAACTCGCTCAACTCGATTTTACCGAATTATATGTTATAGAAAGCTGATTATATTAATGGCTTGCTTCAAAGTCAACCATTTTATTCATCTACTCTTTAATCCCTGCATAGGTTGAGAGAGATTTTTTTTGTATCAGCTAAGTTGAAAGAGATTTTAACCTGTCACTATCCAACCAACTATCTCAGGGGGAATATAGACATTCCTCCACGTCTGTTTTACCATTTCTGTACAAAAAACAAAAGTAATGAAAATGTGCATCTCAATGCACCCTTCATATAAAAAAAGATGGTAAACCAAAACTTGGAAGATTGAAGGAACGCCATCACCAACTCCCAGTGCTTGGCTTCAGTGTTTAATTATTTTTCATGTTAAGCATGTGAAATCATATTTCTGACACAAACAATGAATTTGAATTAACACAGATTTAAAGTTCAGAAAGATGTGGAGGATTTGCTTGGAAACTTGAGAAGAAATTTGTTGACTAAAATAAGCTTAATAAATGATAATTTGTAGTATGGAGCTTGCCATACTCTCTCGTATATGAACATTCTAAAAATTATAAGAATATGATAACATAAACTTGAAATAGACTAAAAGTATTTATTGTTTATAAATAAGCTAAAGTAAATAAAAATGATGATTGGTAAACAGCAAAAATAAGTTTCCAGGAAAGGAAAATCAGTTATGCTTACATATTTTTCACATTGTATTTGTATGCTCTTGTGTATTGAATGCATCTACCTTCCTATATTTTGTATTATTTTAGAGTTTCTAGTATGTATGTGGTGTCCTCCCAAGTACTAGAACATGTAGTAATTAGATATCTGGTAAAATAGTTGTGCAATTAAACAATAATGATGATCTCATGACTTCAGACTATGCAAATTCATTTTTACAAAACCAATTTATGATTGTGAATTTCTCCGAGATTGACAAACATTACAGTATAAGATGGGAATGTGCATTTGGAATAATAGATCCACATGTGTATGCATAGGTGCAAGCAGGCAGAATAATCACAAACTGATGTATGCACACATCTGCATGGCTATCTTAAACATAACTGATGAAGCTGCAAAATTACATATGCACATAAATAACCGATGAGGCTCTAGAATAAAGAAGAAACACTTATTACCTCTATTAGTGCAGAAAATCACATTTTTCAACCCGATAACAAGAATAAAACATAGAGAACTATATGGAAATATAGCGTGACAAAGAAGCAATAAACTATATTTCAGAAAATACCCATAAATCACAATTGAGATCCTTTTGTTTTTAAGATATATTACTAATAAATAAATTGCGTGGTTGAGAAGGTACCGATTGACCTTTGAAAAGAACTTTTGTGCATGACTTCTGATCTGCACAGCAGTCTTTGTTCCTATATGTTCTGCAGGCCACCAATTGAAGGGCAAGAAACAAGAGAAGAAGCAAGTCTCCAATTAAGAAAACATTTTATATAAGATCAGAAATTCATGCAACTCATAGTAGTAGGAGATACAGATATTCAGCTTAAAGGTGAAATCCATGTCATGTGAATAAATTCAATATTTTCCAATCCTAAAGAAATTGATGTGTGCTAAACAGAAAATAAAAATGGACTGAATAAACAAAATCCAAACAAGAGATGCATAGAACTGTAACCTTCAATGCGCTGCCATGCTCGCCCATAGAGCTTCAAGGCTTCTAGAAACCTATCATGCTCCTCCTCAGTCCATCGCTCACGTTGCTTTGTAATAGTATAAGGCTTCCTTGCCTACCACGAACAACAATTCAATACATTTTAGCTAACTATTTCGAATATTTTAGAATAAAGTATTGTAACTATTGAAGAAATTAGAACATGTGATGATACCTTAATAACCAGGTCTTCACTGGAGGAGAAAGTGTCCATCGCCGGACCTCAAGCAGCAGAACGCTGCTTCAAATCCTCCCTGACGAGCAATGGATAAGAAACAACCCTTCGTTCATCTCTCAAGAATTCCAAAACTATGTCAGGTAAAGCCGTGGTGATTGACCTCAAGAAGACCTGTGAAGGCAATACTACTACTGCAAACGGCACAGAAAAGCAACAAGGATCGATAAAAGATCCGTCTCTGTTTAGCCCAGCATAAACAAGCAATCCAAATTCATGATTACCACAGTCGCAAGCGCATACATCATCAAATTAAAATCCAATGGAAAAAAGGAACTGAAATAAGACAACTATAGCTTTTGAAAAAATTTCAGAATCCACCAGCAACAGAGAGAGAGAGAGAGATTGACGACTTTCCCTGAATCCGAAACAATTAATAGAAATTTTCCTTATTCAGAATCCTCACCAGAACGAACGCGAAGATGCCAAAACCTTCATAATCATAGAGAAACAGTAATCAGCAACCATTTCAGTCACTCTCACTTACTAAATAACCAAACTACAACACATAATATTGTCGCCAGATCTTCCCCAAACAAAAACAAAAAATCAAATCAAGAGCATCTCCTAAAAGATCAGATTCAAATTTCCCGAGAAAGCCCTAGAAATGCAAGTGAGAACCTTGAGAGGAAGCCACGGAGAAGCAGAAGAGCGTATCTGTATGCATCGATTGGAATCAAAATTGAAATTTGAAACAGAAAGTTTCTGATCGGAAACAGGACGCAGCCAGGCTCAGCCGTTAGGCGCCGACGGCGACATGGTTTCCGGCGATGGTGGATCGGAATCTGAACAAGGTTTTGGACGGAAAAATCTAGAAACTGGACCTGTTTTTCTCGATCTGAGAAGAAAATGGAGGAGAGTAAGGTGAAGAAGCGAGCAAGTGTTCCAGTAAAGAACTAGAAAACCAGAAACTACACAGTTGGTGATGTGAGGAACAATCTCGGCCACTATAATTTCTTCTGGATTTAACATTAAAATTCAAATAAAAATTGGGATATTTATTTGAGGCTGAGAGGAAGCAGGAGGTCGAAGGAGCTCACAGGATCTCGACAAGTGGCAAAACGGTTGTGGCTGATTGGCTCCTGTCTCTAAAGCCTCTTCCTATGCGCTTTTTCCCATGTATCAAAGTGAAATAAATTTTTGTGCGTCAATCTCAGCCACAAACTGGAGGGAGGGGTAATTGCGTAAAAGCACACGGTCCAGCTGAAGGGTGGGGCCCAGAGGTGAGGTGGCGGCAGAGAGAAACTGAGTGGACGTTTTGCACGGGAACAAAGGAACGAGGTTGATGACGTGGCATTATTGATGGGTACGTGGAGGCAAGTGGGAGTGCCCGGTAATGGGTTTGTCGGGAGGAGATGTTTCTAGTTCTGTGCATCTGTGCGGACACGTGTCTGTTGATGTTCTTGGACCTGGCCCAGATAAATTTTCTTCTGTGGGCCTCGGTGAGGAAAGTATTGGGCCTTATTCTCTTGGCTGATTCTAGCTGCGGCCTACTTTAAATTATTGTGGCATTCAGTACAGAAGTGCTCGACAACTTCCATGACACTTGTTCGAAGGATTGCTCTGTAGTTCAGCTAATTGCAAATGATCACACGTCTGTTTATATATATTTTAGGGTTAATTTCAAGTTATTACACTTAGTTGGAGGTCATTTACAAGGAAATATATTTATTTTAAAAACTTTCCTTTTTCTCACTTAATTATTAAAAAATTACAATTTATCCTAACACTTTTAACTTTTAGATGAAAAAAAAAACATTAAAGTGTGAAATGTCTAAAATGCTCATAACTATTCATCAAATTTTCAAAATGACGTCATCCATGGTTTTTTTGTTTAATTTTTTTTAGTTTTACCACCATACCTCCAAAATGATTTAAGCTAATTTATAAAATTAAGGATTGAGCACAAAAAATCTCGGCCGGGACAATGCCAGGATAGCCACACGTCGCCAAAAAACCTAAAATTTATCATAAATGATTCCATATGTTTTTTTTGCCAATTTCTTTCTTTTAGTTGATTTTATTCTTCATTTTGAATGATCATCCAAATGGCCAGAGTTCGCCATCGCCGATTTGGACTTGAACTCGTCGTCGCCGATCCAGACCTCACCATCGTCGATCCAGACCTCACCATTGCCGATCCAAACCCCATTGCGATTCGCGTTGGCGACGATTCGGCGTCCGACGTCCTCCATAGCAATTCATGTGCGTCCTCCTCTAGTGATTCGATTAGTGTGGAGTGAAACTAATGGTATTTTCTCCATGGTGAAGAGATTAAATAGGTTTTAGGGAAAAATTCAATTTATAAAATTGAGGGTATTTTCGTCATATATGAAAAAATTAACAGAAACATTAGTTAAATCTGAAAGAAATGAGCAAACTGTAAAAAAAAATATAACTGGGTGAGTGAAAATGAAAGTTTTTAAAATAGGTGTAGTCACTTGTAAATGACTTCCAACTAGGTATACTAGTAATTTTAAAAATGAAGGACATTTTCGTCATTTTGAGAAAAGTTAACTACAACCTCCGTTAAAATGGACAGAATTGAGAAGATGGTAAAAAAAATGTGAAAATAACCCTATAATTAAATATTCTAACTTGTAATTAACCCTATATATATATATATATATATAGAGAGAGAGAGAGAGAGAGAGTAATGTGCAAACGAAGTGAAGTGTTCAAACTGTCGGAACAGGTAGAACTTTTGCGCCCCAAAAAAACACCGCGGATCAGCCTTCCCGGCCACGTGTCGCGCGCTGGGACAATACGCGCACAAATTTTCACTGATCAAACGTCTGAGATTGGTTCGTACGGTTTGTACGTTTGGGCTGATTTGGCCAATGAAAATAAGTGAATGTCCAATTAAAGTAAGGGATATCTGATGAAATCGAATGTCCAACGAAAAACAAGTGAATGTTCAATGTAAATAAGTGAATGTCCAGTGTTCTCATGTTCTCACTGCACATTTGGTTCTCAGCCGAACCAGCCCCGTATATATATAGAGGATGGATCAGGTGAGAACCAAACTCTTTTGTTAGAACTTGAGAATCTATCTTTGACCAACGGAAATAAGTGAGTGTCCAATAAAAGTAAGTGATATATGATGAAAATGAATGTCCAACGAGAATAAGTGAATGTTCAATGTAAATAAGTGAATGTCCAGTGTTCTCATATTCTCACGGCACATTTGATTCTCAGCTGAATCAGCCTCTCTCTCTCTCTCTCTCTCTCTCTCTCTCTCTCTCTCTCTCCTCTCTCTCTCTCTCTCTCTCTTTATATATATATATATATATATAGGGAAGGGTTCGGCTGAGAACCAAATATGTCGCGAGAACATGAGAACCACTGGACATTCTCTTATATACGTTGGACATTCATTTATTTTGAATGGACAAAGTGTTTTCGTTGGACATTCACTTTCATTGGATT